>VZTR01005720.1:296881-315070 GCA_013400775.1 Chaetops frenatus | reverse complement strand
TCCCTGCCGATTTTATTGTAGTATCCAGAGTCTTTCTGGCAATAGCTCTGCCTCCCATTCGATGTTTACTATTGGAAAATCGGAATACACTGTGATTGGTATCACAGGACCCGACTGTGTGCTGCTATTCAGGTGGGAAAAAAGGAAATACTACCTAGTCATGGGTACTGTGGGGAGATGACCAACGCTAAATGATTCACTTTTAAGACCTGAGATCCGTATTACGGGTAACTGGGATAAAGCCAGTAATCCAAGAAAAACAAATCTCTCTCCGTCCGAGTCCCGTGGCTGGGCGGAGGCTCCGCTGCCTCGGCCCGGGGGTCATTGCTGAGGCTGCCCTGGGACGTGGCTTTCGGGAGCGATGTGACACCAGAAGTGACGGGGCAGACATTTGTGCTGCAGCACAGCACGCTCCTCCCCAGGCTGTCAGGAGAAGGGGTAGGGACTGGAGGAGCTCCTGCCGGCGGTGCGAGCGGGCTGTCGGGCACGGTGGGGCTGCCTCTCGTGTTCTGCCTTTTACTTCTGGCTGAGATGCGAACCCTCGGTGAGCCGCCCGTCCCGCTGCAAGTGGCCCTGCCCTTCCCTGCCCTCCCCGCCAGCTGCCTGCCTTCCCATCCCGCCCCGTCCCTTCTCAGGGACCCCGAGAGCCCGATCTCTACCGCAGCAGCCCCTGGCAGCCGCAGGTGCGGCTGGAAGCAACAAACCTTGGCCGTGATTTTCCTGCGGGTGCTGTTTGCAGACCATCACACCGCCCTCGGGCTCCCGCTCGGTGTCCGCTCAGGAGGCCGCGCTGCACTGGGGGTGAAACAACACCCGATCCAGCACAGACACTGTGACAGTGTGTGATAGAACACTCTCTGTTCAAGCGCAAAACAACCTCGGAACAGCCCTCAGGAGAGAGGGAAGCAAGTTTTTAACCTTTATTGTATAGCCGGTGCAGGGAGGTGAGCAGGGGACGGGGACTCCCTGCCGGCCGGGGCGGCTGAGCTGCGGCTCTGGAGCCGCTGGGCTTCCTCAGCCACAAAAGGCTTGCCCGGAGGGGCACGGGCACAGGTATTCGCACCACCGGGGAATACGGAGAGGAAGGCCAGGCCAGGCTCCTGGTTGGTTTGAAACACACAAGGTTTTAAAATACATTTTCCCTCATGGTTGGACAAGACGAATTTCAGTGACTTGCAGCTAAGGGTACTCCCCAAATCACTCCATCCTATTGGTCGAATGTATAAAGTACCCAAATGCCATTTGTAATGCATGTCAAGTTCCAGCAAAGGATAGAAATTGTTTTGNGGGGGGGGGGGGGGGGGAAAGTGATGCATATTAATTCTTGTGCCAGTATTAACCTCTGTGTGGGAGAAGAAGTGTTGGATGCAAGGTTTTTGAAGCCACAAGCTCTCTGTTAACCATTACATGCTATGATGTTTGGCTAAACTTACACCAGATGACAAGTTGCCCAAAACCAAACGATGCAAAGGCTAAACATCACCAAAACATTTAGAAGTCCAAACTCTTAACCTACAGCATCACAATATGTAAAATGAACTTAGTGCTGTATTACTTCTAGACAGTTGAAGGATGCTTCCCATACACAGAGAGAAACAAAGGCGTGAGGAGAATATGGCACCAGCACAATCTGCAGTGTGCACAGAGCCTCTGTGCTTAGGCCTTTTCTGTCCAGGCTAGGTCTCTCACCTTGCCAGCTACGTAACTTTCTCCTTCTGGGTCTTTGGGCATTTCTTAGACTATGAATTGCCTAGGAGGAAGCGCTTAAAATTTAATTCAGGTAGGGAAGGCAGTGCACATGAATGATACAGACTCTACTAGCCCTTGTAGACGATATGATTTATACATTCACTCAAACAGCAGTGAATGAACAGTATTACAGCAGGCAATATGCTATTGTGCTGTTACTTCTATGCCTTGTCTTTTTAATGAAGGGGTTTATACCTTCCAAGTTAATTAACTTAACTCATTTCTCAAAGTCATTTACACATCTGCTCTGTTTCCAGTAAAACTTCAGTTTCTGAACTTCTGAGTTATATTAAAAAAAACAAAACAACTCCCCTCCCGCCCCTTTTGTATCAGACATGTTAATTCATTTGTAATGAGTTCAGACGTGGAATTGCTAATAATGATAGATTTAATGGGCTGAAATTTGGTGTGTCATTTTGCGCTGGCAGCTGCTGGAAGGATAGTCAGATATAAACAATATCCAAGAACCTCTGCTGTACTCAGTGTCCCATAACTGCTGCAAAGCAGTTTGGGGTGTCTCTGACGTGCTCCAGGGCCCTTCCTGTCACTGGCAGACAGCAAGCTGGAGCTGAGGGGCTCTCCAGTTCCTGGCTACACCTCGGGCACCACAGCCCCCATGGCTACCTGGCACCAGCATGTTACAAAGAGCTTTTTCAGCTGACTGTGGGGCCTGTTTTGGTTACTGCTGGCCAAACCCCTGGCTGCCAAGGGGAGTGCTGGCTGTTGTGGGGTCTCAGCCAAGCCTCACTTCATCCCAGGCCTCTGCAGAGTTGTGGAAAAAGTGTAAGGACAGCACTGGGAATGGCAGCGCTTGAGAAGAGCAATGTGGGCAGGGCTGTCGCTGCCCCTGCTGCGCCACACACGGGAAGCAACCCTGCTTCCTTCTCCTGAAGGGCAGACATATTATTTTAATTAAGCTATTATTTCAATAACCCTTACGGTGTGTGGGCATGGCTTGGGAAGCATTAAACCCAAGGTAAACAGAGAGTGTAGCACCCCATCTGCCTTTAACAGCACAGTTCAGCAACACGACTGTTTGGGCAGCACACAGAGCTGAGTACTGCTAGTATTTACTGCAGAACACCTCGTGCCAAATTTAGTCTACAAGCTGATCACAGGCACAAGGTTTCATTATTTCAAATGATTTATTCTTTTCTGATGTGAAGAACATCTCTACTCTGCACCAAATGCTGCTTGTGAAGTCTGCTTTTCCACTTAAGGGATGCTAAGCAGAAGCTAACCAATGAAATGAAGGTAAATTTAATTACAAAAAACATAACGTTCTTCAAAACCAACAGCTCACTCTCTCTCCAACAAGGAAAAATACAAACAGAAACCCTTCAGCAATGCCAAAGAAATATCTGGGGCTGAGGTGAAAGGGGCACAGCTTGACAAGTATGCTGAAAGCTGAATGTGGATTACCCGTGAGTGCAAAAATGAATAAATGTGTTTTATTCCATTATATTAATGAAATGGTTAATTTGGTTGCTATAGCAACAAGGAACAGCCATGCTAAAAAGCTAAAGGTCCATACATAATGCCAGATACAAGGTCTCTCTAATTCTAAAGCTGATTTTCTTAGCCACAATAGAAGTGATGTGTATTTTCAATATCATCAGCTTGTGCATCAAATCCTCAAGCTAATCCAATAAATAGGCTAGTAGCATAAAATAGCATATATGTTGGCACCTCATAAAACTTATGAATGGGGTTTACCTATGCACAATTATACAAAAGGATTCACAGAGTGCAGTGTGGGACACTTTAAGGAGACTGCTCTGTGTGTGACGGTGAACCAGAAAATGTGTTATAATGGGCAGCTCTTACAGTCAGGGAGCAGGTGCCTGCAGGGGCAACCACTGCAGCAACAGCCCAGACACCTGACAGCTCTTTTACCTTATGGAAAATAGACTTCATGCTCTTTTCACCTGAATTTCACGTGATTTTGATTAAAAATAGTAATTCCTTAAGGTTTCAATGAGGAAGCCTGCAGTGCTTGCTTTTGTTTAACATGAAAGTCATGGACAGTGTGACCTGTGGTCTTACAACACCCAGAGGACAGACTACAATTACTGAAGCTTATGCAAAGCAAAGGAAAGAGGAGTGCCTGCTCTGCCCTTCAGAGGAGCCTGGGGCAGCCCCTGCACAACCAGGACTCCTTGGGAAAGGAGCTGCTGGGGAGGGCCCTGGCACTGCCTGGCCCCAATGCTTTCATCAGGCAGGAGACCTTCCATTCCTTTGGCTCCCTTTAGTTACACTGAGATTTATCAAACTCCACATCACTCACTCTGCCTGTAACAAATACAAGTCAATATAGCACACTCACAGGACAAACAGAATTCACTGGCTCCCCTTGTTGAACTCAGACTTACAAAACTTGGCCACGTACACCTGAACAAGCAACATGGGTGACTTTTATCTGCAGGCCATCTGAATTGCATGATAATGGCAGCTATGTTCCTGAGAAACATAATTTCTCAACAATTGAATATAAAGCTTTCAGTGCTGAGGCCTAAACCTCTCTGCAACAGGCAGAAGTAAAAGCTGTGATGATAAGTAGTCTCTAGACTAAACAGGTGAGGATAGTGTTCTTTAGGATGATAATTAGCTCCAGTCAGTGGCATGTGATTCTAATCAGCAACTGAGTGTGAGCTGGCGACTGGAGGCATTTGACACTGCTTGCCTCTTGCTGAAATGCAATAAAAGACAGCTCACCACTGGAGGCAGAAACACTGAGGAGCAACGTTATCACTGTGCTGAAGTAAAATGTTTGGTCCTTTAAAAAGACAAGGGAGATGAATGCTTGCCACTGTTTTAGTTAACTTGTATGAAAATCATTTATTAAGATTCTCCTGGACCTTACACAAAACCAGATGAGAAGCAGCCTTAAACTGTTTGCTGCCCTTTAGGGTCCTGGTTGCCAATATATGTGGAAAGGCCCACGCACTGCAGAGAGATGAGCTCTGTGTAACCTCCACCTCCAGAAGGTGATGCTGTAGCGTCCCTGCAGAGAAAGCCCTGCCGTCAGGTGCACGGGCAGCTCCCTGCAGAGGATGAGGAATCTCCCTGCACCTATTGCACTGCAGTGCTGAGGGCACAGGGGAGGGTCGGTACCTCTACAGCACCACAAGAAACGCCAATAGCTCAGAGGTCTGTTAGCATTTGTCAGGGCATAGACAAACTGATAGATAAGCTGAACAGTGTTCAGCTGCTGAGCCATAGTAAAAAGGACTTTGTTCTGCTCAGGGCTGAGTCCAAGCTAATTCCCACACACTGCTCCAGAACCCAGGTAGGTGTCATAGGAAAGCTTAATAACTTGCAGTTCTTTTACAGAAAAGGAACAATTGCATTTCCTTGTGGTAACTTTAGTGTGCTTAAGCTAGAAAAGGAGAGAGTGCATGTGTGTGTTTACTGTTGCAATTTGGATTGTTTAGGGCTTTCTTTGTGCAGAGGTGGTAATTGTTCACTTGCCAAGCTGACCTCCAGCTTCACTGCTTGATAGTAATGAGATCTACTCCCATATCACAGAAATCATGAAGGGCAGATTTAGACCTCCGAGAAAGAAGGGATAAAAGCAGGATCTCTACTCCTGGGCAAGGCCAGTGTGGACCTTTGCACAAGATCCAGCAGACTAACCTGAGAAAGAGTTATTAAAAATTGATCTTCCAGAGTAACAACTGGAAATATTAGTTTCCCAGAAAAGAAAGGAAATGGCAACAGCAAATACAAAGCAACCCAGATGGCCCATAAGCAGACTAATTATATGAAAGACCCAGAAGCAACTCTGAAGTTACCAATCCAGCTGCCGAGAGCGTCTGCCAGGTTGCCAGATGTTGCCAATGAAAACTTATCTTCCACAGTTCATCAAAGAAGTGGAGCTGCCTGGTGAAGTGAAACCTCTGCCAATAAAATAAATATTTTATCTAAAAAATATTTTCTACTAGGAAACATTGAAAAATATGAAATTTTAACATGTCCAACGCCATGTTGCAGTAGATAAATAATGAAACATACATACAGAATGCATTGGCAAGATCTTATTGATATATCTATGCTTCACATTTTATTTCTAAGGCTATAGTCTTGGATTGTGTTAAACAAAGTGGTTTTATGAGGTTGATGGCACACAGCTGGGGTTTGGATTCTTGGCCTTGAATCTAACAGTCACTTTTGCCACCTTGAGATAAAAGGCTTAAAGACAACAAAGCTGGAGGAGCCAAAGGTGACAGTAGGAGGCACTGGAAGGTGGGGAGGCTGCAGAAATGACACTGAGCCATTCTGTGGCTGCCAAGTCACCTCTCCCAGAGCTCTGTGTCCCCCAGGACACAACAAAGAGGAGCAGCAGTTCTAGATGGGTAACTTATATTTTGCTTCTGCCAGATTTTATGCACTGAGCAAATGGATGGCTGTGAAAAAGGCTTCCCCTAGCAATGGGTAAAGGATCTGAGCAAGGAGCAGTATACACCAGCAGGGCTTCAACACTGGACACACAGGCTGCCCAACAGATCCATCCAAAGACTAGTTTTAATTTTTCTATGCGATCAAATTAATATCCCATTTTAAATCAGGAAATTATGTATTTTAAAAATCTTGTGTGATTTTTCAAATGTGTCTATTAATGTTGCCAACCCAGTGCCTTGGAAATACTATGTCAGTTCATCCTAGAGGCCAAAACCCAAACTGCCTGTATAGTCAGTCAGCGAGGCGAAACAACTCTTTTTTCCAGTGAACATGTATGGGTGCTTTGGGATTCACACAAGCATATTTGGCAGCTTTTTCAAGTAATTCTTGGCCTGCAGAGCATCCACTAAACATGGGGAGAATTTTCTGTCCAGGAATATGATATGAATAAGAATGTGCTACTGGAGGATGAGTTTTGGCACTTCTATCATAATTTAATTTGTCAGATATAGTTTACAGTATTTTATAATAATAATCAATAGCACAACATGTCTAAAAACTGCAAGGGCTAGGGTTAGAGGATGTCAACCATCATGTCTTTAATAATACATAATTCCTTAAATGTGCAGCTAAATCACTGAAAATATATGAGCTTAATTTGGAACTTCTTACACTTTGAAAATTCATATCTCTTTTTTAATAACTGTCTACAGAATTTGCAGACTAGACCGGATTTTTCTAATTTATTTCCTTGGCTCTTAAATGCACTAAATGGGATGACTCCCCAAGACCAATGTGAAAAACATATAAACCCCAGGAATAGGTCCTTTGTGGCTCTCTCCCCTGCCTGTTTACACCTCACCTTACCGTGATGACTTAAGACATTCCTGCAGGAGACTTAAATGTGGCTATTTCTCTGAGTTCCTGCAACACACAGATTTATTGCCAACTGTCAGAGTTAGAAACAAATGCATTTGGGAATGCATTTCCTGAAACTGTTAACAGACTTGACAGAACAAGAATAGGAGAGAGGGTGGATAGTAAGAAAAAAGCCTCTATACCATAACCCATCATTCCCTCTTTAGTAAACAAATTATAGCTTTGATTATAGTCTTGATTCACAAAGAATGCCTTTAGCTCTCCAAAAATTACTTTATAGCCACTGTGGAATGCTGAATGTCCTGTGACTACTGAATATCCTTGGAAAAGCTCTAATTTTGCTGCTACATTTATCAGGTACTTATGCTCAGATACTTAAATTAGGTCTCTTGGCATTGTCCTATATTTAAAAGAAACCACACTACCAGATGTGACACCTTCAGGACAGTAAGATAATCGGCTCTGGGGATGCAGAACAGAAGACCTGGAGAGGCTGCCCTGCTCAGCCACAGGTGACACAGCACCTCTCACCCACAGGGCTCCTGGAAGGCAGGATGTGGAAAAAGAAATACATGGGAACAGCCTGGGAGAAACCAGCTACTTTTCCTTGCATCTGCCGTCTGAGAACATAAAATGTTACTTTCAGACCATCTGATTTTGATGTCTTTTTCTGCCCCACTCAAGGGCATGCTGCTTTTTAGGCAGTTCCTCAGCAGAGGGACAAGCAGTACGTGCAGAGACGCTCCAGACTTCGTCACCAATGTTCACAAAACAGCTCGTTCTTCCTGTGAGGCCACAGTAGCTCATGTAAGAGAAAAATCTACTGTAAGACTAGGAGCAAATATTTTCTAAGCAGTACTACTGTCTGTTCCTGTTTCATCTGAGTCTGAAAAATCCGCAGTGATAAATAGGAAAATTAAAATACAAAGAGAAAGCTATTAGTGGAGACACTGAGCTTGAGCCTGCCAAGCAAGCCCAGAGCACCAGCAAAACAGTGTCGGTGGAGCAAGGACACTGAATGAAATGACACTTGAAAATGCTCAAATTTACAGATGTGTGCACCCCATGTGTGTGGGGAAGGAAGGCAAAAGGAAGGCAAGTCAAAGGCAGACAAAGAGGTGCCAGAGAGGGGCAAAGAGCATGATATATTCTGCACTGTAGGCAATCAATGGAATAATGTACATGTGAATTAACTCATTAATGGTTCCTGGAGTGAATCTTAAGAGATCATGAAACACCAACTGACAAGGTTCTACCAAAAAAAAACCTGTTTAGTAAATGCAAAAAGAAAAAACACAAACAAACCCAAGGTTGTTTCAACATTTATTTCTAATTCAGTGTACAATTCATAAATCAAGAAACGAAAGCCAGGGTATATTTTTAATCAAAGCTTTTGCTGCTCACAATGTATGGTATAAGAAATTGAACTGATAGATCATTTATTATTGTTATGAAACTAAAGGCTTTGTATTCTTAAGTGGAGTAAAGCAGACAGCAATATGTTCATATTAGAAAGTTCCTACTGTGAGTGAAAAATGGATTAAAATTGAGATATTGTTTAGTAAGACAGATGAATCTGTATTTATTTTTGGCTGTGAAACTACTAGAACTATACACAGCCACTAAGTATGAAGAAGCAGCTCTGGGGGAAATCACCTTGCCAGTTTGCCCTGTGTGTGTGTGTTTGGCAAAGGCAGCCTGCAGGGTGTGTGGTCCGTTTGCACGCAATCAGATCTCTGACCTGAAACGTGTACATTCTGGAACATTAATTGGCACAATTAAACAGTCATTTAGAGGATGAGCTTGGAGCAAAAAAATGTTGTTGCTTTTTAGAATCCTGAAATGCAACCTGGACTTCCTAATAAGCCATTTTAACTGTTTGCAGAGAGATGTTTTAAGTGTTCACTGAGGGGGGAAAATAATGATCAAACCACCCATGCAACACACAGATCTGAAGAGTCCAGCATGTGTCAGTGCAAAGTAAATTTATTCTATGTGACTAGTGTGAAAAAGAATTAGAAAGGATTATAAAAATACACTACCATATGTTGTAGTAGTTGAAAGTGATTAATCCAGTTCTTAAATCCTATTTTAAACTCCCTTTCATTTCTGTCTATAGAAAAATAGAAGCCACATCGCTTTGTTTGAATGCTATGTAGTTAATTACATCTTCTAGAAAACTCTTTTAAAACTAAATGTTATGTTTAATTACAAAATGCTCTCCTTGAAAACAGTTAGCTTGTACATTGATTTGTAGTTCATTAAAAATGCTTTCTTAATTATATTTCCAGCCAGAAAATACACAGAGATTAAAGAGTCTATAGAGAAGTTTTGAAATCACAGCATGAATTGTAACAAGAAAGTTACACTTCAAATAGCGGACAACCGACAGCCACGACCACCTTTCTGTAATTTCAAAACTTAATTGTTGCAAAAATAGTAACTGGAAAGCAGTGTTCATCGCAGCAGCTATCAGTATCACATTTTTTTATAGGAACAGATTCGCAAGGACTAATTAGAAAGCAAATGGATTGCACGAAGCAGGTGTGAAGTTGCCGTGAGCTGTGGGGCGGGAGGCTCAGCGGGCAGGGCTCAGGGCCAGGGGCAGCCCCCGCCTGGGCTCGTAGGGGGTTGTCCTGGGCACCATGCGGATGCAGTCGATGACAGGGCACACACTGAGACACAGGGTGCAGCCTGTGCAGCTCTCTGTAACCGTGGGCACGTGGGTTTCAGGGTCAAACTGGATGGCCTGCGACCAGGAATAAATGTTATTGATGTCACGCACGGGAAAGGTCAGAATTGCCCCCATCCCAGTGTCTGCATTCCCTGCGCCACGGCACTTGGAGACGTCTGGGTGTGATTCTGCACTGCAGCTACAGCAACTGTTCCACTGCCAGGGAACAAAAAGACCCTCTACAGACACTGAAATTAGGGAGGTGGGCCAAATTACACCTCGGCAAAAGCTCACGGGCCACAAGGGCTGCTTACAACAGGAGGAGTTTGCTCCATGATATTTAAACTCCCAGAGGGTGTTTCTCCCCCACGTGAAGGAAATGTTTCCCAAGATAGCAATGTGCTGGGGTTACTGGTTTAAAGGGGACACCAGACCACACCCGTACAGCTTCAGCACAATGCCCATCACAAGGCATTCTTTTGACTTTTACTTTCAGCACAGCATAAACAATCTTATTTAATAAATAGCAGAGGAAAACACAGCTCATTGTGCCTCGTGAGATTACTTTCCTTTGCAAATCTTTGAAAGGAATATCAGAGTTTGGGGCAAGCAGAGCTTGTTTTAGTTCTCACGTTCCATGCAGTGAATCCTCATTACCAATTAGGGTGATAAGTGTATTTGAATGTGAAATAACAGTTGTGCTCTCAATGATATAAGCTCCTGGTTATAATGGAAATGGCAATTAAAAGCAAAAACAAAAGCATCACACAACCGCAAAAGTGTCAATATCGAAGAAGCAGGCCTAGAAAAGTAAAAAAATTTTAAAAGCACCAGAAACACTGAATATCCACTTTGAAGAGTTTAGGATGGAAAATCAGGCCTGGAAGTTGAACTCTGGCAAACAAGCAGTGCCTTAGCAAATCTCCCTGACCACTGTCAGCATCTGGGGAAGGCAGGGAGCTGATGGGAAGTACTGCTGCTGCTCCTAAGGCACATTTGAGGCATTTGGGGTTTCAGTACTAGGAAGGCACAGAAGTTGCTGTAGCAACCAGTAAGGGCATGAAGTCTGTAGTAACTGCCCTGGATCTCTGAGTTTTACTTTAGCTTGAGCACAAAGAGAGCTCTGGCTCCTGAGTATTTAAGGAGGACTCCTTTCTTTCTCTCTCCCTAACAACAATGCACGTCTTGAAAGAGTTCAAAGAGGGAGAGGAAGTCAGGACTACAGTGCTGACTTTAAATTAAGGAAAGCTTTTCTGTTGGAGTCATACAAGGTGGCAGCTGTATAGAGCAGCATGGATATTTCTGAAACAAAGGGAAGCACAAAGCAGATGCAGTTTTGAAGGTGAGGAGGGTTGTTGTTGATTTATTTTCAATTAAGGATTCCTTTGCAATTCTGTTCAATTAATTTCTTTTCAATTTCCATAATTAAAGGAAAAAGCGTATTTCTTTTGTGCTTAGAAAACCTTCTGGAGGTTTAAACTTTGGTTCTTTTGGAGCTGATTTTTTTTCCAGTTACAGAAAATAAAATTTACTAAATCTAAACCCAATCCTTTGCTCTCTAAAGGTTATATGAAAAATATAATATTCCTGAGAAATCTGATGGAAGGGGAAGAGGTGAAGATTGCAATGTCAAGAAGAAATTTAGACAGTTAAAAGGCTACTGTAGTAATCCATTTAGGTATAAATACAGCATTAATTTTCTTGTATCAGTGGAAAAAACCTTTGCTCTGACATACTTGTTTCAAATACAGTTGATTTGCAATGGAAGAATTCTTTCTATGATTTTATGTAGTTCAAGTCATCAGACCTATTGATTAGACTGAATTAAAGATGAAAAAAACCTCATGATATCCAGAGGAAACTTGGTGCTCAGTTAAAGTATTTTTGAAAGGCTCTTCTCAGACTAAGATGTATGGAAAAATTAATGTAGAAATTATTGCTTGCTACATATTGGATTCCCTGAAAGTTATGCTAGACCATATTTTGATCTTCTTAAAGAAAACGAGTCCTCCTGTACTGCCTTTTTTACTGCAGACCAGTCCATCAGCTCCAGTGGACATGGCATGGAATGGCACTTAGACATGCTGATATATTTCATACAACTTGCTACCACAATGAGTAATCAGAGAAATACTTCACTACAAACAGGAGCCTCAGCTCCAAATTGGGCCATTTTCTGGTCACAATGATTTCTGCAAGCTTCAACCTGCTGCTCTAAACCCTGGCAGTTATCCTGGAGAAAGGATTTGTAACTCAGTCAAGATCAAAACAAAACCCCATCTGCCTGAAACCTGAATTAGTTTGGTTACTCTGAGGGAACAAGAACTGGGTTTCTTAAAAACCATTTGGCAATAAGATCAGCCCTTGTTTCCTCGCATCCCCTTGGTGGGGATGTGTTCTTCCCTTTTCCTCTCAAGTGCTTGAAAACCATCAAGAACCACATTTACTGCCATTCAACTTGGGGTTCCTTCATTTTCTTCCTCTTAAAAAGAACTCCACTTGCAGGCAGGGCCCTGTGACAGTGACGTGGTCCGTGCAGCCCCCCAGGACCAGCCCAGTTCCAGCATGGCTTGTGAGCCAGAGCCTGGGAGCGTGATGGGCTTTGAATTCAACATTTTAGGCATCTGTTTTTACCACCTGCTCATTAACAGAAGGTGAATTCTTTCTTCCCAGCAGCAGAAAGACAACTCATCCTGCCTTTCTGCTAATTACAGCTGTGCTCTTACCTGGTAGCCAGAATCATTACAGGTCATGTAGCATTTGCCACAGTTGATACACATTTCCTCGTCAATCAGAGCCACAACTTGCTCTGTGTTGCACAGATCACCATATGTTCCAATATACTGCAGTGCTTTTCCAATTACATCCTAGGGGAAAAAAAAAGTTATCGACTCATTTATAAGATATCTAGGCAGTGTCTGCAGCTGCACTGGAGTGCTCTCTGGTACTTTAACATGGAAGATTTGGCCATGCATTTTGATGATGTTTAGGATTTTTCTTGTAAATTTTCAAGAGGCTGGCCTTCATACCCCCTGTAAAAAACAAAGCATTTTCCATACAGGCACATTTTGAACGTAGGCAGTACTAGAAGAATACATTGTGTGCAAACATGTTCTACAAATAGGTTACACATTTAGTACTCGATTTTGCATGTGTTGTTGTTCTGCCATGATTGGGTGAAACTTCAAGGAACAAAAAGGAATGTAAAACAGGAGTGACATGCCATAATCAGATCATCTTTGGTCATTTCTCATTTGCACAAATTTAAGAACTCACAGCAAGGAAAGGAAAAACTGACAGAGAACAATAACAGCTCTTCTCTCTTTAGCAAGATGCACATGATCATCAGTTTATTGCAAATACTGTACAGAAGTAAGCTCTGGGTCTAATCCTGCAAGATCTGTTAACTTCACAGCTAGGAACTTGCTGCATCAAGTTTACACATCAGTGCTGCAAAAGGTGCATGGCAGCACAGCATATACTAAAAAGGAAAGCTCTGCTACATAAATTAAATGCAGAAATTAGTCTAGCCTTGTCTTCCTAGTCTGCTAAGAACTTGCAAATCCAGCACTACTTTCTGAAAGAATGAGGTCTACCTGGTCTTCAGCACTTGTACAATAGTATCTTTATGCAAAGAGACAAATTTCTTTCACTGGATGAAGTATTAGGATCTATGAAGTTGCTCCTAGTGACTGTTAAGGTAGAAAATTCAACCAAATCCTATGCCCAGGAAGTAAGACTGGCAAATTGTACTGTTTCCTTGTTCCAAAAACACTCAAATGTTTTCTCTCTGCCAAACTCCATAGTTTCTGCCATGTGAAATACCTTGGTTGCATTCATTCAATGCTAAAAGCCTTCCAGTTCTCAGCACCATGCAGAGAACATTAATGCTCTTTCAGCATAAAACAGCTATGGCACATTGCTAAAGGCAGCATGATGAGCGTGGACAGATGACTGTGAGCAAGTTATCACAGCTTAATGAGTTAACACTCATCACTCGAGCTGTGAAAGCTGATTTTGTGCATGGCCCAAATTCACTGCAAATTTGAAGTAAAATCTGTTTGCTTAAACAACTGTAAAAGGTCAATTAACTACTATGAAAGTGTTTCAGCTAATGCTTTTCACTAGAACAAGACTTGAACATAAAGCCCTTTACTGTGACTCCACTGATGAACTACGGTACTAAATCAAATGTGATCTCCTGGGAACTGCTTACATCCCCATCTTTTAATTTCCAGTTCTTGCTCAGAAACATCAATGGATTTACTGGATTTACAGCTGTTTTCAGGTGTCTGCAGTCTTCTGTGTCAGCTGAAATACTGTAGTGATAGAATTCAGCTCCAGCTTGTTTCAACTCTAACGTAGGCTTGTCTGCTGACAAGCCTCGTCTTCTGAACCTGCTACAGGTTTCAAAATACACGTGTCTCTGTGTGATCTACTGGCCCCAGCAATGCTAAATATCCTTGAGCCTCTCTTGTGTGTATACAGCCTCCAAACATTCCACTGCCACAAATGCATGTTGCCTGCAAGCGATGAGCTGTGAGCTCAAGAATATAAAGAAATTATGTAAGTTGCAAAAGTATCAACAGGGGGAGATTCCTGATTTTTAAGAGCTTTTCAGTCTAAAAAACCTGTATGTTTAAAAAGCATAGGTAATTTTCTCAGGGAAGTTCTGGATTCACATTTGTATTCTTCAAATACTGTTTGGATGTTAACAAAACCCACAGAGCTCAAGTGGGTTGCAGGGCTGTACTACTCAAATAACCATGGAATGGAGTGCCTTGCTTGTGAGAGAAGACAAAAAGAACCTTACAGGATGTTTAGCCTAGGAAGATGATGGCAGAGCAGGAATATAATGTCTCTATATATATACATCAGGGAGGAAAAAGAGCTATTTAAGTTAAATGACAATGTTGGCACAAGAACACACGATTATAAGCCAGCCATGAATAAATTCAAAGCTTGAAATTAGAGAAGGCTTTCTAAATGGGAAAGGAGTGAGGTGGTTAATGCCCTTCCAGGGAAACAGCTGGAGGAGAGGGGGGAGACAGTCCAAGGTTTAGGGTAGCATTAGATAGCTCAGGAAATGGTTGCTTGAAACAACATGATCAAAATTGATTTTTAGTGCTACAAACTTACAAAGGGAATAACCAAAACAATGCATAAGGCATGGTGATCTCTGCATTTTTAACCAAGTCTCACTTCTCACAGCTCACAAAAATACACTTTTGGGGACTTAGAATCCCAAATAGAGAGCATGATGGCACTTTAGAGGCCTGGAAGTGATTTCAAAAGACTGTGTCAATGATTTACTGCTCATTTACACTCATTGGTGTTATATCTTTTAATCACTTCTTTCTCTCAAACAAAAACTGTATCTTTATTCATTTGCAAAGTTGCAAGATATTACTGGCTAAAAAAGCAATGGTACTTAAAAGATGTTCTGCAGGTGCAGTCTTTTACAGCATCTCAGAGCTTCTTGTTTTCATCAAATCATAAATGCTTGGAACAAAACAAACAGTGCAGCAAGAAACAATCAGCTTTCACTCTTTAAAGCAGTTTCACTCCAAAAAGCAACTGTCTAAAGTGGCACTATGGGATTCCACACTTGGTATATCTCAATGGCCTCCAGATCAAATTTGCACTGTTTACAGATTGGTTGGCTGTGTTTTTTTTGTTTTTTTTTTTTTTTTTTTTTTTTTTTTTTTTTTTTTTTTGCCAACTGCCAGACCTGCAAACAGAAGCCAGGTTCTGAAAGTCAAGCTGTGCTCTTTCTGGCTTATGCATTACCAGCAGCAATTTAAAAGGAAAAAAGCAAACCAAAACAAAACTGGAAGTTAAATTTGGTCCTAAGCTGCATCTTTGTGACAGCAGGGACCTAGAGTACTCTTTTTGATTACTGTTGTGCTGTCCTCCTCTTCTCAACATAACCATACTGAAAAAACAGGGGAAGGAATGTAGTCCTGCAACTGGAACTGTCAGGGAATTCAGTTGCTATGGAGAGAATCAGAGCAGAAACCATTAGTTTTACGTTACTAATGAATACAGAAAAAAAATTCTTTTTGTCACTAAGCTAAGCAGACGTGGGTTTGAATATACACAAGGAGAAGATCTGTTCAGCAGAATATTAGTTTTGCAATTCTGTAACAGGTGCATTTTAATGTTAATGTATCAAACACTTTAGGGTGATTAGCTTTTTATTAGTCATCGTATTAGTAAACCTATATTTGTAAATACAATTCATGGTTCAGCTCTGGTCCTTGTAGACCTGCAGTGTCCATCTTCAAGCAGATGCTTTTGTTAAAGACTACACTGTGCTCTAGAGATGATGAACATCACAGGCCTCTCATTAGAAAGCCATACACCGTGCAGGTACTGCATGTCATAAAGCAAGTCAAAGGGAACACACATTAGGGAGGTACCTGCCTTCCACCTGATCTTTTTTGGGAACAAAGGTCAGGTATGGTCAGAGAGAGAGAGATGAAAAGAAGACATGTTAGAAATGAAACTATGGATTAAAGAATAAAAAGTCACCAGAATCTGAGAGTACATGACCAAGGTCAACTTACCGTAAAGTAGCTAACAAAAATACATAAAACTAACATTTCTTGAAAGATTACAGACACTCTGCCAATACTTAAAAAAGGCTACTAAAGGTACTCAGACTAAGGGACCTCTAAGCCTTGTTTTCAGTATAACAGCTGCAGTACTAGCTAAAGTAGGCCTTAGAAAATAATTCCAATCATAGAATCATATGATATCCTGAGTTGGAAGGGACCCACATCATTGAGTCCAATCACTGGCTGTGCACAGGACAATCCCAAAAAACCTCACTGTATGCCTGTGAGTGTTGTTCACTTAGAGGGACCTTTGTGACATAATTCAATATGGTTTCTGTAATGAAAATTATGCTTCATGTATCAATCACAATTATTTATGAAGACTGTGAAGTAATAAATATTAAAAAAACCCTCTTAAAAAACCAAAACCCCCAGTAATTTTAAAGTTTGATAAGGCCTCTGACAGAGGCCTGTGACACAACAGAGCTCTGAAATTAACTAGCCATGAAGTGGCTAAACAGAGCAAAAAATAAAGGGCTGGAATACAATAATCAATGTTCAGAAAAGGTAAAATATTAGCAGAACAAAGTGTCTCAATTTTCTGGTTTAGCTATGATGCTGTTTAATATGTTTGAGTGTGTTTCAGGAAAAGATTTGAACCAGAAGACTGTAAAATTGATACAGGTTTTCATTTAAACTAAATTAAAATCCAAGGAACTTGTAGGTATTTTATAAAACTAGATGAACAGGTACTATCACAATGAAAAAGTACAGTTTGACAAGCAGCTTACCAAAGTAAGTAACTTTTGCGGATCTTGCCAACAGATACGTTCTAGATTAAAGAAAGCTGCAAGAGTAGGAGACACCACTGACAGCTCATGGAACTGTCCTGATCAGAGGCAAACAAACCAGCCCCCACAACTACTGTAAAGCCATTGTTCTAATTAATCAGCCATGGTATGGAATATGCAGTCATTCCAGTTTTATCAACACAGTGCCCCAGAGCACTGGGCAATGATTAATGGCATGAAATTTAACAAGTCCAAATGCCAGATTCTGCTCTTAGGATAGAGCAACATCAGGAAGAAATCTAACCAAGGCTGCCCTGCAGGAAGGGATCTGGGAGTGCTGGTGTGAGTCAGTGCTGTGCCTGGACAGCCCAGAGGTTAAAACCATGTCCTAGTGTGCAGCAAACACAACAAAACTGGCCGAGAGAGGCACCCATCCCACTGTGATGCAGCACTGCCAGGGCAGGCTGCCTGCAGCTCTGGGCCCCACCACTTCAGAAGGATGGGAAGGTACTGGAATGCATCCAGAGCAGGGCAACAAAGCTGGAGAAAAGTCCTGTGAGGAGCAGCAAAGGACTTTGGGATTGTCTAGTTTGTAGTTTGCCCTCGACAGCTTCCTGAGTGGGGGAAATGAAGAGAGAGCTGATGATCTCTTCTCCCTGGTACTCAGTGATTGGACATGCAGAAATGGCTCAAAGCTGTGCCAGGGGCAGTTCAGACCGGACATTAGGAAGCATTTCTTTACTGAGAGGTTGGTCATGCACTGGAACATATTTCCTAGGAAGGTGGTCAAAGCCCCAGGCCTGTCAGTGTTTCAGAGGCATTGGGACAAATGTCCTTAACAACTTTAAGGGCTTTATCTTTAATGATTTATCTCTTGGTCAGTCCTGAAGTGGTCAGGCAGTTGGACTAGATGGTCATTGTTGGTCCCTTCCAACCAAAATGATTTTTTTCTATTCTATTCTATTGCAGAGCCACTTGAGGCAGTCCTTCTGCCACAGTCAGAGTGGTGAAGGAAAGAGGAAGTTTGGATTTCTACCCATATCTGAAGACTAAAATTTCCTTAAGCTGTATATATAATGAGAATTTTCTCTGATGTACAGTGAGAGAAGAGATAAGAGAGGGGAGGTGAGGGGAG
>VZTR01005720.1:145266-296760 GCA_013400775.1 Chaetops frenatus | reverse complement strand
AGAGGAGAGGAGAGGAGGCAAGACCATTATGGGCTATTGCAGGGAAGATTATTTCTGTGATTCATTTTGGAGTATATACTGGGGAGAAGCAGCCTAATTTAGAGTCCCATAGATTATGGGAAACACATGCATAATTCCACCTGAAATATGCAACATCTCCATATTTACGATGAAGATTACAATATGGTCTTTTCCAGACAGGCAAGCACAAGGTAAAACTGCTCATGTTAAACATACAGATACATGCCAGGAAGGACACAAATGGTACAATGGCAAAATATTTATGGTAAAATAGAGCTGTCCTTACTTCAATATTCCTCACCTCTCAAGAGGCTTTTAGAGATTTAGCACAGCACCGGACTAAATGTGGCTAATGCCTCCTGCAGTGCTGGCTTTTAGAAGGGTGCTTACACATCAGCAAAAAATGACTTGCATATATATGTGTGTGCCAAAGACCATGTAAATGTATCTGTACAAACAAAGGTGAAAAATATTTCAAACACAAGGAATTTAAGCTTGAGGATCTCTGTGGATATTTTTCCAGCAGGCAGAACAGCATGTCATGCCCTAGCTAAGAGAGCTATGTCAGAATGTTTGAACTACCAAACAATCTCTGCAGCAAGGCTCCTGGAATAAAAAAGGGAAGAAATAAAATAAGCAGATAAATGGTGACTCAATATTGTGGTATAGGCCCCGAAGGACAAAGAACTAAATTATTAGGAAGAAAACGCAGGAACATATAAGGAAAGAAATTAAAGCAATAAGGAGGTAACCTAAGGTAGGCAAATACATCTGTGGGAGCTGTACAAGACTGCAACTGAAAAGAAAAGATTCAGGGCACATACCCACATACTGCACACTTTCTGATATTACAGACAAGTGAGAAAAGAATAAACAGCTCTGCCTAATATCAAACTATGCAGTTCAATTATTATTGAAAAATAGACAAAATAAAGAGAAAAGCCATGGGAAAAGACATCCAAAAATAAATTAGATTTTTGATAATCACAGAGGGGTTTAAATTGACAAATAAATGGCAATTTGACAGCATGTGGAATTTATGTAAGTGTTGGAATTTACCAACCCAATATCACCAACCCAACAGCCAATTAGACAGACGAGGAAATTATGGGGAGGCATCAGGATTAGCAACACCCCAAAAATACAACAGCAATGCAGGGGTCATTGAAGGGCACCTATCTCTCCTTTAGGTACTGGAATGGGGTCTAGAGTGCCCCTAGAGCCTTCTGTTTTCCAGGCTGAACAACCACAAGTCTCTCAGGCTGTTTACATAGGAGAAGTGCTCCTGCTGTTTGATCAACTTGGTGGCTCTCTGATGGCTTCCTTGTTGTGTCTGAGTTTGTCCAGGAGTCACTGTACATGCCTCCAGGAATTTTTCTGGGTTGGGGTATATCACTCCTGAGCTTGGAAGAGGTGATTCTTGGATATTACCAGGTTGCTTGGCCATCTCTTCCCTCCAGGGCTTTATTTCATGGTCCTCTATCAAGCATATCCCTGAAGAGGCCATGTTCTCACTCCTCCCTGTGACTGACGTTGCTGGTTTTCCCCCTTTTAAAATACGCTATGGTCACTGCCAATGGGCTTGGCCTTGGCCAGTGGTGGGTCTGTGCTGCAGCTGGCTGCCAGTGGCTCTGTCAGGCCCTGGGCAGCTTCCAGCAGCTGCTCACAGAAGCCACCCCTGTACCTGTATCAAACCCTGCCGTGCCAACCCAATCCAACACCTCTCACTGCTGGTTTTGTCACCATGGTGAAAAGGTTTCCTTCGCAGAGAAGGTCAGACTGAAACACTGCCACGAGTCAGCTTTGGCAATGCCCATCTCATAATTGCTTCAGTTGTGTTTAACCAAAGGGGTGAGGAACTGATTTCTCTCGCTGAGAAGCTCCTCAGACACCACTCAGAACTATTCAATTTCTGTGTAAACAAATGTTTGTGTTTGGGGGAATTCATTTTCCTCCTCCCTGCAGTGGACTCTCTTTTCTTCTTTTTAATCTATCTCCTACTACTTGGATCTTTTTTTTTTTGCTTTTCTAGTTGGAGTTAGGCATGATAAATTATTGATCTCAATTTTTTAATTTATTTTTCTAGTTTTCATGTCTGTTTTCCCCTCTTGCTAAATTTTCCCTTCATTCAGTTTATTTGGTTTTGGATGGTATCAGTTTTTTGTTTTTCTGCTGTTTTCAGAAGCAAGCCATCTCATTGAAAATGCAGTTATTGGCTGTTATTTCTTTCTCTTTTTCCGTACATCAATACTCTCCCTGCAAGGAGAATGGAACCATGAAGCCTCTGAGGTCAAGCAGGCTTTGAAAATGCTCATCATAGTGAGGAAAAAAGAGTAGATTGCTGCTCTTTGGAACTATTTGTATATATACAGAAGGGAACCTCAGCACAAGAGGAGGGGAGGGATTTTCAAAAGCATGACATAAACCAAAATAAGCAATCCAAAAACATTAGAGAGGTCTACAGAAGTGGAAAACTAATTAACTTAAACAGGAAGACAATTCAAAATTTCTCCTTGTCTGGTTCTGCCATCTTACTGGTTAGGTTGGAATACTGGATGCATTGGTGAACTGCAAAATTCTCTTGGGAATTATGTGGTTTTCTGAGCCACATCTCATGTTGTATTTTATGTTTGGCCTCATTTTTTCAAGAATTCTTATACGTCTACTCACCTGATATTCTCCCATATTTGAAGAAGACAGTCAACAAAGTCAACAGATATAATTTTCATGTTGCTTTGTAAATGGTCTACGAGAACCCTAATTTAAAAAAAATTATTTTTCCTATTCAGACTTGAAGTTTAATTAAGCTCTAAAGTGAACACCTAGAATAATTAGCTCATGCTGTTTCATTTTATTGATATTTATTGACTACCTAAGGGAAGGGAAAAGCTTCAATGTATGGATTATGCAGTAGATAGGGGTCACAGGTTTTATTTTTACCTTGACATTTACTCATTGTAGACAGTGGATCAGCTACTTAGACAAACATTCTCCAGCTTTAAAAGTTCAATCTCTAAAGCTATGACATAGCTTTTATATGTACTGAACAGCAGCCTTTGCCATCGATCCTACATGAGGGATGGAGGCATTTAGCACAGTGTAAGTAATCAAAAAGTATCATGCAAAACAGCTCATACTGCAGCTTTCAAACTGGAAGAAATTCTAAACAGTTCTGCTTTGTTCTTCAAGGCATTACCCCTGCTTGATCTGCAGCTACTGTTTCATTGCCTGAATGTCTTCATTCTGAAAAATGACATTAGGGAAATACCTACACACGTACATCACAAATCATTTCCCATCGATTTTGGTTAAAAGCTAGAAAGTCTGCATAAAGAGTTGTCTTTGATGCCCTCTAACAAGCTTAAAAGCAGTAATAACCAACTCAAACTGCTAGAAATGACTGTGCATGTCAGCTGCCTATCATTTCTTATGCATGTATTTTTGTTACCTTGATTGCTGGAACAGGCTTCTTTGGAACAAAGTGGTTTTTCTCAGGAAGCACAGCAGCCATGTTCTGTGCCTTCAGTTTTATCTTGTTCTCAGCTATTATCTTTTTGCGTTGCTCCAGGTAAGGCCCAAAACTGGGCAGTTTCTGAAACAAAAATCAGTAAACAGGATTATGCTTAGTAAGTGGGTATAGTAAAAAGATGTGTCTGATCCCAAGGGTGAGACCTTAAGTCCATGCTGACTGCAACTTGCTTCTTATTCAGGAAGCTGAAATTGAAATCAGTAAGACTGCGCTAGAGTTAGAAGTGAATAAAAATCAAATATGAACATTGGGATCTGACTTGGAAATATATACTGAATATTAAAATATTAATATCTCACAGCAGAAAAATAGCTGAATTGCAGGCCAGCATCTAACAGTCTATTATTTCCCCATTGCACACTTGCTTATATATAAAAGTGTATCATGTTAAATAATTCAAATGTGTAACTTTATTTCTGTTTTATTTTATACTGTGTGGAAAGGTATTATAAAATTATCAGTTCACTTAGAAGGACTCCACCAGTATTTAAGATTATTTGTATCAATATCTGAATATATTAATACATATTTTTAAAGCTTACAAACATATATTTGGCAGTGTGATAACAGAAGGCTGTTTTGACCTGTCAAAGTAAGGCTAACAAACACAAAATGAACTGAAACACATTATAATTTCCTGATTTTCCTCTACGTCCCACGTGCAATCTTTTCTGCAACACTTAGACCTTGAATCCAATTAAACAAACTCCAGAGAAAGATTTCACTGAATTCCAAAACTCGTATCTCATCCAAGAACAGGAAAGAGATGGATCAGATTTCCTAAAACACTCATCTTCCTGAAAAAAAAAGATCCTTTTGCTTACCAAGAAGAGATACGGACAACTGTAGTGTGCCACAATCACAGATTTAGGTGAGTGAAAAATGGCAGAAAAATGAATTTTTGCTTGATGCAACAGACCATGCCCTTCCTCTCCTGAAAGTAGTTCCTTATTCTGCAGAAGTATTTTATCCACCTAACTAAAGCCTGTTCAGAAGCTACAGCAGTACTGCAGAAAGCAGCAGGTAGTAACAGGGGATACATAGCCTGAGCAGCTGCTGGCATTAATTCACGCTAATAATACAACCTCAAAGAGCATATTGAACAAGATACAGTACTCCTGTGCTTATCAATTTTTTAAGAGGGAATTTCAATGTGAATTTTAAACCCCAAATTATTTAAAAATTTACAAATTATTATTTTTTAAAATGAAGTAAATCCAGAAGAGGTTACCCTGCTCTTCTGCCAATCCTTAGGAGAAAAATTCCTCAATGATCTCCATCAGTCACAATATCCAACTGTGGGACCTCAGGCTTCTTGCTATGACAAACAAAAGCTTTCTTGGCTGCTGGGTTTTGGGCACTCTGAGCATGCAGCCAGAGGGTGAGGTCCTTGAAACACTCCCCTGCTTTGGGTATTTGGTTTGGGGTCTCAACACAGCATTTTTAACAGCAAGTCAGCTCCAGTCTTGCCGTGTCCTGGAGCTCTCCAGAGGGACTGAACCCTGCTCTGGGTCACAGCCACACTTTGGGCAAAAGCAAGGCAGGACTGGGGCTGTTGCAGATTCCACGTGTCCCAAACGTAGAGGCAGCCTGAGTTTGCCCATTGGCAGAGGGCTCCTATTTTGTCTGTTCAGTGGGAACTCTGCTCCTGCATGTCATGTTCAAGGGCTTCCTTACAGACATCCAACTTTGTTTTCTGTGCAGTTACTGTACAAGAAATGTTCTAGGACATCTTAAAATCAGGCTTTGTGAATTCCACTAAACAGCAGTAAGGTGGTGGCCTTACATACTGAAGTCAAGTAAGACAGCAAAAGCAGAATTATTTTAAACAGCAAAATAAGTAGAAGGAAGAATTTGTCTAATTCCAATCTAATCAATAGACTCTAAAGCACACACACATAACCTCAATTCTCTATATCACTTTTAGAACACCCAAAACCTTTCGCAGAATCCAAATTTTGATAAAGAAGTGTTCTTGTATGTCTGCTAGGCTGAATCAATTAGAAATGTATTTTTGGCTAGGAATAAGTAGTAGCTGTGTCACTGAGGAACTATTTCCTCTCCATAATTTATGTGCTGATGCCAACAACTTTGGTTTGAGAGGGCAGGGGACCTGATGACAAAGCGTTTTTGGATTCTTTCCTGTCTGGCCAGGAATTGAATTGCTGCCTTTGAGAGTAGGTTGCAAAGCTAATTTTGCTGAGGTTTTAAATGAAGTAGTAGAGAGAGGAGACAGTTGATCACGGCTTGACTGATTGAAGATCATCTTTGGGAACAACAGCCAAATCTTTGCAGAATAAATCCTTTACTTTTCTATTCTCTTAATATACATGAAATCTGATAATTTCTACAGAGAGAAACACTAAGAATAATGAAATTAAACAGTCAATCTAAGGAAATGTGTAGAAAAAGGTGTATAGGTGAAAAGTGAATTACAAAGGTTAATTAATTTTCATAGTGGTGAGATGGAAGTATTTAGATTTTTATATGTAACATAGCTGGAATGTACAGCAGGCATTTTGAGAAGTGTGCAATACCTTCATTTCCATAATTCAGATGTTTTGTAATGATGTGTGCAGTTAAATTAAACCCTATAATCCATTTATTTAAAAAATAAATTATGATTAATCTAGAAAACTGTCACCCAACCTTCATATTTGCTGTGCACTGCTGTTCTTCAATCAAGAACTTGGCTAAATAGAATTTACAATAATTAAGGAAACACATAGGTCTTGGTCCAGGCTTGGGCACATACACAATGAGCTTTCATTGACTTCACAGAAGGTGACTGTGTGCCCATACAAATGGCCTGGTTATTTAGTGTTTGGGGTCTAGCAGTTCACAAGCAGCCAAGCCAAATTTCATTAAACAACAGTGAAAACCAGCTATCTTTTCTATAGCAATAAATAATACATGAAAATGTAGCCTCAGGAGCTTAGGAAGGACTTATTGATGGTTCCCCTTATGAGCAATGCACAGACATATGGAATGCTGAGGAGACTGCTTATTGTTCAGAGCTGTGGTTTCAAACATTTTGCAGTCAAAGGCCATATGAAATGGCAAAAAATATTTTAATGAAGTGTCTTACTGGATATAGCAAAAGTGGAAAAATGTTGAAATAACTGCAGAAGAGATGGATATTGAAGATAATTTAAAATCAAATCACCTCTAATCTTTGTAGGAGACAACTTCCTAAGCACATGGGGGATTTAACAACAAAATTCCCAATGAAAGCACAAGCACAGAGCTTGGTGTGTTTATCTCTGTTTGCTTTTGAAATCTTATTCAGTAATTTTTTTTAAATTTCCAGACATTCCAGTGTCACTAAACTCTCCATACACTGATATCTTTGTCATATCAACATCTGCCTAGAAAAAAACAATTAATATGAATATGTGGAGCATAGCAAGTGCTTAGAAGATTGCAACAAGCAGAGTAATTAGATAATTCTTGTCTACTTATATATC
Organism: Chaetops frenatus; assembly: GCA_013400775.1. Taxonomy (NCBI): domain Eukaryota; kingdom Metazoa; phylum Chordata; class Aves; order Passeriformes; family Picathartidae; genus Chaetops; species Chaetops frenatus. The sequence continues at coordinate 289,743 of VZTR01005720.1, read as the reverse complement.
TGTATCAGTGATGTCTATAGCTGCATTATTTGTATCCATCTGTCTCTATATAGACATAATTCGATGTGTTTCTACTGGAGGGATAACATTAAGAATGGAGTCTAAATAAATATATTAAGTGAAATTATTTCATTGTTTATAATTGCATTATCACAAAACTGCAAGCTTGAAATATTTTGCTGGCAGATTGTACAGAAAGAAAACAAAAATCCAAATCCTCCCCCCCCACCTCTGCTTCCAAAAGCTGCCTTTTTACTGATGAAATGTATAAATCTTCAGTAACATTGTGATTTTTGTTTCAGTACTTTCTCCAGGATTCATCATTGATGAATTTGTTCTTACCAAAAAACCTAAATCCTGCTCATTTAAAGATAACAGTATCTTCCACTAAACCTGTCTCTATTCAGATATAAAAAGGCATTACCTTGCCAATAGAGAACTGACAACTTAATGAATCAACAATGAAACCTTAAGCCAGAGAGCTTTAAGGTGAGTAAGTCTGTTTTGATTATAATTTATTCTGCATCAATCTAAAGGTAATTGAGCATATTATGAACTAAAAAAGGTGCTTGTTTCCTAATGGCTAAAAGTAGAGAGAATCCTCCACTTCAGATTGCTGCAATTTTTATGGGCACACCAGCAAGCAGCTTAAGCATTGGAACAGGCTGGTGAACAGGGCAGTGCAATAGGCATCAGATGGCCCAGACTTTATTTCTAACTTGGAAACTGATCTGATCCTTACTCTGGGAAAATCCATATATATCTCCATGATGGGAGTTGTCACAGGTTGCTTATTTGGGACCTGTCTGCTACTAAGGGGCTGGATGCCATCTACTGTTAGAAGACACAGATTTCAGCTGGCACAGTGTATTGGGTTTGCATGGCAAGGTTTTGGTAGTGGTGGGCTACAGGGGTCCTGGGAGAGGCTTCTCCTGTGCCTGACTGAGCCAAGGGCAGCTGGCTCCAAGAGGGACCTGCTCCTGGCCAGGGCTCAGCCCATCAGCAATGGTGGGAGTGCCTCTGGGAGAACATGAATACATCAGTAACTAAAGGAATACAAGGGAAAATGTGGGGCTGCTACTGAATGGAAAATGGAACCTTGCAAGGGGTTGCAGAGGAAGCTGAGATACTGAACACCTTTTGTGCAGTCTTCACTTCCAAATCCATCCTTCAGGAATCCTGGACCCAGGAAAGCAGGGAGAATGTCTGGAGAAAGAAAGACTTCTCCTTGGTAAAGGTGGATTGGGTTAGAGACCACTTAGTCAAATTTGACATCCACAAGTCCATGGACTCTGATGGGATGCACTCACAAATACTGAGGAACTGCTGGAGATCAATTGCCATCTTGATTGTCTTTGAAAGGTCATGGCAGTCAGGAGAGATACCTGAGAACTGGGAGAAAGCAAATGTCCCACGGGTCTTCAAAAAGGACAAGGAGCACACAGGGAACAACCAGCTGGTCAGTCTCACCTCAGACCCTGGACAGGAGACAGAATGGCTGATCCTGGAGGCCATGCCTAGGCAAGGGGATGACAGGAAGGTCATCAGGACTATTCAGCATGAATTCACCAAAGGAAAATCATGATTAACCAACCTGATTGCCATGGCCCACAAGTCTTTTATTATATTTTCTGTCCCCTGTCCAGTTGAGGAGAGGGGTGATAGAGCAGCATTGGTGGGCACTTAACATCCAGCCAGGATCAGCTCACCATGCACAGTTAAGAGTCACCATAAACCAAAAATAAGCAACGGCCTCCTACAGTACTCCAGTGGAGTTGAAGTGTGTGCTAATGAGATGGCAGGAAAAAGAACACTGGAACATAGTAATTTTAACTAAAGGGTTATCAGGGAAAAGTGGTCACAAGGTAAAGGGAAAACTTACATAAATAATTCTAAGGATCACTGGCTAATGGACATTTTGGGTAGCAGCATAATTTGTGATGAGGCAACCTATTTAAAATATGCTGTTTCTCTCGTGTGAATTTCCCACGTTGAATGTTATTATCTCTTTCCTTTTATACTTGAGTGTTCTCTCCAGACTAAGGTCTGAAGGTGTGTATGTGTTCATTCTCCAATACCTCTTTTGCACTTTCAGCATGTAAGCAATTTTAAGTGACACAATGTCCCTCATGAATCTGGAAATGAAACTAAGCCAAATTGTCTTATTTCATGTATTTTATGTTTTTGAAGTATGGAACTCTCTACTTGCACATAGCAAAAATTGGTGTAGACAAGAATAAAGAGTGGAAAATATCTGACAAACTGAACTGCTTAAAGAGAGTGCAAATTGTACTGCTGAAATATTCTCTACTGGTTGCAATTGAGATGCACCAAACAAAGGTCCACATATTTAATAGCTACGTAAACAGATGGATAATTGTCACAGCAAAACTTTGCCACATAGTGGCAAGCACTAGTGTGTTTTAGATATCAAACAAGAGGTGACTCTATGGCTTGTTTTTCTGAATAGATCTTTCTCTGAAATCACTTAACCAACAGCTTTACCTCAGAGGACAGCATAAAGGAGTAGAAAATACAAACTCTCTAAATGATTGGAAAGAAAATGGTGGCCAACTGCCTTGGCAGAATCATGGAGTGGTTGAGATTGCTAAGGATGTCTTGAGACCATGCAGTCCAACTCCCTGCTCAGAGCAGCATCAGCTACAGCATGTTTCACCAGTCTGTCTGTGGGAGGCAGTGTTGAAAGCCTTGCTAAAGGTAACACCTACTGCCCTCTAATCTACCAAGCCAGTCATTTTCCTCTCCATAAATCCACACTGACTACTCCCTTTCTATGAAGAACAGTTGATCTGTGGTTGGATTTGCTATCCTCCCCAAGTGCCACTTCCCTCTGTAAATGAGCAGAAAAGCTGGGCTTCATCCCTTTGCTGCCTTGGCAAGACTACATCTGGGAAAGTTTCTCTCTGGCTTCAGAGAACTAGGGAGACAATTTGCAAGGCAGGTAAAATCTAGAACCTTGGCAGGCTTCACAGCCAAGTGACTACCTCAGACACAGTTAAAGGTGTGAAGATTGCAGGCACGAATTAATAGCTTTGAGGAGAGTAAAATAGGTGAAGCAGGATCTCTGAACGTGGGAGCATGGTATGCAAAGGCAATCAGATAAGGGAAACATTAACATTTAAGTGAGGTAGACAGTTGCTCTGCCCAGGAGCTACAAGAATTTAAATCAGGTTTGTATAGGTAATTTTATATGTCCTCAGTACAAAGGTTTTAGCAATGTTTAACCTCCATTTGTTCATGCAAAAAATTCTGTGTATTATGTATAAAGTTTTCCAGAGAAAGCAGTTTCAATTTTAATCTTTTTTTACCCCTCACTTGATTCTGGATCCTTATTTATTCTTTCTAAGTTCTGATGTGCTCAAAATGGCTGCATATAATTGAATCCTTATTGCATACTGCATGTATATGTAATACTTGCACGTACATACTTTATACTGTGCTACAATTTCCAAGCAGTGGTCTGCCTCCATTCTCTTGCAACTTTACAACAATAGCAACAACGACAGAAAGATTACTATAAAGTTTCCTGCAATGGTATCTGCTTTCTTCCTTGTTCTCAGAGAATACAGTGAAACATGACTCCAACATTTCCAGAGAGAAAGAAAACACAAGGTCCCAGTAACAAGAGCAGCACCAGTAACAACAACAACATCTTGTCACAATGTCAAGGTAGTTTGTGTTCCTCCTGGGAAAATAAAAAAAAAAAAAAAAAAACCCAACAGTAACACCAACAGCTGAATTCTGTTCCTCTGAAGGTGAAAAATAACACACATTTTCATATTCATAGATATATGGAGAGAATATTTTGCACAAGATTTCCCCACAGGTAAGCTGCTTAACTAATGAAAACTATGTGTGGCAATGGGGAAAGTGAAGCTGTGAATTCTTCTTCTGTTAGACATTCTTACTCTTTCAGGCATTAAAAGCTAAATCCTCTTACATAGCTGCTTTTCTCTGTGTCAGACCCGTAAACTGCATGGTCAGAGCCCATGGCATGAAGGAGCCTCCCAGCTGGCACTAGGGCTCATGTCAACACCTCCAGCAGGGAACCCTGCAGCAGCACGTGGGCAGGAGATGTGCCATGAGGAAGATGGGGCACTTCACTCTCTTACTTTCCATGTGATGGAGAGTTTCTTGGGCCAACATCAGTTGTTGCAGCCCCTGGAGCTGCTGCAGTTGCATTAGCAAGAAGCCATGAGGACTTTGTCCCTTGTGTTAAAGGGTTCACACACTCTCATGGCTCTCAGAGTTGAGACATTTCTGGCATCAGTGCCTTTAACAATGTGGGAATGCCATCAAAATAAAAGGCAGAACACAACAATTATTCAGAAAAAAAAAATTAACTACGCCTTTCAGTTATTTTCATTCTTTTTTCTTGGAACTTTTATTTGCTTGGTAAACAGCACTGTCTCAGCAATCTGCAATTACTGCCCATATGCTTATTCTGTAACCTCTGCTGCCCACACTGTGTGTGTATAACCACTGCATTTAGTTACTCAACTATTCTCCCTGCTCTTTAAACCATGATTATTTAAAGTGGGTGAGCTAACCCCCAGCCCTTCAGTAACTCTGAGACTAAACAGAACAATAGTGTGTGTTCTAGGAAAACACGTACTAATGACCTCACCATGAGATATACAGTACCATGGTTGAATGTGCAGATAAAATTATTATTTAAAATAACAATTTTTTTCTCCTTTTGTAATTTTTCTAACACGTACACAATTTTCTCTTCTAGCTCCAAATCAGAAACAAATTATTCTTCATGTTCTAACTCAAATGTTTGGTTTATATACACAAAGTGAGAGAAGAGATTTTAGGATTATAGGCTTACTATAGTGCAGCAACACCTTACATTCTACAAATGTACTAAAGTCATGAAATATTCATCAATAAAACAAAAAAGAGTTAATATTTGAAGCAAGCTTAGACATTTACAATCAAAAGCCAGGATGACATAGATAATAAAAAAATGTTACCTTCTGGGGTAAAGAAAAGAAGATACTGATACACATTACTGTGCTACTTCATGAACATCTGGCAGTCTGTCACTTAATAGACAACAACATCTTCTCTAAACAGAAGAGACTTGAATTCATCAGGGATTCCTGTAGTACAGTATGTGCTTAACTTAAGTACCTGCTTTCTGTGATTTCCATAGATTACCATATTCATGACACTGTGGAGTGAAAGCATTCTTCTCACTTTCTAACCAGAACATGGAAAAGAAATTAAAACATTGGCAGGCACTTTGTCTCCAGTTTGTTGGACACACGAGGAAAGGACTTTCCACCCATTTATGCAGATGAAATTCTGTCAGCTAAGCAGCAGCATAAAGAAGATGTCAGCAGAATGGCTATTAACAAATATCTGTCAGGCAAGCAAATATAACTGTATTCAGATGTGTTTAGGAAACAGGAATTGGTATCAGTTGAGTCTTAGCATTGGAAAAAAACTTCATTCAAAGAAGGTTTTGTACTTTTACTGATACATAAGTAAAAATAACCAGTCCAGTATTCACATTTTCATGTGTATCTATATACCATTTGTACACATATCTATGCATTCAGTTTATGCACTTCTGTTATCAATGCTGTAAATTACATGATCACATGGAAAATGCCATTGCTAGGTACTTTCACCCACCTTCTCGAAGCTGGCTGGTAACTGACCTGTTGAGACCAATGCTAAAATCATCTGTTTGTTTGGATTTAACCACTCTCTTCTGGGGCTACATCAACTGATAGGATTGACTCCAGCAGTACCTAGACCTGTGTGTTTTCTAGGCCCTTTCACAGAAGCCTCAGAGATACCAGCTAGATGATTAAAAGGGAATACTAAATCTTGTCTTACAACTATGAGAAAGCATGGATATCCTTGCTGCTACAGTGGTTACCAACTGACCTGTCAATCACAGATACTGCTGACTCAGCAAGGTGAGCATTAAGCTGAGTTTGCTAATTCCACTTGTGCTAAATGAGCGGGGTCAGGTACCAGGAGCAGCATAGCCCTGTTTGAGAACTGTGGGGGCCAAGGAAGCTGCATTTAAGCTGCCTACATGACCCATTTGAATCTGTTCAAGAGCTCCCTGAGCAACTCAACATTACAACACAGCTCAGCAAATTACCCTCGTGGCCAGGAGATGAAAAGAGCAATATCTGCATCTGTCTTAGCTCTTCCACAGTGCAATCCAGCATCATCCTGGTGGAAATGCAGCCCCAGACACCCTTACTCATTGACAGCCCATGTGTGAACCAGGGCCAATGAAAACATGCACAGTCCAATCAGTGTTGCCCCCCAAATTCATGCTCTGAGGGGAATGGGAGACTAAACAGAGAGGGCAACCAGCAATCTCCTCTTCCAGGCTCTGGAAGAAATCGACACACTGAAAGCCACTCTGCAAGGCTTTCAGTACACTCGGTAAAATAACTACTGCTTCCCCTTTGTGCAAAGAAAGCGCATTTCCACCACTGCTGTATGTGTTTCAGCTGCAAATTTGCCTGTCAAGTACTTTCTGCTAGCAATCAAACCTTCCAAAAGAGGTAAGAGCCTACAGTTTTCCCATCTGCTGGATCCTTTGTGGATTTTTGTTTTGTTTCGATTTTTGTTTATCCTGTCTTTTTGTTTTGATCTATCTTTTTGCATGGAAGCTCCAGACTTATTACCAAATGTCTATACTGTAAACAGCATATAATTTCAATATATCTAGAAATAAACTCCACTTTTCCCTGGTAGACTACACACTGCATAACTGAACATATATTATTGCACTAATAGATTACTTAAATGCAAACCACTGCTAATAATTTCTACGTAAGCCCTCTTCCACTTCAGATTCATTGTAATCCATCTCTCACAGCAGATGAACTAGAGCACTTATCCTCCTCCTGCACAGACTACAATACTTTCCCTCATTCATCTCTCACACATGTAATCCTTCCATCTCTACTTCACACAATCCTAATTTAAATGTAAAGTATTCAGTGCAGACAAAAGAGCTCTAGTCAACTCTTGCAGTTATGACCAAGGAGCCTACCGCAGCCTTTTAGTGTGCAAATTCAATAACACAATGCTTTTCATCATCACCCCAATATCCTAAACTCACTAAATCTCATGCTAAGAGTCATAATACAAACAGTTCTAGCATTAATAGCAAGTACTTCCACCTTCAATAGTCAAAACTCTCACATCAGTTGGTGAGAAAAAGGATGAGACAATGCTGAATAATCTCTTATAAAGAGTTCAGGTATTCTGGTTTGATTAGGGCCTTTGAGCAGTTTTGAAAATGTGACAAGGAAACACATGACATTAAAAAAAAAGAATATAGCTAGATGAAAAAACTGGAATGGTGCACTAAAGGAAAGTGATAATACTTTTTATAATTTCAAGCTATTAAAACTTTTAAACAGATCTGAAATGAAATAAGTAATTGCTAAACACTTTAAAATTAATATTACATCAAGCTTATTAATCAAAGATAAATAATACATTACAAAAGACAGTTTCACTAAATGGATATAACTGCTTCTTATATCACCACCAAGTAGTGATGAGACACCAACATGTAGGTACTAAAGTAACGGACACTATACAAAAACCAAATGTATAAAACCAGAAGAGTCCTCGTTAGAGTCCAAGTCCCGCACAGTGCCTCTCTTGCATATTTATCTGTCTTTATAACAGCTAAAGTATCGTTATATTCTGAACATGGCATTACAATGGTCATATATTCTAAAATGCTAATTTGATTAGATTTTCACTCAAGTCAATCAGAGGAAGAATTTGATTTTTAAAAATCTAGCATGCAAATCATTAGAAATACAGATTACAGGCACACATCACTGTACTTTTAAAAACTATCTTGTTTTAAATTACTGTAATAGCTGTAAAATGAGTTCTGATCATCTTGTTACTGCAAGACTTCACTGATTTGTATGCACAGTTAAGCTTGCAAGTATATGCATTCAGCTTGCCCTCTGCTATTAAGTATAACCACAGTCACATATTGCTTGAACAGGCCATGCACTTTTTCATTGCCCATGTGCTCCTTGCAGATAAATAAAGGAGATACATAAACCTTTACCTATCACTTTGCACTATGTTCTCACTTTGGGCTGTTCTGCAGGTCAAACAGGCTGATGTGGCACAAGAAACCCTATAAATGATCCTTCCAAAGAAACTCCTGTCCTGATCCTGCAAAGCTTGTCCATGTGGCTCAACGTGTGGCAGGGAGTTACCCTGGCTGAGGCTGAGCCTCTGTGCTGTGACTGAGGAACCAGGACCGTGTCTCACTGGGTGCCCACAGCCAACCCCCCCTTCTTGGGTGTGCACACCTTGCTTCATCCCCAGAGCTGCATGTGCCCGGTGAAAAGTGCACAGAGTGGACACATCTTTTGTGCTGCTTGAATAAACTGGCTTGTCTCCAGCCATTCTGCACTCAGTTCCAGATAACATACGCACAGGATAACCTCTTTACACGAGTGATCCTGTAAGGCCTATAGAGCTTCGCTACTCAAAAATCTGCCATATTTAAAAATCTCATCCTCATTTAAATTGAAAAAAAAAATTATTTCTTTCTTCACATAATTCAAGTAGTTAAAATTATGCCAGATATTTATAGCGATTCAATCTACAGCTCAAAAACAAATAATCTGTGGCCATTTTGACCATTAAGACAAAGAGGGAAACAAAATTTTCTACTTAGTGCAGCTTCTCTACATTAATGCTGTCTACAACAGCAGTGCTGCTCTAAAGGTCACAGATGACATAATTTATGTTATTATAGATAATCCATGTCATCTGTCTGCCTGACTTTTTTTCTCCATATTTTATAGAGGTGCTGTGTATTTCAAGGGCTAAAGCTCCTAAGAGAGCTTCAGTCTGAGCAGCTTACAAAGGTAGGAGCAGTCAGCACACAGGAGAGATTTGCTGTTTCTCCTCAGGAAGTCTGGGCCATTTCTCGCCTCCTGAGAATATGTATGAGCATAAGTCTGTTCCCAAATATCCAGTCCTTCTGTGTGCAGAGCACTCTCCAACAAGGCACAACACCACTGCAGGGCAAACTGCAATTTGCTGCAAGGCCATGGCAGTGGCAGCAGTGATGAGAAGTGGACTAGACTTTTGTTCCCAGGTTATTTGTATGAATGAATGAGTCCAGGCTCCATCGCGTCCAAATGCAGTTTGGTAGTGGGACTTCCAGGGTGGTCCACCCTGACCACACCATCTGCAGCAACTGTTCAGTTGTCCTGATTTTGTGTCCAGCAGCCTGGATAAGAACTCAGGAGTGTACATCCCAATCCCTTCCAGATGCTGAGCAAGGCACATGACTGCAGGCTGTGGTATTGAGGGGGTGCTTGTTCTGGCTTTATAAAATCATTTCAAGTAACTGGTGGCCACTTTGTACTCATGCAGTTTCCTGCCCTTAGAACATAAGGATTGACATTTTCACCTGCACACACGACTCCAGCGTATCTGAGCTGGCCTGCTCCCACACTGCTGGAGGTGTACAAGGCTTCTTGGAGGAGCTGTGTCCCCTGTGTGTCTCACACCCCTGCCCTGCCTTGTGCAGTGTACTGTCCTCAGCATTTCCATGCTGCAATGCTGCATTGTCGGGTATTTTATACAGCTCCTTTATACAGCAGAAGACTCCAGCAAACTACAGCAGTTGTATTCATAGCATGCTTTTGTTTAGTAATCACCTCAGGAGACTGCACAGATCTGAAAAGTGTGGAACGGTATTGTGAGATGGTTTATGAATCCCACTAATCTTCAAAGTGACATTTTCAGGTGTGGGTCTATCCTGCATGGTTTTTACTTTTTAGGAGCTAGGTAATAGCCTTTAGGAGGTCAGCAATTATCCCAGTGCTCCAGGAGTCAAATGCAATTTCATCTCATTTTATTTCATTTTAGATTTATTGCCTTGGTCATTTCAAGCAGATAGATGAGAATGTAATCATGACCAGCTACAGCTTTTGCTGTTCTGTTTCTGCACCTATACAGCTATGGCAGTGATCCCAGCCAGCTCCATTAGTTTTTCTTGCTGATACTGTTGGCATTCTTCAACCACAGTTTTGATATCAAATTGCATTTTCTTCCACAGGTATCTGCACTAAGGGACGCTCCAAAGATACTGAGGTAGTTACAGTCTGTAATTCTTACATCTAATACATTTGCAAATATATTAATATTGCATTAGAAACTGAAAAGACTTTTTTGAGATGGAAAGCGTATTACCACCTGCAGGTCTGTGTAATGCCTTGTTAAATTGCTAAAAGACTATGCTTCCCATCTTCTTTACAGCTGCTGGCTACCCATCTGACCTATGACTCTGGAAAACCTCAGCAATGAGACTTATGCTCTCTTTACTTTCACTTCCCTTAATGCCTTTTCTCTGAGTGCTGAGAACATTCTATCAATCAAGTGCCCTGCTGGCTGCATCGCTGTGCCCCATTTCCAGCTTTTCTTTGCCTAGAAGACTTCTCAGACCTTTAAAACACCATGTAAATACTTTGCTACAGGGGCTCTTACAGCATGGTACCTTATTTCAGCTAAGTTTCCTAACTTTTTGTCTCTAACTTTCATGAATGGTTTGTCGCAGCTTCTTTCATTCATTCACTTGAGTAGTGGTTTTAGTTTGCTATCCTTACATGTGTGTTCTGGCTGAACACCAGTGTACTCACTAAACTTATTTATTCATTTTTTGCTGTGAGATAAGGATTAGGAGAAATGTAAAGCAGGTTAAAAACTTTTAAGGGTATAAAGACAGTTTTATTAACAGAACTAAAAGAAAAATAATAAGAATCAGAATTAACTTTTAGAACATTTTTCCTCCCCCCACCTCATTTTCTCCTTTCCACTAACAATGTAAAGAGACAAAACTCGAGACTTTCAGTCAGTTTACCACTTCTAAAATAGTCTTTTTTTCAGTTCATTTAGAGAGAGTAGTCTCTCCTGTCATGTCATGGAGACTTTACTACAAGAAAACAGTTCTCTAGTGGTTTTAATATTACAGTGAATTAGTCGCTCAGAAAAGAAATCTGTTTACAGTGTGAAAGTCCCTTCCCTCGACATACAGCTCTTCCCGTGCTGTTTTCGAGGGCTCAACTCTGTCTAATGGGGTACTATTTTAAGGATGAGTTGTTTTAGTAGAAAAAGTAAAGGGTTTTTTTGCCTCTCTCTCTCTCTCTGGAAGTAAGGTTTCTCTTATCTTTGGAGTAAGGGTTTTCTTCTTCTATCCCTGGGGCAAGGGTTCTCTTTTCCTACTTTTGGGAACAAAAATTTTTTTCTTCTATCCCTGGGGTAAGGGGGCTCATCTCTGTCGTATCTGTGGTATGGTTTTTCATCTCTCTTCATTCAAGCTTCTCATTAGACCACAGCTATTTTAATATCTGTTTCCTTTAACCTATCTCTGTGCTTTTTGCTGAGGCTGCAGTTAGAACGCTGCATCCCCCCAGTTGTATTCATTAGTTACAGGGAATAGCTTAATATATCACAGTTTATTACCATGGTTTTACAAAAGAATTTTACCTTAAAGCATCTCCTCTTTCTCCTCATTCTGGGCTTTGGCCCTTTCTTTACTGACCTTGGGGTTTTCATGTTGGTTTTTTTAGATGTCTTCATTCNCTTTTTGCTGAGGCTGCAGTTAGAACGCTGCATCCCCCCAGTTGTATTCATTAGTTACAGGGAATAGCTTAATATATCACAGTTTATTACCATGGTTTTACAAAAGAATTTTACCTTAAAGCATCTCCTCTTTCTCCTCATTCTGGGCTTTGGCCCTTTCTTTACTGACCTTGGGGTTTTCATGTTGGTTTTTTTAGATGTCTTCATTCTTTCTCTTATTTGAGAGAGGATTGATGTCTGTAAGTTTCATCTGTGCACTGAGAGAGTTGCAATCTCTCCCAGGCTCTGTTGTTCCTCACATGATCTCTGCTGGGCAGCAGCAAAGCTGCTGCAAACTTTTCCTGGCGAGAGGGAAGGCAGGGGCTGCAGGATCTCAGCAGCCAGGCCAGGGCTCAGCTGGGGCAGGATCTCAGCAGCCAGGCCAGGATTCAGCTGGGGCAGGATCTCAGCTGTGGCAGGATCTCAGCAGCCAGGCCAGGATTCAGCTGGGGCAGGATCTCAGCTGTGCCAGGCCTGGCTGAGTGGGCCTGGCCCAGCCCGGCCCCACAGAGCCAGCAGGGCCCGACCAAGAGGGCCTGGCCCCGGCCTGGGCCCCCTGTTACCTGTTCAGAAGCTGGAAGCAACAGAGAGAGATTCCCGGGCTTCTCCTTTCTTAAATGTCAATCACAGAGGTGTACTCAGCTTCTTAAGTGGTTAAACAGAGTGTCTATTTTAGAACTAGTCAGTTAATTGGTCCTCTCAGGTCTGAAGGAAACTGCCAAGTCCTTTGCAGGAAAAAATCACTTTTCAACCCACGACAACTTGATTTAGTTAAAAGCAGAGTATTTGTGAGTTATCTATACTTTCTGGTATTTTAATTCGTTCAGCTTTTTTTGGTAATCAGCCTTGTCCTGCTGGTACTTTGATTGTTCTATCAGGCGATATTATGTTGTACATTTTTGTCAGCTGTTTTAGACTCCCAGAAAATGCCAATGAAGTCTCTGTTGTCTAGTATTTACTGATGTTTTAACTATCCAGCTGGCATTCAGACTCTTCTCTGCTTTAGTGCTGCTGCTCTTAGTTTAAAGTTCATGCTTCTGCAAACGGCACCAGAAGTTTATTTTTGCTCTTGTGTAGTGCATCAAAGCCAGACATGTGTAAAGTTATATTTTCTGAGTCAGTTTGTTTTCCTGATGTGATGAATTTTTCGTTTTTGCTAATGCAAGCAACCTTTGGCAAAACAATCTTTTTGCCAATGGAAAAAATCCCATATGTGAGACAAGTACCAGTCGATTTCTCTTCTCTGCTTTGTGCTAATGCATTTATGTTTGCACAAAATTTTTCCTTGTCTATGCAAACCTTTTCTGGGTGGTTAAGAGCTTGTCTCTGCTCCACTGGTAGCCTCAGCTCGTGGCCAGGAGCCCTGCATTGCTGCCATGCTGCTGCACAAGCTCTGCATTCATGGTTTAGTTCACACCAGAGCACACCTTTGACGTGACTCTCTTCTTTGTCCCCACACACTGCACCTCACTTCTTATGGCAGCACAGCTGCAGAGAGCACAAACTGCATTTTATTTTGGATGAAGTGAAAGTTGAGTATGTGCTCCAGGGATGCAGCTGAAATGAGCTCCAGCTGGCAAATGGGCATTTAGCCCATGAGAGCAGACAAGAGCTAGAATTCAGTAAGAAAACCTGGGATGCACATGGTGTGGACACCAGTCTGCAGCACCGACTCTGTTCACTCTGCAACCCTGTTCCTATCTGGCCTGTTTGTCTGCAATACTCCTTAATGCAAACAGAACCTCTGCATGCTCTCATTTAAACCACAGCAACTTTGTCTCACCTACAAACTGAATTCAGCCTCTGGGATGCAATGAATCATGGGTTAGCTGCTTTATATCACTGGGAAAGACAGGGACTTCCCATCTTTTCAGACCATCCATACTTGGATAACACATATATGCTAGTCATATCATACAAAAATATGTATAGTAGTCACAAATTTATATCATTACATTACATCCTATTCTATCTTTTATATTCCTGGAGATTTTCTAAAAGTTCTGACTGCTTTTCTTGATTTTGGAGCCTCAGGCTGTTAGAGCTCTTTTTATGAGTACAATTTTCACTAATATCTAATAGAGCTCATTTCTGTGTCCATCTGTCCATCTTTCATGCCCAGGCACACACTGCCATTACTCATCTTCCTTTTTGTTTTCCCTTCAGAGTCTTTTGCAAGATACTCTATATCCACAGTAGTAAATCAGTGTCTGGGAATGTTCCTGGGCACAAGGATGTTTTCATCTATCCTAACAAAGTGTTACAGCATTTTTTGCCTGCTTTTGGCCTGTGCTGACTATTGGTGTCCCAGGCAGTTCCTGGAGAGGCTTTGGAAGTCAGCATGCTCCAGGAGCCATTCCCAGCAGGCAGCCTGCCTGCAGCCAACCTGCTTTGGAGACTAACAGCTTCTGATCATCAGCACAGGCTGCTCCATGCCAGCTGGCCCGAGCACCTAGGAATATTCCCAGGTACATTTAATTTGGAAGTACAGACATATCTCTCCTTTCTGAAGTTAGGTGCCTATAGGAATCTAATCACTTCTGATGTCAGTGCCCAGGCAGAATGAAGTAGAACTGTGTAACATCCAACTAGTTTCAAAAAATGCTATTCTCTGTCATAAGGGACTTCCTGGAACTAGAGAGACAAAGCTTAATGCTAATCATAAAAGTTATGTCATGGTATGGAGTTATTTATCACAAGTATCACTGCATTTTTTAACATTTAAGAACACCTCTTTTTTCTTCCCTTTTTTCCCTTTCCCCCAAAATAGAAGTACAATTACAACTTTAAAAAACACAAGAAGATGAACATCGTTGCAGCATGAGACTAAGAACGAGCTGTATCTTCAACCTAGTCTTAAAGCAAGTTCCTGCACCAGGAGGAAATGGTTTGTCCATTCTATGGCTACTTTATACCACACAGGGTTCCTTTCACACTCTTTAAAATGCTGTTGTAGTCTTAATTAGGAAGGAAAGCAATCTCAGAATGCTATAGAGCTTTCTTTTTGACACTTTACTGATATCAGGGACACTGATACTGACACCAGTACAGACAGATCATAATGTCATATTATTTTGATTTAATGCTCCTTTCTAAGTGAAATAACAGCTTTAAAAAGTTACTGTTGATGATTGCTTCCACTGTCTTTAATATAATTTGCTATCAATTGTTTATCCCTTAAGAAAACTTTGCTTTAAAGTCTTTAAACATTTTCCCAACAGAAATGAGAAGATTTGAGGGAACCACTGACTCCTTTTTTGTAACATTGAAACTGATCTATGTCAAATACTTGCCAGGTCCCAATGACACTGCTGAGGATATGGATCATATTTAAAGCCTAGCCTAGGCACCTAGTTTCCCTCTTCAAGAACGAGAAACATCTTGAGAATTATAATGTCTTACATTTTTCTGAAAATAATACAAACTGAATATTCACAGAATGAGTCTCGGGAACAGAACTGTGAATTCATTTTCATTTCCTTTCAGAATTTAATTAGGCTCCTTGAGCCTGCTTCTAAGTGTCTCTGTTTCTGTTCCAGAGGACAAAAGAAACCAGATAAAACAGACACTTGTTTCACATTGTTGCCTTCCCTTGCAAAGGTTTTATGCCATCTTCATCATTAAAATATCCCAGCAGTGTCTCTTTTCTAATGAACTCCACCTCTCTTGCATGTCTCACCTGTTCTCTTATTCTCATTCTTTGAGTATGGGATAGGCTGCTTGGTTTTGGTTAAAATGTTAATAATTTCCATCCTGTAAAAACAGAAGGAAGTAGCAACACAGGTACACTTTTGCACAGAGAAGGTAAAGCTGGAAAAGTGCCTTTCACTGTCAGGGTGAAAGGCAAAGGAAAGGCACTACCTGAGCGCGAGGTCCTGTGAGAGCTTGTTCCACAGCTGTGTCCATGTCCCTAAGCCAACTCAGCCCCCTTACACAGCACTGTTACAAACTGTGTGCTGCTGAAAATCCAGCAAGCCCAGGAGTGAATGCAGGGCGTCATGGAGTGCAGCCTTCCCTGGGGTTTCAGCACAGAAGGCACAGAGGATCTTTGTACTGATGGTGCTGAGGAAAAGAGCCAAGCACTGTTCGCTGTTTTGTGCCTGGATGGCTCATCTGAGCCTTCCACACCAGCATCGCCACTCCTCATTGCCAGCACATGCAGGGAGCCAGGGACAGAAAGAAAAAAGAATAAATGGTGGCAACAGAGGAGGTCAGTGCTTCACCTGAGACGGAAGATAGATCTTTCCTTCAGTGTGTGCAGAACCTTACAGCTGAACTGTTCTGTTGGAAAATGCTGGAAATCCAGCCTAGAAAATGGAGGGACGATGGCCTGGTGTGCTCGCACCAACTTGAGTCCCTGAGCAGACATGCTGCAGCATTTTAGACAATCTGAAGTTTTCCAGAAGATAATTACAACCACTGTTACTTCATATTTTTCATTCTTTTACCTCTTAGTAGAAGGTAAATCACAGTAATAATAAATCCTTCTACAGAAATGCAAAGCAGAACTAAGAATGAAATTGATGTCACAATTTTAATTACCACTTTCATTGTTGTTAATTTATACACAAACACTCTGCCATAAGTTCCCCCTAGAAAATAATCCAATTCCTTTCAAGCACTCCCCATGAAGACCAGATAGAGACATTGAGTTTCATGCTGTATTTTTGTATGTCTTAAAATATTTCCTATTTTTTTCAAGTTAGGGAAAAGATCATGCTCCTGTAGCAAGAGAAAGCAAAGCACGTTTCAACCTTTACTTGAAGTTCCTGATTGCTGTGATAAGGGCTGAAGAATAATTTAAGATGCATCAGCTATAATAGATCACAGGGAAGTTTCCAGCGGCCTTTGAAAAAGTCTTAGTGTTCTTATGCATATAAAGCCATCTGGGGCAAAAACAAAGTTGAACTTTCTGGCTGAGCTCACTTCACAACTCGCAGCTTGGTTCCAGTGTAGATCCCCTAAGACACATATTATCTTTCAAAAATTCCTCAAGAACTTCAGCCCAGATAAACACCACAACATAAAATTTTCAAGGCTATCCTGCCTGTTTCACAGCACAGGTCACACACAGTGGCCAGGACCCAGCCATGAGGGTTATCAGGTCTCCCCATTGCAGGGTCCATGGTTTGGGGCAGAGTTTATGCTGCAGAGCATCCCCCAGATGGGCACAGGGTGGCAAGTGGGGCGTGGAGAGCCAGGAACAGCCACTTTGGAGCTATTGCGGCAGAGAAAACCTGGAAATATTTTGAACTTCTTTGCAACTATTTCTTAGAAAGTGAAAGGCCATGGGAAAAGCTCAAATGTCTCAAACTCCAGCTGATTTTGGAGGGGAAAAATCCCCATGAATCAGAATGAGAACTGTATGTTGCAGAAACTCCTGTCTCTGAGAATGTAAGTAAGCTGTCGTACTCATCAAGGCAGCAGACTTTCCTACCATCCTCCTTTGCCTTCAAGATGACCATTTGGTATATTATATAAAGAGAGCAGCACTACTGAGGACAACTGTGTTGTTTTTTCTGCCAGGTTTTCAGAGAAAGTGAACACATTTTGGGCTATTACTGATTTCAGATTAAACAAAGTATCTGCAATTTGCTCATCACCATTGTTGTACAATTATCTTCATTGAAATGCTACTTAATTACTTAACATTTCAATTTGTATGAGTAAAGAATTTAATGTCTGATCTAGAGATATCTCCCTAAAATCAAGTAAAACATTTTCAATAGGTAAATATCAGAACCGAGTTTTTACTGACTGAGCTAATAGTCTTCAGCAATATACTGAAATTATTTGTTCAAGCAAATGTTTAAAAGTACATTAAAATCAAATGTTACATTAAAATAAATCAATACATTAAAATCAAAATTCTTAATTTTTTTAACTCCAAAAATTTTTTTCTATCCTTTCATGACTGTAAAAGCCAAGTAGAGCCCATATGCAATAAAACAATCCCTAGCCTAAAATCTTAATCCAGTTGTTCAATAACTTCTATTTCTTTGCAGTATTTTTACTTTATTATACTTTTATAATACCCTCAAATATATCTATAAAACTTTACAGCCTTTTCCCAACAGCTTTTGGGGTGTGGTCTCAAAAGCAGCACATTTATAAGCTGCAAGACAGGAAGCAAATTGAAGTACCCTTATGGGACTGAGGCAGGGACACTACAGTTATGAGCTCAGATTTTGATGTATCTACCACTACCTATGTAATTCTTGAGTCTCCAAGTTTTCATTGCAATTGCTTTACAGAATTATCTTGTATTGGACTGATAACAGTGTACAACCTCTCCATGCTTGAAACTGGAAGCAAGTTATGTTGTGGCACAGCCCCTTCCACAGCAGCAGCTGTGCATATCCTGGCTAATGCTTATGGTCAGGGCTTTCACCCCTTGTGCTGGAGCTCACCCAGTCAGACACTTTACATTGAGACCTTTCTCTGTGGATCAGCTGGAGAAGGTATTTGGAGAGTTAAGTTAGAGTCTTATAACAAACTCTGTTAAGATTTCACCTAAACACATCTCAATAAATCCTCAATTCTGCACTAAAAATTATATTCCCAGTGTGTGCTGAATTATGAGCCAGGAGTCACAATCAAAATAGTGGTCAAATCCAGAGGCATCCCCTCCCAAACTGCCATTTAGGAACTGGGCAACTAAAGACACAGTCTGGAGGGAGAGGAAATGTTTGGTTTTTTTTAAATGGAGACAGAGAGGCAGACTTTCCAGCTTTTCAGACTGCACGTTCATCAGTGAAATGTTATAAATACCTTTGCAAACTATTCACACTATGCAGACAAAAATAACTCAGCAATAAACAAGGGAGAAATAAATTAGGTCCTGTAGAAAAATGTAAATACCCTTTCTCCTCCATCTGCTTTATGCTGGTAACTAAGTCCAAAATCCAGCACCAGGCACAAAAGCCCCTCCACAGACCAGGGGCTGAAGGTCAAAACCAAACCATGATAGAATTGATAAGAAATGGCTGCAGTCTATCAAACAAAAGATGATGACTTTGTTGTGAAGAAAGAGAGGGGAGTTCTGAAGTGTGAGGCATTTATTACCCCTGTTCTGCCCCAACCAAAATGGCCCCAAGCCCACGCTCCTTTGGAAATGGTGACTGTGAAAGGCACACTCATGCTACAGTCACCAAAGGATTTCGGGTTGCTCCTGTGTTAATTGGTAGTTTTAGAAGCTTCAAAATATCAATTTTCCTAATGGAAATAGTATGTGAGCTGTTTACAGTTTGGTGATACATTTTTAGTAAAAGGGAAAATATAGATACATTTGTGCTTATAGAGTTTTCTCTGTTTACAATGAGTCTTCTCATTGTCAATTTACAAATGGAAAATTTTGAAATGACATTTCAAAATTTCAGAAGTGCTCAGCATTTGAAAGAAGGCTCAGTAAAGGCAAGGAAAAACTGCTGAAGGGACTAGATTAGACTTTTGGTTTGGAGTTGGAAAATATGCCTTTTGGCATATATGTTATATTATTATTAGTAGTAGTAGTAGTGAATATTCAGAAAATATTAAGGGATGATTAGCATCTAGGATATAATGCTCTATGCTCTAATGATGGTTAATATAAATAAATATAATTATAGGTTCTAGACTTCAACTACTTTAAACTCATCTGCAAGACCTTGTCCTGATGGATCTAAAAAAACCCCTGTATTTCAGTGATATGTGTCTGCATTTCTCATTAATCCAGACATAATGTATAAAATAAGGTATTTTATAGCTTTTATATAAATAAATCATCAACTTGGAAAAAAATACAACATAGAAATGGAAAAGAATGTTTAATTATTCCAAGCAGTCAAACAGGAAAGACACAAAATGATTAACAGAAAAACAATTATATAATGGGACAAATCCTAACCAATATATGGGTTATACACTGACTTACTTACACTGGATAGTTACAAATGTGGAAATCAAAAACAATGCCGTGGCATAAAATATAAAAGGAGCTATCTCATTAAAACTTGTCTGCTGAGTTGAATGAAGGGCAAACAATGTTTTACCTGTGTGAGGATTAGACCCACCCTCTTAATAACAGCTAGGGAAGGTGTTCTTAAACATCTACCATCAGAGCACCCAAGTTCAGTCAGCCTGAATGAGATCCCAAGAAATCAATAAAATTCTTGCCAGGCCACTTCAAACTATCACAGAGCCCCAGTGTGGAGCAACAGATTACAGGGTGGCTGTAATTTTTCCCTGGAACAACCCAAACACGGTTCTTGGGCCTTAATGAGGTTTGTTCAGCATGAATAGCTCAGCAGTGTGCAGAAATCTCTTTTCTGAAATTCTCCATGTAGAAACGGCGTGCCACCAGCTCTGTTCAGGTACTGGGGACAATTGTCCTGTGCCAATGTATGACTTGTGGACAATGGAACAGAAGGACATTTTTAGTCCATTTGTCCATAAAAAACTCAGGAAGTACAATTTTGACTCCTAAGACACCCATGTGGTTGAATCAAAACTGCAGAAGACTACAGAAAAACCTTCAAGGGCTTTCTACAGCAATAAAAATAAAGTAAATGGGAAAGGTCATAATCATGTTCCTTAAGTCTGACCTTAATTCTTTAAGCAAAAAGACATTTCAGCTGCATACTATTAGATACTTACAGCTCCAGTGACTTACAGTAGGTCACGGTCTGAACACTTTGTAAGGATCCAGTGGCTTCCATGGGTAGCCCCTGTTGTGCAGCTGTAGGGTTGGAAAGGGCCAGAGACTCACTTGTGCAGACAGGAAAAGTCTGCAAGTCCAGCACATAGTCCTGGCAACCTGAAATTTCTCCCAGCAGTACTTCCATTAGACTCCATGCATTCAAGCTTTAAAAGTCCTCCCCACCTTTAATCTCAGCAGCACAGCAGGAAAACCTCCATCATTTCTACAAAAACACTTTTCTTCCAATCAGGATAATTTTTCTCCTACTTGTCCNCCCCCCTCCCCCCCCCCCCCCTTCCTGATTCAACTCATCAGCCTCAGTTGAGTTTTCCCTCTACATCAGAAAATGCCACTTTCTTCACTGATTGCAAACTTCAAATATTTGTACATCACTGAGTTCTCCACCTCTTATGTTTACACACATCATTTGGGCAGGACACTTTAGGACTTGTAGCTTCTTTAGCCTCTCCCCATAAATAACTCCTATATTTCTAATACATATGTACATGTCACTACACTTAGGGCTATTCTTCTGGGCCAAATCTGTTCCTAAGAGAATTAAGAGATGTTCTTGCAAACTTCCTCTCAAAATTAGCATAAGAATAAAAGAATTATTGGAAAACAGGCTGAAAATTAATTCTAAGTCTGCTGCCTATGACCAATACCACCTACTCAATTTTGCACATTTCTTGCATGGACATTGTGGCCCACAGAGTACCTTGCTATCCAAATAAACAGCTTTCTTAGACGAGAACCTCAAGGGGTTTACCTTTCAGAAGGTAAAAGTCCAAGTCTTTTCTTGCACATTGGTATGTGCATCTGTGACTAGTACAAAACAGGAACACAAATAAAAGCAGGTTTTACCAATAACAGCTACCTGTAGATACAGAAGAGGCCTTTCTGATTGCACAGATATCTCTAAGCCATCTGGATGTCTGTAGGATACAGCCTGCAACTCCATAAGACCACACCTCATGTAATACCAAGCATTTTACCAGGGCTTAATGAATTAAAAGATGGTTAGAAGTACTGCTTAGAAATACACAATGTTGTTAATAAATGTCTTCTCTCACTAGGGGTAGATTCTAGAGGAAGAATTTCATATCATCAGGTTCTCAGACTAGTAATTATAGCTTACATTTTGAAAGCCACAACCTTGCTTTCATGAATGCAATTTGCATCAAAATCTGCACTTACAAAATCAGGGAGAAGAGTTTTGCACACATAAATTAATTGCCAACCCATTTTCTAGTGCTTGAACTGCAGACAATTAACTATCAATCATTACTGACCTGGGCTTTACTCAGCGAGGACACAAAGAGTAAAGCTCTGCAACTAATACCAATCCCAGAAATACTGCAGCATCCTAAATATCCCCAAAATCTGTCTTCACCTGACAAAGGAAATACTCTTTGGCAGTAAAAGCTGGTACAGAAATGAAGGTTGGAGAAAGAGGGAGGAGAGGGAGAGGAAAAGAGATACCCATTTGCTCTCAATGAATATGAAAAAGCTGATCTCTGCCATTGAGGAAAATTCTTGCACCAGCAAGTGCTGACTGATTGTGATGAGGAATGCTTTATCACCCAGATCCAGACACCCTTTCATATGGTGATTATTATTCCTGTCATGACCCTCTGGTCATCAAGCCACAGTGTCTTTTGTCATGAAACAACTATCCAATAAGGAATAATCTAGGAATAAGCCTGTAGCATAATATCTTTGGCTTGCTTATAGACACAGCAGGAGGAGGAAAATCTTCTTCCTGTGAGTTATTACCTGCTCTAATCCACTTTGGAAAATAGCAGTATTTCCTTAATTTTGTGAAGCATGCAAACATATTTTTTCACAAACTACAGCTACCTGAATAGCTCACACCAGCTATTGTGAAATACTGAGTTGAAAGCAAATCTTAAAGCTCTCTCAGGTAATAAAAAATAGCCCAGCATCACCATCAAATCCATGGCAGCACAGAAACTATCAAATATTCACATTAAACTTGATAAGAAAATGCAAGGGCTTTCATGCCAGCTTGCCTCTATGTTTAATTTCGTATTGTCTTCTGTCTTCTGATGTCTGGCCTAATTTCTGATGCTATTCTTGGAGCACAGCTTTGACAAACAGAGGTAACACATGTACAAAACTCCAATAAATACCACATACTACCTAAAACATTAGATCTGGTTTGGTTCTTATACAGTTACAGAGACATTTTATATTATCATTGCCATCATCCATATTAATATTATCCAACTACAGTCTGCTTTAGAACTCATTTAACCTTCCACACAGTATTTCTCTGGTTTTCCCAGTTCAGTTCCTTGAGAACAGGGCTACTCCTCTGCAGTCTGACAGTGTTCACCACACTGAAAACATCCAGGGAAGAAGGGCTGGGAACTCTGCTCTGGGAGCAGAATGAAGAGCCACATCTGGCCACACAAGCCAGTTCTTTTTATGTCTTTTCTGTCTCTACTGCCTATGTAGATCACCTAACACAAGGGCTGTTTTGAATGGTTTTATCCAACTAGCAAGCTAACCCTAAGTAACAAATACAACAATACATATACAACTGTACAGAATGAAAAATTAATGGTGTTAGAGAAGGATGATGCACAGAGACATTATGTGTGACACTGGGGAGGAAGTAGGGGTAAGTGTGCATGGTTAATATGAAAAGATGTCAAAAAAAATGAAGCATAATAATAGTGCAATTTATCCTTGCTAAACGTACTGCACTGTGCTATAATTAAATATGAAAACCTAAATTTATCTCTATGTTCGGCTGTCATTAACTTAACAGAGAGTGCACATGTTCTAATCTAATGGCTGATTTTTTTCTCCATGTGCAGCATATTAAAATGTATATTAGCCTCAAGGTGCATAAACACAAAATAATAGACCAAAGGTTTTGGCCTGTGGAGAAAAAAATCCATGCTCAGAGGCCGTCAAGTAGCTGGTGATGCAGGGGAGACACTCACTTAGCCTCATTAAGCTGAAGCTCTCTTTTGCTTGTCTTTTGTTCTGCATGACAGCAGCCTCTTTGTTGTATAATAATTCATTCCAAGTTCATTCCAAGCTACCGAAACTGGTGAACTGTGGCCATTTTAATGAGCAGTATTGGTGGTATGCATAATCTGGAAGCCACGTGGACCAGGCAATCACAGAGCACTGCAGCCAGCAAAATGAGATACTGTCGAAATCACAAATTTGTCAAGTTGTTTTTGGACAGGGTATTATAATAAGCACTAAAATATGCATCTTATTACTCTGCATCTGCCAGTCAAAGATCACTGTAATGAATGCATGCTGCAGGGTATGACCAGGCCGTTTCCCCAAGTAAAACAAACTGCAGAGTACAAAAAAAGAATTATGTATTTTTGGCAGTGCCTGGATTTTTTTTTTAAATCCTTTTGCATCAGGAGTTGGATTTTCCTGGCTTGATGTCCACTGCCAGCAGTGAATGCACTAAAACTGCCACAGCCAAGGAGTTAACATGAATACATGGTTTCTTAATAGCCACATTTACTGCCTGTGCATTGGAAACTTTAAACTCCATGCTCAAAGCAAATTTAGCATACAGTACATATAAACCCCACAAAGATTAAACTACTTTAAATACACTTTAATAATCCTAGTTCCTTTTGTTTTATGAATTTCTACTGCAAATGGCTTCACTGTTAGGGAAGATACATTTTACGTAACCTGCTCTCTCTGTGAGAAACAACACTGTAGGTAATCACAACATAAACCTCCATAATAGAACAATTAGGGAAAAAAAGATTTTAAAGTGGTTCTTTTTTTTCTAAAAATTTGTCAGACTCATAATTGAGCTCAGCTTGAAAGGCTGGGAGGCTCACCAATGGCAGCAAACCTGGTAAATATGATTTGTGCAGTGGAGTGCAGAGTCTGCTCTGCTGGCACTCCCCAAAACATTGCTGGTGACACCCCACAGAGAAGCACCAGACTCTCACCTGAAGTAATGCCTGTGGAGACCTTTCATCATACGGGAGGAGCTGAAAGACTAAATGGGGAGAAGAAGGAAAGGACTTATTTACTCTTCTGCCTGCAGGTAATGGTGCAGACATATTTTGGCAGAGCCTTATTTTTGGGCAACCCAACAAGCATTTGCAGCAAGAGTCCCTGAGTGTGCTGATGCAAGTTCCTATAATATCCTAAACTAAGAGGTTTCTTGATCAATACTGGCTTGTATTTAAAAGGCTTTGTCTGGCTGAAAGCCGTATTTCAGGTCCAAGTTTTAGCTAAATGGGAAAGAGGATCAAACAGCTCTATTAGGTTTGTGAGGCCAGGTTTTGGTAGCAGGGACCTACCTACAGGAGAGCACCTGTTAGCAGGTTCCCCCATGTCTGACAGAGCCAACACCAGCCAGTGATGGACCTGTGGCTGGCCATGGCTGAGCCAATCAGGAATTATCCCAGTAATGCCTCTGGGATAACATATTTAAGAAGGAAAGAAAAGTAATTGTGCAGAGGTAATTGCATTTGGAGAAGGGCAGGGTGAGAACATGTGAGAGGAACAACTATGCAGACCCCAAGGTCAGTGGAGAAGAAGGGGCAGGAGGTGCTCCAGGCACTGGAGCTGAGATTCCTCTGCAGTCCCTGGTGCAGACCACGGCGAGGCAGCTGTGCCCCTGCAGCTCTTGGAGGTCTATGGGGATGCAGAGATCCACCTGCAGCCCATGGAGAAGACTCAGACTGGAGCAGGGGGATGCCTGGGATGGGGCTGTGAACCTGTAGGAAGCCCACGCTGGCACAGGCTCCTGGCCTGCAGACCTGTGGAGAGAGCGGCTCACACTGAAGCAGGTTTCCTGATAGGATCTGTGAACCTGTGGGACACCCACACTAGAGCAGCCTGTTCTTGAAGGACTGCACTCCATGGAACTGCTGTTCATGAAGAGCTGTAGCTCGTGGGGATGACTCACGTTGCAGAAGTCTGGGGAGAATTGGTCTTCCATGGGAGGGACCCTGCACTGATCCAGTGATCAGTGGAATGACTCCTGTCCCTGAGAAGCGGGAGAAACGTGTGATGAACTGACCACAACACCCATTCCCTATCTCTCTGCATCACCAGGGGAGGAAGGAGAGCCTGGAAAGGAGCTGGGGAGTAGGGGGAAAAGGCATTTTTAAGACTTGTATAACTTCTCATTATCCCACCTTGATTTTAATTGATAATAAATTCAATTAATATCCCCAAATCGAGTCTGTTTTGCCCATAATGGTAATTGGTGAGTGATCCCTCTGGGTCCTTATCTCAATCCCTGAGTCTTTGGTTGTATTTTCTCTTCCCTGTCCAACTGCAGAGGAGAGTGAGAGTGCTTTTGTGGGTACCTGGCATCTACCCAGGGTTAATCCACCACAGCTTAAAGCTAATTTTTTTCCCTTCTGACTCTTCTTCAGAACTGGTGACAGCAAAATGGAAAAATGGGTTTCTTCACCCAATGTTACTTATCTTATTGCAATCTTTATATCAACGTATGTTAAACAGTCCATATTTCCAGCCACAAGTACCATTTTTCAGCCTTTTTTAAGCAGTGCTGGAAACAAGGGAACAGTTTTGTACCATAATGGACAAATTTGCTTTCGAAAAAACAAGGAGCACTTCCAAAAATGAAAGGTGAAAGCCTCTGCTCAGTGATGGTAGTCAGAGGTCCTGAAGAATCTGAAGTTAGCCAAAACTTTATGATGCAACAGTGGTTCTTGCATGGCTATCAGGTGCCATTTAATTTATTTATTTAATAGAGGAGTTAATTAAATATTTTGTATGAAGTCTGGTTGATATAAAAAGTTTTTTTCTCTGCCATACAAAATGCTATTTAGATTTGACTGCAGTACAGGTAGAATTTAGCCAGTTTAAACTGTTCAGAAGACTCAGCTTTTAGTATCCACAAATACTTGAAGGAAATGAATATTTTAGTGTAAATGCGAAGTCTGTTCCAATAGGGTGTCCGTTCAGAGAAGAAAATCAGAAGGTTGCTAAATTTAAGGTGATGAATTTCATTGAAGTCATATATGATGCATGTACAGCATCATTCTCTCTCATCTGTCTGATGAGTAAAGCCACTGTCTATAAATGTTTTTTCACCAGATGCAATTTTAACATTTTTAGTACAGCACAACCTTAACAATTGAGAACTATCCATAGTTCATTTGGGGTTTTGTATATTTCTGAAATCAAGATGTTTAAATTATTAGTTTTTGTTATTTTTAATTTTTTATCACTTAGACATGATCAAACAAATGTCACTTTTGCATAATTCCTGGAGCTGAAAGCAAAGTATGAAACATGCATATATGTTTCTCTCTTCCTATAAACACATGCCTACCAACTGAATACACAGCCATATTTTTGTTTAGCTACCTGGCATGTATGGCAGCCCCTGCATTAACTATGATTTTTATAGCTGACATTGGATGGAAGGTTTTACAGAAACACACTGTACCACTTCTGTGATCACCAGCTGACACCAGTGCATTTCTGGGACAGAATCACTTCAGCTCTCTGGATTAAGATCAGTGAGCAACTAATAAAAGAGTCCTGTAACAAACAGACAAGGTGAGACAGTGAGACACACAGGAGATGAAATTGCACCTCTGGGGAATACTACACCTTATTCAGATACCTAGTGAGAACAGAGTTACCTTTATTGCTCCTGGTCATGCATCTTACTGAGAAACTCGTGAACATTATTTTAAACATAATTCTGTTAATTTTGTATTTTAAGGAGACCAACTGTGCCCTTCCTCTCGTTTATGCAGTCATCCTAATAACTTTGGGTTGTAAGAGTGTGCACTACATCTTAACTGTCTTCCTGACTGCATCATGCACTTGATCTCAGTCCTAAATTCATTCTGAGATAAGTGTGCTTGTACAAAAGTTCTTCCTTGAAGCAGACAGTGAGAAGCAGTGTGGTGTCACCTTTACCTCGCCACTCTCTCATGTCAGCATCAAGATTTGCACACTGAGATTAAAGCTGAGACAAGGATGACAACTTTTATCCAATGCAAAGGTAATTCAGAGTTGATATTAATGACAGTCATCCGTGCCAAGGTTTCAAGTGTCAGGTCCTCCCACAGAAATAAAAAAAACCCCAAATCAAAACCCAAACCAAACTAAATAAACCATCTGAAAAGAAATGAGAAAGGAAGCCCAGAACTCTGGCTTTGGCCACCTTTGTGAGTCTGACACAGCATCTGTGCTAGGACTCTCTTCAGAGCTGTTATGGATATGGTTACAACCACAGGAAAGAATGAGTAAATTTGGTGTAACTATGGAAAACTGTAGCATCCAGTGACTGGAAAGCAGTGAGGCTGGCATTTCTAAGCAGGAATCTCACTCCTATTACAGGCACTGTAGTACCACAGGTCACATCTTGGACAGTGGCTCCAGCAGCAACTGCTGTGTAAGCAAAAGGGAAAAAGCTGCTGAAAAGAATATCAGAAAATAAATACCACTGGCTCAAAGATGATAAATTTAGGGTCTATGTACAAAAATAAATAGATTCTGCAACAGTGAAAAACAGAAAAAGAGCACTCAAGTTCCAAAATATTTTACAGTGCTGTGATGCTTCTGATATTTCAAGGGCTATAAATTATCAGAAGTATTAGTTTCATTAATGCAGAAGGATGAACAGATACTAATCAACATGAATCTCTTTTTCAGCCAAAGCATTTTATGTTTGCAATTTAACTGCTTGTTATATTACACTATTTAGCACAGTACTTTCAGTATTCTCTCTGTTTAGGAAGGAAATTATAGTGATAAATGTAACACCTGACAGTGATAACTGTTCAGTTCGTTATTTATCTGGTGACTGCATGGCAAGACACCTTTAGTTTGAGGTTGGTGTACCATATAGAAGAAGGCATTTATCTTTTAGTTTACTCTGGTCATCAAATACTACAATATTTCATGACAAAACTCCACTGTGTCCCTCTCTTATGGCAACACTTTGCAGTCAGCATCTGTTTGATGCTGAAACCAGGACAGAAAATTAATTATAAAAAGAATAGTCCACCAAAAAAATACATAAAAACACAGGCATTAGCATTCAATATTGCACTGTGAATCAAAACAGATACCATTATGAACATACTTATCTGGGAACAGAATGGCTCCTAAATCTGTAATATATTTAAAACTGGTAGAGGCTCAATGAATTTGTGTACAATCAGAAAACAAATGGTTCTTGATGCTGGTGAAAATATTTCTCCCTCAGTTCCTTATTATTAAAATGTCAAATGTCTGAACTTCCTATCCTTGTGATTCTATTTGAATATAATAGCAACCTTGTGATGAAAAGGAGCATGATTCCTGTATATTTTTAAATTTACTGCATGAAACCCACAACGTATCAAAATCAGCAAATTCTTTTTTTTTTTTTTTTTAATGCAAATGTTCATCTGTATTTGCTGTTTAGCTTCTCAGGAGGTCTTACTGAAGAAACTGCATTTCATTTCATGGTATATACCAACACAAATTGGGACAGCTCCTTATATGTTTCTATAAGGCTGAATTTTGACTGTCACATTTTACTTCATATATAACATACACATACCCAGACATTATTTTATCAATGAGAACATATCAATAGGTTATTTTCTCTGTTCCAGATAAAGAGTAAGGACATGCTTTTAAGTGAATTCATTTTAGAAAGAGCATCACAAACGTGTGTTATGATTTGCTGCCAAGCAAGTTAGATATTTTGTTTGAATTGAGATGAAACTACAGTACCTAACTAAATTTACTAGGCACATGAAATCCAATATTGATAATAATTTATGAAACTAAGAATACTGATTCCTACAATACTGCAAACTTAGTTTATGATAACATAATTAGTTACACTAATAACACTGCTTAGGCACAGTCTTGCTAATTATGATATTATAAATATTAATGATATCAAGTCTTTGTATTTGATTGCCCCTAGTAGGATAATTTATCACAGTATTTCCAGTTACCAGAGTTATATTATTTTTCTTCCTTTTCCACTGAATGTTCATTCCTGGACAAACAGCCATCTGAGCTTATGTCTAAAATGTATCAAGAGCTTATCAACAATGCAGCCTGCTTAACTTTAAATGCTATTATTTAGTAGCAATGCTACAATGCTATAATTCAGTGCTAATGCAAATACACAATCAATTCTATTCTATATGTCTTTTAAATGTCTAACAGAGCCAGCCAGACAAGATTACATAGGGCTTTGTTTTTATTCTTTTTCATGTGACCTGTTTCAAGTTAAGATTCCTTTGAATTATTAAATGCTTCCTTAAAGCGTATTTTCATGCAACCTTTTTAAAGTTAATTATTGATGTAGTGACAAGCAAAAAAAGACTAAAAATTAAAATTTTTTTCCTCATTCAAAAGGACATGAGAAACATCTTTGACAACAGTTGTCTGTTTAGTAAAATACAAAGGTAATACAAAGACAGAACACTGAATGCAGCTTTAAAGAAGAATTACAACAAATCTCTAACATGAGTGGGAAATGCTGTGTAGTTTTCCACAGGTGTTAAAGGAAAGAAGTTTAGCTATAACCCTTTGAGCCTGGTTTAACTGCTTAACATAAGTAGATGAAAATGAAACTGCTTATATCTTGGTTTATTTTTAAGCAGTGTATTATCCAGAGCTTTAGGAGTAGGATTGCCTTCCCTCCTTGAAGGTAATGTTATAATTTTCAGAGCTCCACAGAGAACAACAACAATACAGGAGTCTCTAATCTCCTGCTAAATCCAATTCCAGTCATCAGCAATGATAAGCAGAGATTTGGAGGCGTTTGGCACTCCAAATCCTATTTTTCTGTAATTCTTTACTTTTTACAACATTTTCAACACTCGTACATCAGATTTTTGGAAGGATAATCAATAGGCATGATGTATAACTGAAATCAGTCTTCAAAGTGATCCCCTCTAGTAACCAGAAACAAAAGCTTGGCCTCCCTGCTGTGCAGGTATTTTGCTTAGAGCAGGAGGCAGCCAGGCATCAGCAGGAAGCCAGTTACACCTCCCTGCTTTGCAGCATGGATCAGCAGGTGCCCTGGTGGAGGGGTGAGCAGCACTGGGGCAGCTGCAACACATTGCATCTGTCAAAAATCTCCAAAAATGCTTTTGTAGCAGGGAACTACTAGAGCAGAGAGGAAAGACAGTCCAGAGGTTAGGATTTCATGCTGACCATCATTTACATTCCTATTTCATCACAGACTTTCTAGGTTTAAGTGATCTTGCAGGATTTATTAAATTGTCTGGTGTCACTGATCCTCACCTAGAACTTCCCTGTCTTGCAGGGGGTTTGGGCATCAGCTCACATGAAAGAGCATGAGATGCTCAGGTATGGTGATTGAAGGACCACTCCTACCTGATCTCATGTTCCAACTAACAGCTGGTCTGTGACTACCTGTCTCAGCTGGTCAGAGCCACTGCAAGAGGGTTTTTGCATGTCTCCTGAATGTTGCACCCTGGCTGAAACACCCAGCAACTTCTGGCACAATATTAAGATCAACCTGAAGTGAGTTGAGTTTCATTAAAACAAGCAGTTCCAAAACTTCTTCTAATGCATTTGTAATTTTACATCCTATACTTTTTTTAAAAGACATGATGTTATGAATCACATGAAGAGATCATATTTATAGTAAAAATGTTAGCCCATATCAAGCCATTTCAAGTTTGTCTTCTTAAGCTGCCTACATATTTGTTAATATTCAGAAGGAAAATTACTTGGTGACTAATTGTGACTTCAGCAGTGATTAATCAAAGTAAGTAGCAGAAATTGCATACAGTGATTATGGAATTACATTCAAAACCAAGACATAGAGTTATTAGACAGGAATGGCAATAAAACAACATACCTTTCCCATCAGATCAGCAATCCTAGGTACTGGTTTTCCTTTCTGATGGCACATGGTTGCAGGACTTTGTCCACTCCAGTCTTCAAGTTCCTCAATGCTTTTCAAGTATAGAAGAGCTCGCAGTCCAGT
The DNA here is from genome assembly GCA_013400775.1 of Chaetops frenatus. Classification (NCBI taxonomy): domain Eukaryota; kingdom Metazoa; phylum Chordata; class Aves; order Passeriformes; family Picathartidae; genus Chaetops; species Chaetops frenatus. Next base: position 258,394 of record VZTR01005720.1, on the reverse strand, counting down.
GCAATAGTCATCAATAACAGTGAAATCTTGATTTTGGATGGCACTGCACACCTACAAAATGCAAGTCAGTTATCAGCACCATCCTGGCAGAGAAGCATATGGAATTAGCAAGCTCTTTGGATTTACTGATTATCAGGTGACCCTTCCTGCAACCCCACTGGGAAAGAACTACAAGAATTCAGGATTATCATCTGCTTAATCCTATGTCATGATATCACCACTGCAGTTCAGAAAAGAAAGGGCTCAGTAACACCAGTTATGCCCAGATTTCCCTGCAGCAGCCCTTGGACCAGACCTGAGGGCTGCTCAGAGATGAACCTGCGAGCCCAGCCCCAGTTGTGCCTGCTGGGAAGCTGCTGCTGAGCACACTGGCACACTGGCAAACAAACCACCCCTTGTGCTCAGAGCTTTGCCTGCAGACACTCCGTGGGATCCCCCAGCCTGCTCTGGACAGGAAGCACAGCCAAACCCAGTTAGGGCCCAGCCTAGCAAATCACAGAACCACACACTTGCTGAGACTGGAAAGCATCTCTTGAGATCACGTCATCCATCCTCCAGCTGAAAGGAGGGTCACCTGCAGGAGGCTACCCAAGATTGTATCCAGTCAGGATTTGAATATCTCCAAATACAGAGACTACACCTCTCTGGAGAAACTGGTTCAGTGTTCAATCTCCCTTGCAGCCTTTTTCTTATATTTAAATGGAATTTCCTGTGTTCCAGTTTGTGCCCATTGTTTCTTGCCATTCCACTGGATACCCCTGAGATGAATCTGAAGCCAGGGGAAGTGTCTCAGCAAACAGCTCCCATTAGGCTGACCTGTTACCTGGGTGAGCATTGCCAAGCACAGAACAGAACAATCCCCTTCTGCCACTCAGTGCAACTGGGAGGCCAGGCCACTTTATTTAGATACTTTAGAAGCACAGATAGCAATATAGCTTTATAAACATATAAAGCAGTAATCCCTGAATTGCAGAGCTTAACATGTAAACACAAAACTACTGACAGCAGAAAACAGTCTGACCATTTACATGGGTTCTTCTAGAGCATGTTGGGGATATCAGCTCAGGCTTAAACCCACAGAGATCCCCAACCAAACTGACAACTGAATAAAAATCTCCCTCACTGTTGTCTGAATACCTTCTCATTAGCTAAACTCTAATCAGCCATCAGTGACGAGGTGCAGGGTTGATTGAGTGCCATTAATTATCAGTCCTGGAAATGCTCTGAAATTCCAGATGTGTCAGTGTTTTCAGCCTCTGATTCAGCTTTTATTGTAAAAGCTGAAAGGAATGCTCCTGATAATACCCTGACTCCATGCACACATAATGAACACAACAATGAAATAGCCAGCTAATTTAGAGCATGAATTGGTGCACACAGATATGCACAAACACATCCACACTTCTTGGATGTGGAAACACACTTTAGATCATAATTGGCATCAACACTTAAAAAGCACAGGATACTATTGTTTTCCCCAGTTCAGAAATGACATCATAACTTGCAGTCCTTAAGACAGGTACACATCACATTGGGAAATACCATATATTACAGCTGAACAAGAAAAAAAATAAGGGCAAACTATAAAATAAGCACAGTAACATATTCTATGCACTGCATTTACATTACAAAAAACCTGTTTCTCTGGAGAAACAGTGTAGGCATTAATTAGGTCTGTTACACCTTCCACAGGCTTCAAGACTGTATCTTTTTTTTTTTTTTTTAATGGCAATTATAGAGAGCACCATACTAATTTCCTGTACCGATTATTTAACTGCAAAACTCCACTGACACTTACTTAAGCCTTTTTGTACAGCAAGGAATTCTCTGGGTTTTCTCAGTGCATGGGTATCACTCTTATTATCTACTCTTAAAAATACTAAAACTGTAAAAAAATGCAGTTAAAAGCCATGTCATGTCACTTGAAACAAGTTCAGACACTTTTGTCAAAATCCTGAAATATTTTGACAGGATGTATACACATGACATACACCCGAGGATCGTAATAACCTTATATAACCTGTAATAACCTTATAAATAAAGAGGCTTTTACTGTTTTCCAGCTTGTGGTGCAGTGTTATGAACTGCAATAATATAAAAATGTGTGGAAGATAATAACAACACACTAAGAGCTAACTATTTGATCTCTGTGATTCTATATGCAGTGAACTCTTTGTCTTCCCTGGAAAGCCAAGAAAGTTCCAGAACTGAAGGCAAAATGCAATTTTTAAGAAAAATGCTACATGACATGGAAAGGCTTAGAACAAACAAGTGGTCTCAAACAATCCTCCTCTTCTGTAGAAACCTTATGACCATCATGCCCAATGGTGTGAATAATGAGCCAAAGACATGCCTTTCACTGATTTCACTGGGATAAAAGCAAGTTCTTATGTTTATGGGCCTGTCCTAGTACAAGAGAGCTTCAAACATTAACACACAGAAAACCAACTGGAATCGTTTTTCCGTGTTTTTGGCAAATTCAAAAATTCTGAGCTGTGAACTTCCTTATCTTGCACAAATCAGATGGTGAGATTTATACCTTAGGCTTACAGTATCTTCCATCAATCAGTGTAGAAGCCTTTGCTGCATTTTAAAAGGTGGTGAACAAAGTCAGGATGAAAGGTCACCATGACCCATCAGCCATGACAATTTCTACACCACAGAGAGAGATTTTTAGCATCATACCTGGCTGCCTCTGAATCACCAGTTTAAATGTGTCCTCTTTCCCACACAAGAGAAGTGGCAGGGCAATAGACCAGGTGAGACTCGAACTCAGGCATCCGGAAAAATCACAGAAGAACTGACCTGGCCCATCTCCACACCTCATTAGTGCCCCTGCTTTGCTCCAGCTGCTTGCACTGGGAACAGGCACTGCCTCCCCTGCAAAGCTCGGTGCTGAGCCCCAGCCCCCTCTGCTGCAGTCCAGCTATTGCTGTATTCAAAGTGGTTGCTACCACCTCTCATTTAATGCCTTATTAAACCACCTCATGAGGAGATACAGGTGAGAAGTGCTGGGTAAGGGCTGCTCTCCATGCCTTGCATGCTGATGGAGCAGCAGCAGGAACTGCAACCAGCCCTGCCTGCCCAGCCCCTCTCCTCAGCATCAGCCTGGTACCCACCAAGCACAGTGGAATGTGCTTCCCTTTAGACCCTGAACAAACACCTGAACAGCACTGAGACTTCACGAGTGAGAACACACCCCTGCTGTGCTGTGCCAGAGCAGTGGTCTGCATCCTGTGGCCATCAGAAGCTGCTCGTGGAGGGGTGCACAAAACAGAGTGCACCCGGATCCGCTGATCGTGTGGTTTCTGGCAAGCAGCAGTGCTGGGACTTTGCACAGCAGGGATGGCACCTGTTTAATATCCCTTAATCCTAAATAATCCAAGTGGATCTGTTTAATGAGTAAATTAACATTCAGCTGTTCACTGACCCAGCCTTTCACCTGAAACATTTAGGTAGAAAGTATCTTCTGTGGAAGATGAGAGACTGGCCCTGTGGAGCATCCTATGGGACAGAGTGAAGTGCAGGTCACAATGAAGCTGTTAGCTGTCCTGCTGTCTTGCTTGTGTTGGTCTCTAGTTTCAGACTAGAACTTGGACTAGAAGAGAAAGGTGCTGCATTTTTCCTGTTTAGGAATGTAACATGCATTATTCATATCACACTAATATGCAGGGAGATAAGCTTGCACAAGCTTGGTTTTACTGCATTGCCTGGCTCTGTCCCAGTAGTAGAACTGCTACAATTTATTTTTTAACATTGGATCTCCTTCCTGTTCTTCCACATTCATACTCCAATGAATGCCCCTTATATCCCAAAAGAGACACCTAGGCCAACTTGGAATGTATGATCAATTCTATTGTGCTCTCAGTATTCTGAAATCTAAAACTGCTCATGCATATGTTGCAACTGTAAGTTACAATTCTAATCTATACAGACATGTCTAGATACTAGAACACACAATGCCTGCTTTGCTGCTGGTAAACACACACCAAATTATCTCACTGGGGAACGGGGATGTGAAATGAATCACAGGTTAAGGCTCTAAGTAAAACTGTTCTGCAAAACACAATGATGGCAGAGGCATGCTAAGGTCCCTGCTGATGTCTTTCGTAAGAAATGACCAGTCTGCTCTATTATTAAATAAACATAAAAACTGAGTCTAACTTTGTCACAGGATCTAGACACATTACAAGTCTTACTTGAGGAATTGGAGTCAATTGTAAAGAGACCATTATTGTGTAAAATAATTTTTAACAGTTACAAGATTTTTATTAAACATTCACGTGAATCTGAAACTTTAAAATCACATATTTTGAAGAAGAAGTTCATTATTGATGACAAGTACTGTCCCATCAGTCACAAAACATTGTGAACACCTTTGCTGTTCACCACAAAGAGATGCCAATTTCTGAGGTGTTTACTGAGGCAAATCCCCTGCACTGTTTATTGAGAGCTCTGTCTGTGCTAGACCTTCCAGTTTTGTCCATAGCCTGTGTTTCCAGAAGCAATGGGAAAAACACCCAGACATTAGGTTTTATTTCTGTTTCACTCTCTACAAAAATGAATGTTTCCTGTCCAAACTTTGGCATATCCTCAGGGACTGCATGGAAGACCTGTGCCATCTATGCAGAATTTGGACTAAGTGCCTGAGGCATTTCTAGCCAGACAGGTGATGATGGGGAAGATGGTGCCAAAAATGAACCCTAGTCCCTACCTGCATTATTTTTTTTTCTATTCCATCAACAGCTGGGATTTCAGCAGAAGCCACAGAGGAGATGCAGATCTAGACATGCTTGTGTAAGTTTTTCCCTACACTACTTTCACCCAATAAAAGGTATTGTGTATAATCTCATATACTGCTAGATCACCTCACTAGACTGGAGCAGGTCAGAGAATCTAGCCTGTTCAGTAATGTGTTGTTTTGCAAGAAGAGAGTAAGTATTCTTGGTGTGACAAGATCTGTGTGGACAAAAATCCTGTAATATCTGGCAGCTGTTGTGCTCCAATTTGAAATTGTTTCAAAGCACTCTTAGAAGCCTTTGCAAGTGAGGAATTTGTTCTGGGAGACAATAGCTTGGAGAAAATGTTAATTTTTACACCCATCTGAAATATATGTATCTCTCTTCAGGATATGGGTATAAAATAATTGTTACTTTTATGAAAACAGAAGTATCAGTAAGGAGGCAGATGGGTGGCAGTGATACATGGTCTAGAAGTAAGAAGATTGATGGGTATATATTTGTATATACAAATGCAAATCACATAGCTCGACTGTTCTACCATATTAGTTTCCATTTGTTGTAGCTGTACAACATCAAAGCAGTGATGTCTCCGTATATTGCATTTAGTGGTAATGTAACGAACTACCAAAAAAAAAAAAAAATATAAAAGTGAGAGTTTCTAAGTAGTTTCCTGGCAATTGAGACAGCAGGCTCTTTCATCTGTGCTGTAACTGTGGCAGTGCATTGATTTAAACTCCTTCTGAGATCTCAAATGCTTTTATATTCGTAGGTCTCACTGGCTGCTTTCTTTTTGCCTTTTTTTCCCCCTTCAAATGATAAAATTCTAGCATTTAGCAGAATGGCATCTTGCTTCCCCAGAAGATGGAGACTTATTTCAGCTTTGGTTCTAAAATGCACAGCATTTGTAAGTAAAATAGCTCTCAAAATGCCATTTGATTAGGAAATTGGCCTTTGACTTCACAATTTCTAATATTCTGACCACAGCAAAAGGATAAACAACTATTATTCCTCTGAGATACCTGTGAGAGGGTTTACAGTGCATTAACAGCTGTGTTTTGCCATTAATTTGGTTGACTCCCTTTGAAATATTTGCTCAAATGGTAAACAAAAGGTTTACTATTCTATATTATAATATATATTCAATTTTAGCACTAATCACCTTTCTGTAGAAGCTTTCTTTTGCTATTAAAAATTCTTCCTGATAAGTATTGAAGACATAAATCCACCTTCTTGTTGGAGAAACATTTATGAATGTTTGAGCTGTTACTTAATGCATAGTTGAAGCTATTGCTTTCTTGATTAGGTTCTATTGATTAGGATTCTTGTGAAAAAAACCTGAGGCTGTGAATGAATGCCGGATGGTTCAGGAAGGATTCTATCTGTGCCCTCCTGTGTATCTCTGTGAATTGCCAACATTAAGAAGGCTAATTTTATTGTAGAGGGCAAGAGTATTATGATAATCTGGGTGAGTCGTACACACAATTTAGGATTTTTTCTCAAAGGCAACTAGCAAAGATTGACTAAAGGGAGATCTTTCTGGTCCATGCAACCTATATGCTGCATAGCTCTTGCCTATGGAAATGAAAATGTACAATAATTTAAATGTGCCCAGATCTCCAAAGCAAAAAGCAGCAGACACTGCATTGGTTGTCTGACACAGTGCTCATAATAATGTGACAAGAGCTGCATTGTGAGAGCATGCAGACAAATGAAATCTCCTCTGAGAGGGGTTTCTGTACATACAACCTTCAGGACACCAATGACTACAGAAAACCTGCCTCCATAACGATGGTTCCTCCTCCTCACATCTTGTTGAACAGTGACTTACCAGAACATTAAATGCATAGCCCAAATTATCCTTTCTATCTAATTATTACTTCTGCTAGAGGGTTGTAGGATTAAGAACATTTGGGGAAGTGGTTTATCAGACAACGTGGTGCAATCTCAGGGAAAAAACCTTGAGACTCCTTGTTTTAAAGAACAAATTTGTGAAAAGAAAAAGCTTCCAAAATATTGATATAGTACAGATGGAATGACTTGATTCACTCACATTAGCTGCTTAAATTACTCTAGAGATATAGGTTAGCAGATGGGATGTTACTTAACAAGGCTTCCGATACTGGATCGACGTAAAACTGAATTGGATGATAGCTGATAGCCTTTTTAAAACATCACAATTGAACTAATATACATGAGCTAATGAACTACTATTTGTTTCACAGTCTAGTACAGCTTTCAGAAAGCAGTTTGAAGGGCTTAAATATTACATCTATGAATTGTCTGAATTATGGGGAAAAAAGCCCACCTAATCTGTTTTACTGAGTCCTAGACTTAAAGTCCTAATGAGCAGAGGGCTTACTAGTGACACTTGGAGGGGTAACACACAGAAGATTGAAAGATGCTGGTAACTCCAGGCTCTGAAAAAGAAATCTATATTGAAAAAAAATAAATTAAAAAGGACTGGATAGTCCTATGCCACGTGGGTCTCAGTAAGTCAGTGAAGTATTTCAGATATTTTGTTATACCTCAAGAAGGTTAATCAGATAATCTTGAGATAAATTGTCATTCTAATCAAAAGTACAGGCTAATGTCAGTAAATAAAGGAGCTCAAAATTGCTTAAAAGGAGGTCTCCAGCCCATGCAAGACAAGCTTATGGGACAAACTGTATTTCCTGCAACAGCTTGGATCCTCTCTGCAACAGGACAACACAATGCTGACATAGTGTCAGGCAGAGCTGAGCTGGCACTTCAGGAGCATCGAGGCAGGGCCTGCAGGTATGGAAATACAGCTGCAGCAGCTGGGCAGCAGGAAGGGCCCCAGAGCATGTGCTGAAGCCACAGCAGCCTCCTGACACAGGCTTATAGAGAAGCTTCCCCAGCACCAAGGGGATGGCTACCCTTCCTGGCAGGGAGACCTCAAAGTACCTGATTTTGTGGGCTGCAAGGCAGATCTTGTTCATGTACTGCACTCCAGCAACCCTGGGCAGTTGTGACCAATGATAAAAGAGGAGAAAAAAGTTGAGAATCCATTAGCCACTTATCAGACGAGGGCACGGCAGGAGATAAGAGCACTATAAGGGATCCTTTAGGAATGTTATCCAACGCATTAATTCCTAGCCTACTCAAATCTATTTTTCCTTCCCTTAAGTTCTCCACTGCCAATTAATGTATCTTTGATCTAAATAGCTAAACTGGGTATTTGGGAGTGGGAAACTGGTACTTATCAAGGGACCCTGAACGATGCAATTTTGCATCCCTTGTCTTTGAGAGGGAAAATGCAGAATAAATGAAGAATTTTCAGAAGGCTCCCTGAGGTAACTGTGGGATTTTTCCCTGTCAACCACCCCTAGAGGAATGGTTATATTTCCTTATCTCACTAAAGCATTCTGTCAGTTCTTGGAACTACAAAGTGGACCTTTATGCAGTAGGTGGGCACACATACCGATAAAAGTGCTGATTGTGATCATCTTTCCTAGGAAAACAAATATGATTCCATATGCCTTGAGCACTGAGGAGTCTGGGAAACAGCTTCATAATCAGTCATGTATAGCAAATTGTATCATTGTGCTGCAGATCTACAAAATGAAAGATAGCTTTGAAAGCCGATGAACTAACTCCCTTGTGTAAACAGTCCAACCATGTATAGAGGCTCTACAACTCTCTTTAAATACATGCTGAATATCACATCATATTTCACTTATTAACACCCAAAAGTCTCACCTCTCTCTTAAAAGTACTGTTGTGGAAAATGAAATCCTTCAGCTCTCCCAGTCATTCTGCAGCTGCTGGGACAGCATCACCAGTTGTGTCAGGTAGATGTAGATTCATTTGACCCATTTCCACAAGACATATCCTTCAGATCCAAAGAAATTTCTATAGCAGGTACCAATTAAGTCACTCATATCTGGTGGTTTGATGACAAAAACCATCAAGTAACATTACATAGAAATTAGCAGTGTTTTTAAGTTTTTGTTTTCTGAGAGCAAGCTAACAGGAACACCATCACCTCTGGAATCGAGTTGGTCGGCTATCCCATTTTTGGAGAGGTGTATTGGTCAGAGATGAGCATGGTTCTAGGAAAGCATGCTTTTCAGAAAAGAATGGTGTTCTGAAAAACGTGTGGAAAAGAGTTTCAGAATTACCAGTATGTGCTGTTTGACAACATGGAATGCAATGGCTCCGTTCAACTTGAAAATGTCTGTTTCGCAATCCAAGTTAATTGGAATGAAAAGGTCAAAACCAAAATATGTTGCAAAAAGATTGAAACAGATTTGATTCACCCAAATAATACTTCTTTCTTTAAATGTGTTAATTCCACACATTTTTAGAATTTTGATTATCAGTCTAAACTGGAGAACTTTTCCATGCTTAAACTTCCCTGTGACAGAATAACTACTTCCTGATCACTGGCAATAGTCAGGCTCATTAATGCTTAACAGATCCAGGGTAGACCTTCAGTGTTCATCCCAGGACACTCTGAATCAGACACAGCAAGGACCTGAGATCTATTCTGATTAAACAAAATTTGTCAATGAAAAACAGTTTCCTCAAAGAAATTTTCAACAACTTCTAATAAGAACCATCTACTGAGGGACATCCTCCTGTGACCAGAATTTTGAAAGCTGCAGACCTCTCAAAATCAAACAGAAAAGCAATTTTTCTATCTTGGAACCTCAATTCAGTCCTGCAATGATTAACCCCTCATCCTTGTGAGTCTTTCCCTCTAGTACTCTCACATTATATTTCAGCTGAAATTACTTTCATCCTTTATCAGCTTGCCTGTACGAATTTGTGCAGCAGCTGCTGTGTCCATTGAAGAGTGAGATTCATGTGAACAAAATAGTTCTGACCCTGTGAATCCTTGGTGTTTGAGATAAAAATCCACTCCCACATTTCCTTAGGGATTGTTTTACCTATCTCCGTCCAAATAATAAATATCAGCAAGAAAAGCAGCAACATAATTCAGTATATTGAAGTAAGTTAAACCCTTTCTTAAATGTACTTAGAAAAATAATGCTTTCTCTGTTTCTTTTATCCTAATTGCATGGAGAAAAGAACCTCTCATCAGCCAGATCAAGCTGTGTCAGGGGGCTTGTGCTGTAACAGGAAAAAAATTATTTCTCCCTCCTTCCTGTGCCACTTTTTACTGTTTTTAGAAAACCCACTTTTCTACCACTGGGAAAAGTGAAAGATCATTGACCAAACTGCAGCTAGTCCAGCACCAAGCCCCAGCTGAGCTGCACAGCAGTGCATTCCTGTGCCTGTGTGGGCTCCAGGAGCATGCCTTCCCTGAGCACAGCCTCTTCCACTGCTTGCTTTCCCTTTCTTCCTTTCACTGCCAGGTACAATCTCTGACTGCAAGATTAACAAAGCCGCTACGATACAAAAAGAAAAATTTCTTAAACATGTATTTTCTTTGTATGACTGACAGTGTTTCCAAGAAGAACTTCTCTGATAGCAGAGCTTTGCAATACTGAATGTTTTATGTTCTCCTTTTTTGGAAAGCAAGTCCCCTGCAGTTACAACACATNAAAAAAAAAAAAACACCCAGCAAAAAAACAACTTCACAGGAATTTTCCCAAGTAATTACTAGAGAAAGGAACAAAGAAACAGCATTTTCCACTGTGCTTATCTTGCCTTCTATTTATTTTCAATATCCAACAAGGAGCTGGGTGAACTTCCAAATTTAATTTCCAGTCACCTCCCTATGTACTCAAGGGAACTCACAATCTACAACAGAGCTAGCTTCATGTCTGAAAGCAACCTGGGCTGAGTAAAACAACTTGCCTACAATTTCATCAACAATTAACCAAGCCTCTTGTGAAGAGTCATCTCTATGTTGCATTTACTTTGTAAACTTTGAACAAAACTCACTCGGTGTCAATTCGCACCATGTGCTTTATCTACACGGAGAACGGCTCCGTGCGTGTTCATGCAAGAGAGCAGCAGCACGAATCCACATCAGTAGTGTGAATCCACACTAAAAATAGGTGCAGCAGTACTGGGCTTTCAAAGGACAAGCAATATTGTGGATCCTTGGGAAAGATGGAGAAAAACATGTTGCCAAAGCAATTATTCTTCCCATTGCCTCAACTCCTAAAGTCCCTGAGTCACCAGATCCAGGGAAGCAGGGTAGACACCCAGGCAGAGCAGGAAAAGGGAGCAGACCCAGTGTCTCCAGGAGAACAAATCCCCTGCACAGGCTGGGAGTGACTGGTATAGGACACCATTTGAGCTGATGCTCAATTGAGACCTAATTGTTAGTAAATAATTATTACCATACAGTGATAGTTGAAACTACTTTGCATGAGAATTCATTACGAGAATGACAAATAGCAATTGTTACAGAATGAGCTTTAATTCATGCTTACAAATTTATGAAATAACAATCCTATCTATGCAGACTTCATTTACTAGCTGGTGAAATAAGCAGAAATAAAGGAAAGCTAATAGATAAATCCCCTAAGTAGCTCCAAATAAAATGCAGAACTAATGCAAAACTGCACAAAATAAAAGGCATTATTAGTGTGGAATTTAGTCTGTAACCTTACAATGTGCTGATCTGAATATTGCAACTTTTCATTAAAAGTGGCGTAATAATATGTATGAATCAATAATGAAAACTTGTTCTAATTTGATGTTTTTTTACAACTATAACAAAAAAACTTTATAGATTGGTTTTTTTAGACAAATTATGATTTTCTTTAAAAGAAATTCTCACAGAAAATTCTCACTATCAATTAGCAATTTCTCTCCCAATCGTCTGTAATGGAGCAAGTGTGGCAGTTCTCTAATTACATTTTTTTTATTAGCAAAGACAGACAGTTGAGAACAGGTTGAATTTCTGTAATTAGCACTGGGTTAGGAAAAAAAACCAGAAAATAATGAAATGTTTTCAAAAGTGAATGCTTGGGTGTGTCTGTCCCAACTCTTTTCTGTCTTTCACATTCATTTTTCTTTGGATTTTGTGTTGACATGTTCAAACAGCACTTTGTTCCCTCTTTTGTTTCTGCATGTACTGCAAATTTCATCTCTGCAGAGAACAGCCACTCCATTCAGTGCTGCATCCATTGAAGACTTTTTTCAGTGCGTGGCTCTGTGAGCAGTGGAGCTAATGATATCTGGCTTCCAGCAGCTCTGTGTCTCCTGGTTGGGTTCTCTGACGTCTAATAAGGTGTGACTGCCAATTAAAGCCTTTCCTGTGGCTGACACAGTCCTAACAGTGCTGTCCCATGCGGGTTCTCAGAGGTCCAATAAAGGTAAGCTCATGGTGTGCTTGTGCTTACAGTGAAGGAATGCAGCTACTCTCTCTCCTCTGCCTCTTTTGTTTCTCAAAATTTGTTAAAGTAAAACACTTCCTCCCTTCTGGCAAATTTCAGTGAAAATTGCCACAAAACTCAAATGTGATGGAGGATACTCAAATGGATGTACAAATACCTATCAAGTTTCTTTGGAAATACAGTCTAAAAACTGCTATTTCTACAGGAGACTACACTTATCTCAATCAAAGGACTTACATCTGAAAAGTGGTTCTGCTGTAAGTGGCATTTCTTTTCTTAAAAATCTTGGTGAGTCTAAAGTACCATCCCTTGAATCTTGTCTCATACCATTTTGGTCACCTGACACTGCATCCAGCTATCTATTCTTCCCTCATCAATTTTAATCATGAGAGAAGAATTAGGTCCAGCACCTTATCTTCTCTGTGTCATGGACAGCTTTGTACAGAAAGGTTTTGTTCTTCTACCCCTAAAGCAACAGCCTGTGCCAGAAACCTCACAGTGTCCAGGTGTGCCTGTTCTTGGGTTTACTCACACTTGGAGCACTCCCAGGCTGGCACAGAGCAAAGCCTGCTGCCTGTGCTCCCCCATGTGCTGGGGTAAGGATGGACAGGGGGCAGAGCAAGGGTGGGTGGGCTCTCTGGAGCCCAGGCAGGAGAAGCACAGCCTTGCTCTGCCACACCCATGGCACCCTGTGGCTGTTTGCCACTTGCAGCAATCCACCCGACTTCATTCTTCTCACACAGGCCTGAGACAAAGGACTCGTTGTCTGCATTCCAAATCATGGCTATTCATTGCAAGATGAAGTATTTTTTTCCCCCAATGGTATCAGTATAAACTTAACCTGGAATTTCAAAACACAGGGCCAGCTCCCTCACTCCCTTGCTGTGCACTCCCATGATTTGAATGCCTTTTAGTTCTTCACTCTGCATTAAATGGCACAAATAGTAATTCCAAGATGAGAATTTTTTGGCCTGGTCTAATCCTCACTTAACTAAGGTATCAGAGTCTTCACTGACATGGACTAAAAAGAAGAGTAATGAAGTGCATGGAGAACCAGATCTCTACTCTGCAGTTCTGTAGCCATAAAAAAAAAAGTATAGAGTTCCTTACAGGGTTTCACATTTGCACAAATACAATAACAATGCTGTCTCATAGATCAAGTCCCACGATTTTGTGATGGAAAAGCCTGTTTATTCACACACAAAGGGCCATCCTGCTGTTATAAAAATCTCTCAGCTAAATGCTTCAATAAAAAGCCTGCTGAAGAAAAAAAAATAATCAAATCGTACCGAATCCCTTGAGACTTTTGTTCCAAAGAAGTACCAACAAGAATGCTTGTTGAAAATGTTAAAACTCCACAAGTAGTCTCACAAAAACAACTGTGTTCCATGTTGGAAGGAGAGTTTATCTTACAGAGGCACAACTCATCACTATTGCTTTCCTGTCATGGGCTCTCCCATTTCCAGAATGGTTTTGTTCTTCCTCAGATCCCTGAGGTCCCACCCATAACTGGTGCTGGCCAGGAGAGAGAAGGGCATGGGGCAGACCCAGCTTCATGGCAGCTCCTCCTGTGGTGGGGGCACAATCCCACCTTCCTCCCTTGCCTGAGAGACGAGGAGGGTCACAGGGCAAGGCACGTGCAGGTGCACATGGGCTGGACACAGCAGGGTGAGGACAAGAGCACAGCAGCCACAGCAGCAGCACTGCAAGGCACTCCATCCACACAGCCATCCCAGCCAGGGCAAGAGGGGCACGAGGGAGGAGGAAGGTGGATCTGAAAAAGGGCTCAGGCCAAAGCCACAGGCTGTCCCACTGGGAAGCAGTATTCCATGGGTGAATTTTAAATCATTCCTGGGTAGAAAACCTTACTGATGTCCATGTCTGCAACAGAGGGCATGTGCAACCTCCACACTTGGTAACAAAAGACATTAATTTGAAAAGGAATTCATATTCTTTACAAGAAAATTACCAGTATTCCTGATGAACAAAGTATTCCATACCAGAATATAATGCTAAAAGGTTCTACCATGAAACATGCATACTTCAGAAAGTACCCCTTTGTTCTACCTCTTTTTTTTAGTTACGTATGCTAGAAATAATGACTACAGAATCTCTTTCAACAAAAGGTCATTTATGTCAATGGACAGAACAGAGAGGATCAGATCACCTGCTGTAATTGCAAATTAATGCTCTACTGCTAATGCATTAACTACACAATATTGATCTACAATTGAATCATACAGGCTACAGTGAAGTGATTTTTACTTTAATATTTTTATGCTTTTATTGCTTTTTCCATAATGCATTTTCTCTTTCCACTGGAGTTTTCTATAATTGTTTCCCATTTTAATTTCCTGCAGCAAGATGACTTTAAAAAATATATGTCTCTTTCAAAACCTTACAAAAATCTAACAAACCATCAGTGTGATGTGGTAAATCACAAACATGTTGCAAAACATGCAAAAAATTTTGATATACATCTGATTTTGATAAATTGGAGCTTTAAAAATAGCTTACTTAAATTAGAAATACCTCAGGCTCACTGGAGACCTAGAATAATGACATGTATCACAGAAAGATGCTTCTAGAAATTTCTAGAGCTCCTGCAATGAGTGCAGGATTATCTCCATACTACAATTGTTTTGTTTTTGTTTTTTTTTTTAATTTCATGCCTATACTGAAAAGGAGTTGGTAGATTCAGGTATGTTAAAAAAAGTATAGTGCTATGGAATCAGCTGAAGAATGATTGAAATGTTTCAGCATCTTTAATGATAAATTAAAAAACAAGTGGGGTCTTTTTGCAAGTGTTTCGGAAGTCCAGGGAAGAATCCAAAGGGGAAGAATGCTCTCTTAAATTGCTGTATAAAATCTTAAGCCCAGCTACTACTGATTGCAATAGTCTAATTTGTTTTCCATACCTGCTGCAGAATTCCCTACATCCAAACCTTTTTGTGAGTAATAATACTAAGATGTTGCCCTCCATTTTCTAAAGGAGGGGACAGAACATATTTTGATTACTGAAATTCTCTCCTCATACCATTTCCTAATATACCTGCTTAATACCACTTGAGGTGGCTATGGCACACAGCAAAATATGGCTTACCACCTGACTCCTGACTTGCATTCCCGTGTATGATGATTTTGCAAATGGAAAATAAATGCCTCTGTTTTAAAAATAAAAGCAATTGGAAAAAATAATGGAGAACTGACTGCAGGTGAAACAGCTGCAGAGGAAAACCTGATCTTGCTTTTAATGGAAGAACATTTATTATTCATAAACCTTTCCTCTAACAGATATGCTACACTGCAATTAAATCAACTCACACGAAGCCTCCTTATTGTCCTAGGCCATGAACATCCCACTGCCATGGCAGAGAAGACACAGGACTCTTGTTGAGGCACAGGGAAGGGAAGCCCCGTGGCCAAGCTGCTGTCCCAGGCTCTGGAGCTGGCCTGCATGGATAGATCAGTACAGCCTGTGCTCCTCTGCAGAACAGGACCACGGTTAATGCCGGAGGATCTGAAGTCCCTACCCTTTTCAAATGCTGCTGGGTGCTGACAGCAGTGGCACACCCCAGTTTTAAGCCCACTGCCTCTGTGGCACAGCTGAGCACACAGGTGGCTCTAGCACTGGCAGAGCCCAGGCTGCTTGCTGCCTGCCTCTGGATCAGTCATAATGCATCCCTGTGGTTTTGGAAATGTGAAGTCAGATCACCAAATGTGCAGCATTGTGTCAGTCTGAGAGTCTCTTCAGAACCATCTCCAACAGTATCCAAAGGAGGTACTTCAGATAAGGCTGTCAGACAACTATAGAATTCCCCCAGTACAGCACCAGCTTCTACCTACTGAACTCAGAGACTTGCTATACAGTGAATCTTAAATACTGAATCATTCAGTAGATCACTTTGTTTGATGTTATCTACAAATTCTGTAATCACTCTATGTCAGTACTGAGAAAGCAGAAGTGAATGTCAAAGCTGTCAGCAACACAGGTTGTGACTGCTGAAGAAGCAAGTTGGGCATTTGATACCAAGGACATGTGAGAGAGACTGGGATTCAGGGAAAAGAGTATTATGACCTTGTTTAGAAGGAAACAATGGAAATGATTCTCATAATCCTACTTGGGGTGCAAAGCTGACCTGTGAAGATGAGGCTGTCTTCTGACTATCACAAAGTACCTCAGCTGAGAAGCAAATACATTTGAGTCTAGTCCCAGTAAATGTATTTCTTCTGTGACTTTCTGTAGACATTACTCCTTTCCTTCTCCCTTCCATGTCCTTCCCATCACGAGGAAAAGACTTATGGCCGGTATTCACATTTCCTGCATGAAGCTTACTAAAGGCTTATTTTAAAATGGATGCAATTGAACTAGTTCAGATCCTTACCTACACAGCCACTTTAGAATCCATTTATCTGAGATTAGTTTAAATGACTTCCCTACTTTAGTGAAACAGAAATAAACCACTTGAACTGAGGATATTTTTGATCCAGAGGAGTTTAAAATCAGTTCTAGAGATGACTTAAACTGGTGAAACCTAAGGACAAAATAAGAGTTTTTTCAGCATCTCTGGGAAAAATTTATTGAAAAGGGAAATTGTTCTCTAAAGGGCAAAAGATCTGTATAGATCCAAGTCATTTGAGGAAGTCAGTTCCAGAAAATTTGATTACTACTAAAAAGAAAACAATAATTAATGTCTTGTAAATCAAATAGTCTTTCTCTCGAGCTGAGAGACTGACTGAGATGTCTGCACTAAATTATATTCCAGAATTTCCCATTACCACTTGGGCAAACCAACAGGAAAAGAAAAGAAAGAATAAAAACCAAACATCTGAACAGTCTATATAAAATAGAAGTGCAAAACTGACATTAAACCACTCGATTTTTAGTCATCCAGAAACAGATACAGCAGGCATAGAACAGAAAATCATTTCACTCTGTGTAGTTCAGATCATGTAGCACTGCTGCAGAAAAAGCCATCAAAAGTGCAGCTCTATTAGCAATAACAAATGAAATGCATCTAGAGCACTAAAAACATTTCCTTGCCAATCCTTATTTTTTTTTGTAGACAAATGATGTCCCATAATTTGCACCATTACTTAATATTTATATGGAAGAAGCTCTCACATGATTGTGTAAGAAAGGTCAATCTTTTATCTGTCCATGAAAAAGAAAAGTTTGAATCACTTTAATACAAATAAAAAAACCCAAAGGAAATGGTATTAATAAATCCAAAGGTCAAAGATCATAGCAAGTCTATAAAAAAGGAACAGCCTTCTGCCACAGTTCCCAGAGATGCTAACTTTGATGTGCATTTAAAAAAAACCCAACCAAACCAAAATATTGAGCTGGTTTTTTGTTTTTTTTTTTTTTGGTGAAACATAGCAAACAAATGACTACTCTCAGCAGTAACTGTGGTGGTGTAAAAAGGATGGTCACACTGAATCTAATTTCAATGTCAAAGTGAATTGTGGGAATGAAACCACTCTAGTCATCCCATGGAGTGACACAAAGCCGATATTCACGGGATCCACAGCTGCTGTTGTCTATGGTGGGACCGACAGATAAAGGGGCTGAACATCTCCCAGAATGTAACTATCCAATGGAACAATATAACATAAAGACCACCTGCTCCTCAGCCTTTCTAACATATATGTTGCAATGGTGCCCTGACATGCCTGGCAGAGCAGGTAAGGGGCTGATTTTCAGCCAATTTCCTGGTGCCTGTAATACAAGGCCACCAAGGCTTCCTTCGAGGACAGGGACTAACCAACCATGCCAGAGTGGCCAGCAGCTCAAACCAACCCTCAGGCAGTGCAAACAGCCTGCACTGTGAATGCAGTGACACCTTACTCCAGTGCAATGCAGCAGCTGCAGCGCTGCACCTCCTGTTTCAATGAACATCCTTAAGGGAAACAGATGCCTGGATAAAAAAAAGTTACTTTAAACTGGCTCCCTGTAAGACCAACGTAGTACTCTTTGGAAGCCCTCTCACTTTGAGAAGGCTCTTTGCAGAAAACAAAAACTGAGAAGACAGTAAGAACAGATAGCTCGAGCTTAACCCTGTGTCAATCCAGTTTGTGGGACAAAGGAGAGAGGTGATAAAATTTTAAATCCTCTAAGCCAGAGATAAAAAGTACTAACAAACTCATGGTTAGCCTTTTCCCAGATTGGTATTGCAACACACAAAGCTTTCTTTTGGCAACTCCTCCTCCTCCACGTGAAATGAATGTCTCTTAGCGAGGAGCATGAAGTTAAAAATGCAAAATTTCTTTTAATGGTAGAAACCCCACACTATCCAAATGTTCGAAAGAAGATACATTATGATCTTAATCACAGTTACTTGAATGTAAAGGTTTTAAAGAAAGAAGTGGTACCTGTAAGACAGAAGCCCCACTGTGCAGAAACTGAAGGCCAGTCTCAGCAGAATCGATGCCTCCAGTTGCCAAGATGGGGAATCCTGGGAGAGCACGGGCAATGGCGGACACTGCGCGGAGCGCGATGGGCCGGATGGCACTGCCTACAGAAAACCAGCATGCTGGGTTAGCAACGTCCCAACACACCCTGGTGGAACCTGCACATCCCTCATGCTATAGCAACATCAGGAACTGACATCTCATTCTCAGGTGCAGAGGTTATATTCATTTATAAACTGACACCAAGTGGGTTTCAGGTGGTATCAACAGTTGTACAGCAAACCATGCATGCGGCTGCAATGCAAAATGGAAATGGAAAATGGCAGAAACATTTGGATGAACATTGCAAAGCTAGCTTGAACATTTTGGCTGATGTTCAAAACAAGGACTAACAATGTCTGAGACAGGAAGCAATTCTTTACCGTACAGTACACTGTAGGCGAAGGGATCTATGTTTCTACACAAAGAAGCAGGTTGATTTTTTGAACCTTAATGTTGTCCAAGTAAGAGCAAACATCTCATTTATTTATGTTCAACTAAAAATTGTTTAAAAGTGCCATTTCATTGTACTCAGCATTTCATATTTTATTTGTTTCCCCTTCTGGATGTTTGTAGATTCACATAATTCTTTAAGTAAGCCCCCTCTAATAATTAATATGATAGCCAAATTCTCAGAAGAATAAAGTATATTCATTAATGGTAATATCTCCAAAACTGGAGCTCGTATTTCAGATGGTACCTAGAGGTTGAGTCAGACCTGCTATATTTAGAGGGTTATGATTAAAGATTCAATACCCTGTGTCTGCAATGCATTTGTTTTGACTACATCCTACTAATGGTATGCAAGTATTAAAAATATGCCTACAGATGCTGCTCATTAAATGATGGACAGCATAGATGAATGATACATTCAGTTAATTTTTAGGCTAGTTGGGATTTCTCTGTTAACTCCCACATTATTAATATTTCTCCTTAATTTAGAGAAGCTTTGGGATAATTTGATGCCATTGTTGGGCAACAATACAGTAGTGTAAGGGAGGACACATCACTCCCAGAGGACCTGTATAGCTGTGGCTGTTAGGCTGTATTTTCCCCCCTCAGTAAGGTAACAGCATGAGGTAACAGCAACTAAACTTGATGCACATGAAATGCAATGCACATGAAAGGGACAGCCTAACCCAAGATGCACTATTAGTACATTTCCAGGAAAACTAGAGCCTGATGGATAAAAATGTGAAATCTCACCAAAACTGCTTTAAAGAATCTAATATCCCAACAGAACAGATCACAGAAAGGAGCTGGAGTTGAACACAAACTTTCTGTAATTCACCAGGGGCTATTTGCCATCATTTGGGCTGGATCGATTGTAATGTGTTTGAAAGGAACAGAACAATTCTTTGAAAGAGGATGACTGGTAAGTGTCTGAAGAGCAAATATTATGACATAATTAATGGTCCAGTCATAGGGAAATGCTTGAGGAAAAAAAAAAGGAAACCATCCTGTTGGCTCTGACAGATTTACAAATAAAACCTTTTGAAAGGCATCCAGGCCAAAACACACACTACACAGCCAAAACTACTGAAAGTAATCTCATCAAAAACTGTAGTGCAGGAAATTCTTCAAATATTCAGTTTTTGAAATTGAAGCTAGAAGTAAGCATCAGACTTGCTATATTGCTTGCAGGCTGACACAGCTCCAGAATCTCACTGTGATGAGGTAGCTGTTTTTTAGAAAGGTGAAAGAATGCACCCACTGG
Organism: Chaetops frenatus; assembly: GCA_013400775.1. Classification (NCBI taxonomy): domain Eukaryota; kingdom Metazoa; phylum Chordata; class Aves; order Passeriformes; family Picathartidae; genus Chaetops; species Chaetops frenatus. The sequence goes on along the minus strand of VZTR01005720.1, from coordinate 238,202 downwards.
TAACTCTGAAATCATGTGGCTAGAGGGAAATTTCTTCCCAATCTGCTTTGGGTCATGAAGGTCTATGCACTTCTAACCCCAACGCAACTCTTAAGAGTTTGCTTGCAATGAGTTTTAAAGGCTTGTGGGCCCTTGGCCTTAAAGATATCTTGTAGCAAAGATTCCACAAGAAAATATTTCCAGAATATAATTACCCCCCTTCTCAATTAAATTACTGCTCCTGTACAGTGGTCAGTACAGGAAAAGGACAAAATGGTTGCTTATTTAATATTTCAGCACAACAGGTAATCAGAAAGTCCTTCATTCAGCCCAAAGAAATCAAGCATATGATTCAATGAAGTCTAGCAGAAATTAGCAATGATATTTAGAATTTATTATGGAACACAGGTACTTTTTAGTACTAGCTGAATGTGATATTCATAATATGAGTTATTACTTACATTTGGTGATTAGCAAATTAGTGATAAATTGGTATGATTGCAAAAGTATTCCATTCATTTATAATTCACCCAAATGAATTTAAAAACATTTCAGAAGTGCTTCTGATGAGAGTAAATAAATGGATGTAATGACAATCAGAGGTTTCACTAAGGTCTCACCGTTCATCCCAGCATTTTTTTTATTAGTCTATGTCATACAGAACAAGGAAAACATAAGCTGCAGCCGTTTTCCCTCACATTTTTCCATCAACAGTTCAGAAGCTTCCCCCTCTGTAACAAAAGGTGCTGGGCTGGAATACAATGTGATTTGCTTGTGATAGAAATCCTACTACCTAATGAAATGGTGAAACAACCTACCAGATTAAAGAAAAAAAATTGAAAACAATAGAAACAATACTAACGTCAAGCTATTAAAAAAGAAGGCAAATTAAAAAAAAAAGGAAATGAACACTCAATTTGACTTACAGTCTCTATTTTCTTGCATTTTCATACAAGTACCATAGGAAGGTAATAAATTTCATTATAGAGATATTGGGAGAAGGAGTTTTTAAAAGGTTGAAATAAAGGAGATTTAATGCCAAATTTTAAAAGATCTGTAAGTAGTAGTGGGAATTTGCAGAACGTTTTCAGATAAATCCAATGGTATTTAAGAAGCTGAGGTCCAAATCCAGCATGCATTTGAAAGACAGCTCACATACTAAAAGATAAGCATCTACCACATACTTTGACACGTTGGGATCTGTAATTCCAGTAGTTAAGCACCTGTAGCTGCAGAAACTGCTGATATGGTACTCTCCTGATAGAAGTGCTACAGCTGCTACCAGATGCTAGATGTGGCTATCATTTACCTTGCTGTAAAATAATGAGATTTAATAAACAAAGTCCATTTATCAAGACCTCAGGCAGGGGAGTGAGATATATAAAATGAAAGACAGAAAAATACCTCATGGAGATGACATGCTACTCAATGATGAAAGCTACTATTTCAAATCTCATTAATTATGGAACAAATATTTGCTATTACAGAGAGGCATAAACAATGAAATAACTGTAAGATGTGAAAGTCCCTGACCTTTTTCTTGCCTTAAAACAAAGAACTTTGGCTTTCTCTACTTTTTTTCTTTAAAGGTAAGACTTTTCAGACTATCAGTCAAGGAAATCCAATAGCAAAAACACAACATGAAGGAGAAGCAGAACATGCATCAATCAAACATCTCTCCCTGATCAGCACAAGTAGGCAGAGCTGCTCTTGTCCATTGAGGATAGCAGGCTGATGACAAACACCTCAAAGATAATACACCTGCTTATTTGTTTGTTTATTTTTCCTTAGGAAGTAAAAAGCCCTTTACCAATGCCAGACAACATGTTTTATTATGACTTCATAAGTACTTGGAGTCCCCAGAGGACTGTAAAACACCAAAAATGTTCCCGAGGTTGTGGCTCGAGAGCCAAACCTTCAAGAAGCCTGGGGTAACGTTTCGAGCAACCCAGTAGCTTGGGGAGTTCCTAGCAGAAACAATCCAGATCTTCTGATCCCAGTGATCCACAAATGTTGAAAAAAAATAATCTCAGAAGTCTTGAATATCGGGCTACATTCTCACTTGCAATACACTGGACCAATTTGATAGTTTGAAGTTTTCAGTGCATATATGCAGCAGCCCTAATGAGGCCTTTAAGTAAAAATGATTCAGGCCCATTAAAAAACAGCCAACAGAGTCAATTCAGACTGGTACTACTGAGAATGAGTCTTTAAACAGTCTCAGTGGTCTTTATCAAACTCTGTCAACAACAGAAACAAGTTTTAAAGGAAAGCAAACTCTCCTAACTTTGGATAGCAGATCAACTAAAACCGAATTTTCATATCTATGGATATTAGATGGAAGAAAAATTAATTTGGATCATAACCCTCCCCACTCTGCATTTTCAAGTAAAATTATTTTTTAATTTGCATTATATTATATTAAAATGTTGAGATTTAAGCCACTGAGCCTAAATATTAGAAAGAAAATACTAGCTGATAGATAATTTTTTTACTAATAAATCACATCTGAAATCTGTGCAGCTAAAAAAATATAACTCCCCCAAATCTAAGCAACATAACCTTTTTTTCCTTCTTAGAAGAAAACTGACATGCTTATCTCCCAGACTATTAAAATTAATAATGCTAATGACAAAAGAAGCCAATGACAAAAAATAACAAACTTGGGTGAAAAGCATTATAGAAGGGAAATAGTCTGGAAAAGTAGATGATCAATCCAATGCTTCAGAAAGTAAGTAGGTAAGAAAGTTTGGAGTTCAGGAAAAAACCCAGAAAACATAATTATTCATTAAGGCATTTTCTGCATAGTGTTATACTGAATAATACTGGTGATCAAAGTACTTGACATAATCTGCATTTGCAACTAGTCCAGGGAAACCTGCAGTTTACACACGAACCATTTGCACCACATTCCTTCTGACTGCAATTATTCTGCTCGTTCTTTCTTTCTGCCACCTGTAGGTGGCCACCATAAGCTACACTTACCAAATAACTCATTAGCAGGGTTTTCAATACTGTCATATCCAGATAATTAGCAATTTATTTAAATAACCAATTTCTGTGGAAATAATTGCCATGGAATGCCCTGAACCTACTTTTTATAAACTATAATAAAAGTGTTAAGATAATCCCTGACATTTGCAAATGCCATTAGTTCACCTTTCCTTTTGATAGTGCTGTGGCATTATGTTTAAACAATTACCCGATAACTCGGCAGTTTAATGAAACAGTGTAGCAGACACATCCTTCAAAATGACCAGAGAATGCATTAATATGCAGAAGAAAACCCAATGAACAGACGTGTTTAGAAAGACTATCCACAGTTGTTATGAGGTCTGTAAATGGGACACAATATTTAGCGCACTAAAAAATACAAGAAGTTCCCAGAAAGCAAGAGCAGGATGGACCTTCCCACAGCTTAAATGTTGCACAGCCCAGCACTTCTCAAGATCCAGAGATGACTGTTCTCACTGCTTCCTATTTCTCTGCCTGGTCAGTCCTTCAGTCCACTGTTACTCCTGAATAGCCATTTGCCAAAATCACTAACAATAATTTACTGTTTACTTGGGCTCTGGCTATTTCCAACTAAAAATTTTAGTTATTCAATGGAGAATTAGAGAGAAGAGTCCTTTTAGGGAATGCCTCTACATCAGTCAGACTACACCTTCAAACCAATGGCTACTTAATGTTTCATGTTATTCAAAAGTTGTGATGGGAGATGCACCAACTCTACCAAATCAATGGCAAAGGTTCTGCTGACTACAGGGAAGTCAGGACTTTCTCACAAGACTTTAGAATAAAGTTAATGAGTCTGCAGATTTGAAACAACTTCTAGCTCTGCTATAGCAGGCTCTTGAAACCACATCAACTGATGGGATTTTAGTTAGTGTATTGTAACTATCTTCATATACCAGTAGTGTGTCAATAGTTCTTCTGATAACTATTGACCCTTTCCTCTTAATTTCAAATCTTATATCAGATTGATTCTGTTTCTGATGCATACAGAACTGAACCCAATCTCTGAATGGAAAAAAGAGGCAATCATTTTGCTTCATATTTCCTTAAAAAAAATTGGACTTAAATAGAAAAAAAAAAAAGCTGGAACTTCCATAATCACAGAGAAAAATTAGTGTTCTTTTTAGGATTTAATTTTTGGATTAATACTAATGATTATTTATGCTCTTTCAGCTGAAAATTCATAAAATCACCAGAGTTCTCATTCAATAAATGTTTAGTACTCATCAGAGAATTCTCTCAATTAAAAAAAAGGCTAGAATCAGAGAAGGAAAGAGAGAAAAATTAAATTTTTCTTATCTGTAAATATTATTTATCTGTGGAGACCTGGGGGAATTTTCACTTTTATCAAACTTCAGTAGGAGAAACCAAGAGGACAGATAAAAATTGTTCTGTGAATTCTACAAGAAGTGGTTAAACATTTCCTAACAAAGCCATTGTCTCACTGAAAACTACAGATTCACTAAAAGTCAATACTTCTGGTCGTCAGCATGAAACCTAGCAAAGCATTTTCTGTTGCAATTCATCAAACGTTCATTATTTAATTTCACTCATGGTTTCTACTTTGGTTTGACTTGGAGCTGGAAATCGTCTCCCAGAATGCTTTCCATGTTTTTGGGCTGGCTCAGGAAGCCCTTTCTTTCCCTTGCCTCGCTCTTGCTGCCCAGCACGACCTGGAGCCTGAGTCAGCTGCTCTGGTGTGGTGGGGCTGAGCATCCAGTGCTGCTGCAGGAGGTCTGGCACCTTCTGCACTGGCCAGGACAAACCTTGCCTGCTACTCAGGGAGAGCCAGTGCTAATCAATAAAACAAATAATGATACAACAGTCATGAAAAGGTAATAAAACAGTGCTAATAGCCAGGGTAAGCTCCTGACATGATACAAGGAAATAGGACCAGCAAAACAGCCAATAAACAGCACATTAAGAAAATACTGCCCAGTTACCAGACAGGATCACTGCAGCCCTCACAAAGGGACAAATGAGTTTCAGCCATATTCTTCCTCTCAAAAGATGTGAGTGGTTCACTTTGTCACAGGGTAGGTATTTTATTTCAATGCAGAGACAGACGTTTAACCTGAAGTCTGGTAGAAGTGGTTCTGGCTGTTCACAGATTTGTTCAAAGGCAGCCTTGCCTCTGTCAGCCTCAGCAGTGCTACCTTTGTTTGAGCTGGTTTCAACCTTCATTACATCCACCGTGGTCAACATGACCCTGGAACCAGGATGTGTGTCTATGCCCACACATTTGTGCCAGTGCTTTAGCACATACATAATTCTAACCACAGAAAGGCAATTTAGTACAACTAGGGACACACTGGACGAGATGTGACTGCCTGCTGAGCAGGGAATGGAGGTTCCTACACTGTATTTAAAAAGCCAAAATTACTGAAAAATGCAGCACAACAACTTTTCAGGTCACTTTCAAAACCTGAGTCATACCTTATGCTGTTTAATAACCCCTTGCCTAAGAAGTCCATTACAGAAAGGGAAGCAGAACTTCAGAAATTACAGCAAACTAAAGACAGCAGGTCTAGATAACTAGAAAGCTCAGAAGTATTTATTTTTTGCTTTACATAATTCAAGTTAATCATTGTCCTATTTTGAGGTTTATCTATTTCATTTTGTCTATCCCTCTATTTCATCTACCTCACCCAGCTGCGGTTACCTAGTAATTAACAATTTTGTGTACCAATACATTTAGATCTACTTATAGATGCATAGATATGTTAAAAATACAATGGCACAAACACAGATTTTTATGAAACAAAAGACTCAATTTGAGTAGAAAACACTGTATTTGCCTGTGCATTAGTGTCTACATACACACCTACCATATTATTATTACATATCCATATAGTCTGTGTGAGTGTATATATATATATACACACGCACACTCAGTAGATGTATTTCCATATTCACATATACATAAAACAGTGGATGACACGTCCCCTGATAAAACCTGTTATTTCAACACTTCAAGTGAAAAGTGTTAAAATAAATGGCTCATCACATACAATGTGTTAAAATAAATGTTTATTTCAACACTATGTGTATCATAGCCATTTATTTCAACACTTCCCATTTCTCAAGACTCACACAACCAAGAGTAGGAGAACTGATAGCTATACCTAAGGTAGCTAAAGCACACAGCCCTACTCTGCTTGCCATAGGATGAGTAGGAAGCTACTTGACACTTTTTTTCCTCCCAGCAATAAATGGAAACTACCTACCTTGACTGTGGGGATCTGTGTGTGTCTGTAAGCTGGTGGGCTGTGTCATCATTTGGAAAGAAGGGCCGTAGCAGAGTCTTCTGAGATATTTGGGAAGCAGGCTGCTGCTACCAGGGTAGGGTTGGGAAAAGACACAAAGCACGAGGGCTTTTGAGAATTTCACTTTGCTGTTTCTGACTTTGACACAAAAGAATCTGGGCAAACAAAGATTTGTGAGATCATGAGCAAAACCTAGAGCTGTTCGTACTGAGGGCTGGATGGGATGTTATATGACCAATTATAATCTGGTGATCAAATTATGAGTTGGAGAACATCTCGGTTCTCATTCTACCTGCAGAAAACAGTTTATTGGGAGGATTCTTCAGCTCAAGACTTGCCCTATTAATTTTAATAAGGAACCTGAAGGTCTTTGGAGCAATCTTCCATCCTTAGGTGGTCTCCAAAGTACAAATACAGTCATTGGAGGCTTCCTGTTGGTGCATTTAGATTAGTGTCAGCAGCTGAACTTGCTCCTACAAGCTGAGCTCAGACATTACATTATAGGTCAGTGTTCAGTTTCTTTCTCTGCTTTATTTCAGGAGGAAAGCACAAGAAGCTCCCAATTTCTGGTAGTTCCCGCTGGAGCCAGAGGACACTATGCCTTTACAGATCTGTCTCTAAGGGACAGAGGCAGGATGAGGATGAAGAAATTTAAATAATGCACAAAACCTCCACAAACCTTGAGTAATCTCTGAGCAATATTTATCACTAGCTTGCCTGTAATGTTTTCTCACAGCTTTCCTCCTTTGAAAAAGTTTAAAAGCATGATTTGAGATTGTCTAGACCCCAGCAAGACAGTGTGGCTCTAAGAAGATAAACACTTGGAAGTGTTTTTCTTTTCTTTTTCTTGTACATTTTCTTCCCTGAAACTGCAGATCTCTTGGCCAGAATGGACAGAGCACAAACCCACAAAACAAATTAACAAGAAGTCAGTGAAGACTTTGCAACCAGCATGCCCTATGAAGACTGCTTTGCACCCAGTGAAAAATTGAGACCACAGTTTAACCAACTCACAAATAAATTCACTGCCTCGAGCCAAGCCATTTCACAGTGCTAGCTGCCTATATTCAAACATCTCTCTTCCTGTAAAATTATTTTCTCCCTATGTCACTTTTGTCAGATAAAACACTACAAGCATTTTGTAGTAGAATAGCCTACAATGCAATTAAAGTTTTCCAGAAAAAAACCCACAATGTTTTCAGCCTTTCACTTTCTTCAGATGTGATTAGTTCCAGAAAGAGCAGGTATCATCACTCCTTTGTAGGTTATAAGATTGGTCCTCGGAAGCTGGCAACACATAATAGAAGTGCTTTATTCAAAAAAATCAATCAGTTTCAAGAATGGCAGTTGCTCACAGAATGGTAATAATGGAAATATTCAGCTAATAACTACTGTAGACATTAAAACACTGCATGACAGATAGACAGTGATCATTACACAAGAATGCTTTCTTATAATTATGGTTTCATAACTAGGTACATAAGTTCCTAAATATTTAGTTCCTTAAATTTGATTTTTTCTTTAGGGCAGATATTTTCTTTAGGGCCCAGAGTTGGACTCATCGATCCTTGAGGGTCCTTTTGAACTCAGCAAATTCTGTGATTATTTTAAAAATGAAATTTACAGGACAACCCTTAGTTTTCCATGACTGAAAAAGACTCCCCATCCAACAGAGAGGTGATACCTTGGATTTCGTTGAGGCTTTAGATGTGCATGGATGATGATTTTAAGTTCTGTTTTCTTTTTCTTCTTTTTTATAACCTTCACAATTTCAGGAAATTTCAAGCCGTTTCTTTAGCTGAGAACTGAAAGCTGAAGAGTAAGTGCCACAATGGAAAGCAACATAATTGCTTGTCCATGCTGTGTCAACTATTTGTGGAATAAAGGAAGCCAAAACCCTATTTGCAGAGGCCTTTACTAGCTGTGGATATATTACTGAGGGTTGGTAATTAAAACATGGTTATATCAGTCCTGCTTGTGACCAGTCACACAACCCAGTGCTGATTTCAAGAAGAAATTATACACCCATATCATAACTCTGCTTTCTGCATTAATAAAAAATAACAGCATTAATAGGCCTAAATATTCATTTGTTTGATGTATTCAGTGCAACAGAAGGGGGTGCAAGGGAATTTAGTGTATTGCTCTGTCAGATCACTTTAATTATCCAATGAGGGTAGCTCAGAGGGTGAGTAAGGGACTTAATTGATGTACTTACTCATCCCCTCAGCTTCCACTGAAGAAAAATGGTAGCAACACAACTCCTAAACTGCATTTGTTGGTCTTCAGTGATCAAAGTAAAGGCCAATTAACAGAGAGCCAGGGGCCCACAAAGTGTTTGTTGATTTTAAAATACTGATCAGAACACGCAGTGCCACTGCTAAACACACACCAGCAGTATCTGGCACTTAGACAGTGCCTGCTAGGAGAGGATATCCAAATGCTGTACAAAAGTATAAATTTTTTATCTCCCAGAATGAAAAGACTGCAAGGGGAGGCCTGGAAATCTGTGTAAAGAGAATAACTCCACCTGAGCAGAGGAGGCAGCAGTTGGCCCTCCCAGTCACAAATCCCTTGTCCCTTGTCCCAGAATGTCATCTTACCCTTTTTTCTAAAACTGTTCATAATTTAAAGGGTAACTTTTGAGAAGTATGCTTTGTAAATCAAGTCAAGCAGTCTTCTCTCAGAAGTAAATTACATACTAATGTGCCAAGCACCTTCTTCTGTGTGTTTGCATGGGTGAGGTGTTATGCCCATTCACACCACAGCCTTAAGCATGGAAATATTGGGGTTCACATAAGCATACAGGACTGTAGGTGACTGTTGCTGTCACCCATAAAGGAATTATTTTCTCCTTATTTCCTGTTTTTCTCTAATCTAAAAGAAAACATTTCTGATTCAGTTTGGGGGCCATATCTTTGGGCAGAACTGTGTTGCTTCTGTGTTTTTCTTGGCTATGTAGAATTCTTAGCAATGCTGAAGGTTATTATTTTAGGCAATCAATGTACATATGAACAATGTACAATGTACAAAATGAAGATATTCCATTTGCATGAGCTATTGCTGACACAATAGTGTGTGTGCAAAACTCTTGGAGTTAGACTCACAAAAGCATAAATGTTCCATGTGAAACTCTAACACATCTGTTCAGCACTGGAAAGTCTGCATTTAAGTCCAAAGCACTAGAAAGCCGAGACAAGTGCATTTTTGGAATCAGAACAAATGATGGTAATTTAAGAAAATACTGTGAAGCACACAAAGGCTGTACAATGCCATATGTTGCACAATGCATCTGGTAATCAATTTAATGTATATGCCAAGTTTACTAGAAGCCCAAATTGGCTTAAGCTCTTTACTCAGAAATTCAAAAAGTAAACTAAAAGCATTACAACCATGGTGCTCTTACAATTAGTAAAAAAGTGGGTTTTTCTTTTTACCTACAGAACACACAAAAAATTAATCTCCTAAATTAGTTCCCATAATGAATACATGTACGAACTTCACTTTTGATCAATAGCTTTCATAGACCCATAGTTTTAGGATATGGTTTGTTCTACAGTTTAAAAGATAAATGTGATTTTAAAATTATTTTATGCTCAATGTTTACTTTTGGCTTGTAGGTTTGAAATCATCTAGGTTTTATGCTGTCATTTGTGATTCTATACACAATACACTACTGAAGATGTCATCAAACACAGATGTATAACCAACCTTGCAAGTACTGTGGTTCTAAATAAAATATGAATCCACATCTACAGTATTAAAAATACAGCAGAAATCCCTAATTCAAGTGGACAGTATCACCTATAAAGCCAAAATAAATGATGTAGGATAATAGTTTCCAGACTTGGGTTACTGTGTCAATGCAGAGACTTGAGCTGTGCTAACTCACCAAGCTTGATCTTGCTTGCCAGAGCATGCTTGTCAATATTTAGTTCCCAGGGAGCATGTCATGAATCTTTACAAAAACTAGCATAAATACAAAATACTACAGCAGCTGCTGTGATCCTTTTTCTAACACAGAGATTAAATTGCTGAAATTTGTTTTGAGCTTTTTAAACCAGAATATGTGTGCCATATACCTACTGTAACAAGAATGTGAGAAACAGCATTAAGGGATTGCAATGCTGTTATTAGGGCTTTTAAAATACATAAAAACACCGTATGCTTACATTAACTGATTGGAAAATATTTTAATGTCAAGCTTAAAAATATCACTTTCTCCTGTAACATCAGATTAGAAAATGGACTGGGATAAAATAACATACACCTGCGGTTTCAAAAAGAAAAATCTAAGCTTCACCAGTAAACCCTGCACCATTTACTTGCCTAACCACTGGAATTTCACCCCAAAAGGTAGGTGCACACTGCCTTAGGCATTTTGACAGCAGTACATATACTAAAATAAGGACTATACTAACCTCAAATTTCTGATGCATCAATGGAGTGAGAAACGAAGCCACCTCTGCAAATGCCTGACTCCTTACAGGGACGAGGGCGAAGCCCAGGAGTCTCCTAGTGAGTGCCTGGTGCTTAGGGGATAGCCCTCAGCTGTGCTTGGTTAGCACCTCTGCTTCCATCTGCTGTGCTGTGAGTGTATGGCCTCTCTGGGACAGCCCCGGAGGACACAGACACATCGTGGCAGCAGCACAGCTCAGGAGGGCAGTGCAGCTAGCACAGGCAGAAGAGAGCAGCACTGCTTTCTGCCTTCTGTGCTAACCTTTGCCTCCACACATCTCGTTTATGAGAAACGGAAAGAAATAGCAAAGGACAGTGGATGCAACCCCGGAAAAGCCCAAGTTTGGAAAAGAGACTAAGAGTGACCTTTTTTTTAGGACCCTTTTACACTATCTGACTCTAACAGTAAGCTAAGGATGCCCTCAGAGCTCTAAAGTATTAAGCCCAAAAGAAAAGAAAAATAAACACATCGGAAAGAAATCCGTGCCAGCCCCACACAGAAGGAAACTCGGTACTAAAACTCCCCACAACAAGATGGAGCAAGGCTTCCCTTCATCTGGCAGGGTTTACCTGCCAAGAACTGATCCTCTAGCGTGTTTTTATAAACAACAAAGATGCAAACCATCTCTCCATTGTACCAATAAATCAGAATGTATCACATAGCAGACTTTTTCCTAATATTTCTTGAGGAAAGTAACTTGCCACCAGGTCTTCCTTGGAAGTATGAATTCTTCAAATCCCACCTTCAGTAAGTTCTTAAGAAATGTCTCCATTTATATATATAAAAACCCCCCAGATTCTTATGAGTATTGTTTGGCAGTACCTTATCTGCAAGTGCACAACATTTATCAGTGCCTAGAATGAGAAGATTTCTCTGAGTACTCACTATTGAAAGCTAAGCAGCTCTTGAGTGGGCATATATCCAAAAATTGGTGAAAACACTGCCAGTTCTGGGATAGCAGCTGACTTGGCCTTAACAGTGCAAGTAAAGCAGTAGCTGACAGGAGGAAGATAAGCTCGGTCCAGTCAAAATACGGACTGGAGTAGCCACATATTCTTTTGGAAACCAGCAGGTCACTGAATAGGGTCATGAAACATTTGTGAATGCACAGATACAACTGCAACACAGTTAGCTGTCTTCACTGGCATGTCTGCTTGCAAAAACCACACAGCTCTCTCTTCATCTTGAGGTGCCTGTAACAAAGTTCCTCACAGTATCAGCCTTACCTCAGTGCTGAGTCAGGTGTGGTACCACACATTCCACAGACAGACCTCATGCCATTAAAAACACCCTCTCTATGTATCTGCAATGGATTTCTCATTCTGGAACAGTGGGACACTGTGCCCACAGTTCTCCCTTGGCTCTCACTTAACCCAAATAACAGTGGCTCAATCCCTGACTGTGAGCATCTTCTGGGGTTTAAACAGAACTTAGGGAAGATGGGTACACAGTGCATGTTAATAAGAAAGACAATTTCAATTATCCAGCAATGTAGAAACTGCAAATTGACCATAAATTTGGAAAACTGAATTCATAAAGCAGGTTCCCTAAAAGATTTTGTAGGAGATTTTTGTATATCTTGTGTGTGAGCAGGACATTTATACAGCTTATTGTACACAATGAAGTGCTTGCATGAAAAGGCACATTAAAATGCAGATTCTCTAGCTGACTACTATATATTAGACACATTCTTTTGAAAGGTAAAAAAAAATGTTCCGATGGTTGTGAAATACATTTATAAATGCTTCTGGCAGTCATTCACTAGGGGTGAAATACAAACCCAGGATCTACTCAGTTAAACAAATCTGCTCTATTTTGTCTTCTGTATTTTATGTGTGAAGTTGGCATTAGGATTTATTCCTTATGCAAGCAGGATACTAAACAATACAGAATGTTAGCAGGATTTAGGTGAATAAAGATGTATTCCCTGGTGAGTTCACAATAAATCATAGCTAACCAGTGATAGAACTTTTCAAGGCTACATTGAAGAAGGACAGTAGCACTAATGATGTCAGTACATCCTTCTGGTATTTTCTTTTCTAAACCCCCGTATCTGATTGTCAAAATATTCTGCAACAGGATTAATCACAGCAATCACACCTTCATGTAACTGTGAAACATTCTCTTCAAGACACTTTGTACTCCATGTCTAAAACACAACAATCAAGCACTTTGTAGGTGGTGGGAACGGTGAGAGCCTCAACATCCTCACAGAGATGCATAAGCTGTTGAGGCTACCGAGGCTACTGATCCAGAGGGAGGAGCTCACACACAATAGAGAAATTGAGGTGTTTTGTCAGCACTGGTATGAGCCCCACAGTGATGGGAGAAGACAGGAGTCAGTCAGCCTATTCTGCAGGCACAGCTGTCCCACAGAGAGGAAGAACAGGAAGAAGCTTCAGGTTAGTAAATGTTAAATAAGAAGTAATTTTTCTGTTTATTTATTAGCTCATTTTTTGATCTGTCAGTGTGATGCAATTTTTTTTTCAGAAATGTAAAAATGTGTTTATTCTTCACATAAGAATACGCCCTCTACAGAATGAAGATGGGCTCTGCAGAGAATGTATGCCACTTAGTGACTAGAGTAGATCAATATGCAAAGTGAGGTACAATGAATGTGTTTGAGACACACCAGGTCAAACTCAGGGGTTTTAACCTCTGCTGATACAATTGTCAGTCAGAATTGTTTAAAAACTCTACCAGATTGTTGGTTTGGTTTTGGGTTTTTTTTTTTATGTGGAAGAGATTATGATTAGAGCCTCTGCTCTGAGTGACAGGTACAGTTTATAATTTCCACAGAAGGAACTTGTCTCATTGATCACTTTTAAGTACCACCTGTACCACAAACCCTGCTGTTGATTCAGGTATGGAATAACAAGTCAGCAGGAAAGATAATTATGGGCCCTGCGCAAGCAACAACAGGGAGCTTGTAACACTGACACGAAATCACATGAATTGGGACCCTATTTCCTTTGTCAGGTCTTTCCTCCAACACTGAAGCTCCCTAAATTCCCGTAACAAGTACACAGGGTTTAATCCATCATATGCATACACTGCAACAAATCTTTGTAGACCTGCAGGCCTACTTGAACACCGCCACCTGGAACCATCTTTGTGCTCCAGTCCATGAGCACACACCTACACACTTCTGGAAGGACAGAATGTATGTGTGCATCACCTGCACACTTAGAGGGGAAAGCTTGGCCCAACTCCAGCCTTGTGGTCTCCAGAGAAAGGTCAGCAGCTAGAGTGACCCTTCCAACCAGTCCCTGGGACAGTACAGGGCACACAGGTTCTCTCAGTTTAGACACACTTCTGTAGTCAGTAGTAGCCTTTCAGTTGTATGAAAGGCTGGAGAGTTACACTGCATACCATCAAAGTCTCTAGACATCATTCAAGCACCATTTTGAAGTCAAAAGAAATTTTGACTTCATTGTGACTACCTGTGGAGAGAGGTGAGCAAGACTGAAATCTGCTGAGACTTAATGTCAAACAAACCTATCAGTAGACTTCACCACAGATTTTCTTGATTTTTATTATTTTAATTAATGTTCATTTGAAATTTTTGATAGTATTTTCATTCCTGTGTTAGAATAAACTGAAAAGTACTTACATTCCAAGTACTTTTCAAAAAAATAATTCATAAGATTTTGAAAGTATTAAATGACCTCCGAAATTATTTATACCAGTCTTCTTACAACAGAAATATTTCAGTTATTTCAGTTTTAAACTCAATAATCAACAAAAGACAAGACACAAAAATACTCTGATTTTTTTTTTGTTTTGTTTTGTTTTTTGTTTTTTTGGTTTTTTTTGGGGTGAGTCTTTGCTTAAAGTTAGAAGAGGTGACCATAGGAGAAAGAGATACCTTTTCCCGAGACCTGACAGACACAAAAAGACAACTTGTGCTGACAAAGACACTACCACTGGGTTTGATCTTGCTGATGTTACCAGAAGGAAAAATTTTCTGTTCCTGATAGACTTACACTTCCTCATCAGGTCACAGTATACCTGTGGTACATTCATCTATACCCATTACTGTAACCAGGTTTAAATACAAGTCTTTGCTCCACCAACCTGCTTTAAAATGCTCTGACACCTCTTTTATCTTCCCTGTTCATTTCCATTCTTGGGTAATCAGACTATGCTAACTATGAGAACACTCATTACTTAATCATGTTAACCTATACCATTATATAAACAGATTACCAATTTATCTACCTGCATCCATAACAAACCTTCATGTTCTTCCCCCATGCTCTTTTCCCGCAATCTATACCACAGTGTTTCTTATTTTTTCTCATATTATGTCTGAGAATTTGTGATTTTATACGAATTCCTTTCTGATGTGTGCCTTTGGTTGCCGTAAGACTCGACAGACTAACAGTTATCTCTTTATTAAAAACCCCAATCAACTGTGAAATTAATAATTTCAACTGTACATATTCTATATGAGCTCTGATGTAAACAGTAAATCCAGAGTGTTCAGCAGCAGCAGTTTAGAGATTAACCTAATTACAAGCTATTAAAGGAGGAAAATGTAGCCAACTGCACTTCTAGCAGCCTGCACAGAACAGTAACAGTTAATGATGATTTGATGGTTTTCTAGGACTTTGGAACAAATACTTGGCTTTTAGTGTGAGAGCAGTGCTGGACATTCCTGTCTGATGCTTGGGGGATTCAGCCAGCTAACAGATACATTTGGTGAAGAATCTCATTCTAGTCATGCCCTCCCTTCCTAATTTCCCTTTTCACTGTTTTGTCGTCTTTGCCTGTTCCTCAGGGAACCGAGTGATTGATAGCCTAATCCAATGACTGTATTACAGCTGCCTCAACTTGGACTCTTTTCCTTATCATTAGCAGTTAGCCTATGGTTAAATTCACAGCTCACTGCTTGGTACAGCCCCTGAGATTTAAGGGTCTGGCCTTTAGAAAATATTTAACATAAAATTGAAATCTTGACATACTGAGAATTCAGTTCTCTGCAAGGCTTCTTTAATTAATCCAATGTACTGTACCATTGTTCTATATAAGGCTCTGACATGGTGAACTGTTACTGAAGCTCACAGAGATGTGTAAGTCTAAATTAAACACTCACTTACATGTACCTACACTGCATTTGTTTCCCAAGTACATGTGCATGAATGTGAAAATTTAAATCCAATCTCTAACAATAATAAACCATAAACCAATTACACTTAAGGAGTAAAGACTTTTCATTCCTTTCAAGCTCAAAATGAGCTTTTTTCAAAGTAAGAGGAGGAGAAAACACAGCTTTGTTCAAATGCTCTGTGTAAAGACTCCTCCTTCATTCTTTCTCCAGGACTCATTTAATCTTTTGGTGAATGAAATCAATTATGATCGTTTTTAATCAACTACAAATGGCACCTGTGCTAAAAGTGTAAAGTGTTTTCTTTGTGGGAACTAAATTGGCTAGAAAATATTAAAAATGGAAAAAACATGCTTAGTTCTCTGACCTTACCTAGAGAATAATACTTATTTTTAAATAGCTATAGGAAGGATGCAGACCTTGATCTATGCTGTAAACCTTTGCCCTACTTCCAGTCAGTCGATGAGCTGCAAGCCTCTATGAAAATGGCAGCTGAGTCCCAGATGAAAAATTATGCATCTCATAAACTGCTATTCTGCTGAAATGTCAAGCTATGGCAGGGCTGTACCTCAAACTCAGCACTTGGCATTTTCCTTCTGTCTGCTTTGTTGCCATGAAGCAAACATGAACAGTGAGGATTTGTGTAGGGCAGGTAGCAGGCGAGCTCCCTGTCAAAAATCTATTATTAGGGCTCTGATCTCCCCTGCACAGAGCAGTGATGGCAGTACACTAAGAGAAATCAGACTGCTGCAAGGACACGACAGAAAACAGAGGACTCTTTGTGAATCCTGACATAATATATGCAAATAAGGGCTTTTAATGGCTGAGCTACATTGAACAGGAATAATAAAACAAAATTAAAATTGTACCACAGCATATATTTGTTTTTCACCTCTTTCCACACTGTTTTATAAATATATGTTAATGTAAATAGTCTTTAACTCTTGGTAAATATTTATACTAAACAGGATTGCCTATGCATACATACATTTTGTTTTGTTACCAGTGATGGGCAGCTTTTCATTCATTTCTATTGACCAAAATCCACACTGCACTGTCACTGACAGAACTGTGATGAGTAAAGTGAATGCTCTTGGTTGGTTTTTTCACTTTGCTTTTAATGATGTGTCATCGAATTAAAATTAAAAGGCAGCCCTTATTATTATAACTTCAACTTTTTCTCTTTCAATATAATTCATACATTTCAGATTAGAATATATGCCTCTATTAATAATGTCAATATACATTTTAATTTAATAACTCCTGAAAAGCATTCCCTTAAATGTCACAATTGCTCTTGGACAGCATTTTTTTGTAAAAACAGACAGCTCCACTAACTTCAAAAAGTAACTAAAATTACTGCCTCTGCTGGTTTCCAATAATTACACATTCCTGTATTTAATGATTGAATCCACCACCTAGGTATCCCTCTTCTGATATCCCTTGTGGGCAGCTGTGAAGTTGTAACAAACAGCTTCCTGAATCTGTTTTTTTCTGGAAAACAAGCACATGTACTCACACATGCTGTACAATACATTTGTGCAAATAATGCCAAAGCACTACAGCATATAATAAATGGATAAAGCAGTAACAGCACACATACAATCAGGTATTTGAACTGCTACTGTAAAATACTGCAATATTTCTGAAACAAAGCATTAAAAGAATACATCGTGAGTGCACCATAGAGAGATTTGCTTTTAACCTAAGTTTTTGCTAAGTCCAGTGTATGGTTTTATAAATTTATCCCCTAAGGATTTGGCTTCCAGACAAAAACAAAGAAACAAACAGATGACAAAGAACAAAAAACCATGGAAATGCAAACAGAAGCTCTGTTCTATTTTGCCTGCAATAGATATCCCATTGTGCTGCAATGTGATGTGTTTTATAAAACACATCTGGAATATGGAAGCACAGTATGAAAGCTCATGGAAAAACTTTTTTTTTTTTAAATTTTAAAATACATTTCAAGGAAAGAAATCTTAGGGATGTGTGCAGCTGCTGACAGTATATTAACATTTCTCTGAGAAACCTGGAATCTTATTCTGGTATCTATAAAATATGAGAATAAGCATTTTCAAAATAATTTATACTTATACAAACTAAAAAATCTCTTTCAGAGCCAAAGGTCATTATTCCTTGTGAGGATAAAACCCACATCATTAGTCTCTTTTTCTTAAACAAATACCCTACAAATACTCTGCCCATGTCTAGGAAGAATTCAGGATAAAATCTCATACATTCTACAGTCTCAAACCTGAAATACTGCTAGATCCATTCTAAAAGCTTCATAATGGAAATCAAACTGTCTCTAATGCTGCAAACACATGTGACAGTTATACAGCTTGAAAACTTGTATCCTAATTTTAATATTTTTTTCTTTCATGATAAGGGTTTATTTCCATATTTTGTATGGACTTCATTAGGACATTTACATTTTTTGAATAATGGGCAGTCCTCGTAAATTTATCTTAAAAAATGGACAAAGTCTGGGGGATCCTCTAAGCACAATGTCCTCTCAGATAACACGGCCACTAAAATCCACAGGGCTACCATAGCCTTTGGACTGATTTGATGCTCCACAGTGAAAATTGGAAATTAATTTTCTTTAGAAAACAACAATTTATCAAAATTAAAGTGAAATTTTTCTTGAAAATATTTTTTTCGTCACCAGGATAGAGGTAAAAGAAGAAGAAAAACCTGAGAGATTTTATAACGCTCAATATTTGTAGGGTAAACTTGGAATCCAGGGGGCCCAGCCATGACCTGAGCTCACACCTGGGATTTAAACCTGGCTCTCCCAAGTCAGGCTCATGTGCAGGTCAGCAGGCTGTGCTAGTATGAGTGTGTATCCTGTGAGAGCTGTTTCACTTTGTATTAATAATTCAATATTTGCAGGGAAGTGGAGAAGAGAAAGACTAATCCCACAGTCTAGTAGTCAAACATCCACCTGGGATGCTGGGATCCCTCCCTGTCAAAACCACCCAAGAAACAAGAGGGTAGGACGGAGGAAACAGTGATGCCTCTTGCAGCTTAGTGATTTTCAGCTGATCAAATTAGATCAAAACAGGAAGGTCACTGCCCGAGCACTGGCTGGCAAGAAAACACTGACTGTGACAACTCAAAACTAAATGGGGGTTTCAAAGTACTGCCATTAAGTCTCTCCTTCTTTGGAAGATTTTTTTAAAAAACGTTTTTAAAAAAAAAGAGACAAAAGTCTGTTTTCAAAACATCCCAGGATTTGGCAATGGTGTTAATGAATATTTTTCCTTATTATTTTTGTGGAAGTTAGATACATCATAGGAAATTACCTGTAATTTAGTAATTTAAAAGGAATGATAAAAAAAAAATCCTGCTTCAATGTCTCTAATCTAGAAAAATGAAGAATGAACCTCCTGCATATAGCTGCTTCTGCATGAGGCAGACAAGAAAAGTAGGGATGAAGAGGCCAAGGGGAAATTTTATATGAAAAATATTTTTTCAGTACATGGCCACGTAGGAGGACGTTTTTGAACACTGGAGGACAGGAAAGTCTGTCAGTCAAAATGCTGGGCAGCTGCCAGGCCAGGGCACTAACATATCTCTGTTATTTGCTCTTTGTTGGAAACCTTTATCAAACTCAGAGGAGGAAGTTTGCACTCACCTGGAGAAGGCAACCTGCACTGCCCTAACAAACTGTGGACACAGGGAATTTATAAATCCCTGGAGAACATCCATCCTTTAAGAGACTGACTCTTGTCCTGTGACCTGGCCACTGCCAGTGCCAGCAGACAGACATGAGCTGGATAATGCTGAGGGTCACCAGCATTGAGTCAAGGTGCATTTCAGACCTCACCAGGACACCTAAGGGCACCCTGTGCTGAGACCTCCACAGGGCTGGGGCCAGCTCCCACCTAACCCATGGTCACACAGCACCATGAGTGTGGCACGCTGAAGGACAGCAACTCCTGCCTCACTCACTGTACCTCTGTGCCATGTGAGCATCACTGCTTGTCCCGAATCTGTGCACATGGAAAAATCCAGAAAGCCTCATCCAGCCTGGCTGCGTGCTGTATCTGCCCTAGGTTTGTGCACAACAGAACAACAATGAACCAGCTGTGCTTTGGGAAAACATGCTGAAAATGAAGCAGGCCTATTGCTTCTATAATAGTGCTGTCTTTCACTTCAAAAATTAATTCTCTCTTGAGAGGAATTATTTGCAAAAAACAACCAAAACTTACTGACTCTATCAGATAATAAAATAAAACCAATTTACGCTCATCAAAATAGAAACCCAGTATGTTATGTTGTGAAGAGACTTTCATGCCAAGACCACAGAGCACTTCCCAGCAAGCCTGTAGGCATGTGAGTGGTGTTCCTGCCATTCCCCAGACAGGAGAGATAGAGCACGGAAAGGTCAAGAGTCTGGCTGCGGGCCACTCGTCTCCGCCATGGCACAGCCAGGAACAGCAGTATGGCCACCCTGCCCCTTGCTCTGACAAGATGACACGCTCTCCCGCTTTTTGTCCTCTTGTAAGCATGCTGGCTCACCTGATTTAGAATTGCTTTTCTGCTTTTGGAAATTTGTATACTGCTATACCTGACTGCTGAGCAGAAAGGATTGCAACATGCTGCCAAGTCATTGACTTCAATGGCTCCGTGGCTTGGTTTTGTGCAAGTAGGTGTGGGATTGGGACCCAGTGATGACTCCTTCAAAACATAATAAATTGACAGCACTTCCAGTATTTGAAGTATTTTCTAAATAAGCAGATTTGCGTCACAGGTAATGGTGCATCCTAAAATGTCATTTTCTCTCCCCTCTGATACATATAAAAAATTTATACTTACACATACACACACACACACACACACACATATATATATATAAATAAAATAAAGATCCATTTAGTATTATAAACCACAGAGGTGCTGGTACATCCCCACTTACAGCCGGGCATGCAGGTGCCACTATAATTTACACTCCATACATATTTCAAATTTGTGATAGAGACACACTTCTCATAATGCAGCCATTTTATTGATTTTATTAGGCAGAATTATGGTAGGAAGGAATATTCACAAATTGCAACTTAAATGAGAAAATGTGAATGGTGTTACTTACATAAAATACTACTGCAATAGTTCTTTTATTAATTTTTAATGCACAGCACCCACTGTGACCTCCTTTATTCTTTTCCTGTCAACATGGCAGGCTAGAGAAATTGAAATGGGCTGTAGCTGTTCTCTTCTTGTTCCCCTCTTCCTCCCATTTTGCATAATGTTAAAATATAACATCATATTGGACTGTCACTGTGAAATAATCACAGTGCAATAGGCATAATGATTTTTTCTGATTGTTCTCACTTTCTTACTTTTCAGCATTCTCTAAAAAATTCCAAATTCTAAGTAGTTATCTAAGGCAATAACGCAATTTGCCACTGAATACACTCATCTGAATTAAAGTTTGTTTGAAAGTCATCTTTTGCTACATTTCCTATGGTTCTCTAAGGATAACACTAGTCACATAAAATAAAGCATATTTTTGCCTGTCTGGTCTCCTCTGATTACATTTTGGGGTGAGGTAGGAGGCGGGTCGGATAGAATAATGTTTGACTCAATGGAGAGGATGCTACTACTTCTTTTATGCACATTTACTGCTACCTCTATCACCAAGGAGACTAATCTCCATACCAGTAAAGTCAAGAAGCTCACAGTATTGTCTTTGCAGGGCCAAGTTTGTGTTGTCACAGCAACAGAGTTCACAGGGTCAGTACATTAATACATTAGTGTGCACTGGCACTGAACTGGAGTGTAAAAGTTTTGCTGCTGGTTTGAAAATTAAAATGTGAAGCAGGACCTGAAAATATGGCTTACACAAGATATTCTTGTATATCTTGAGAAATAGGCTACAAAAATATGCATATATTTGCCTAATACTGTCTATCATTTTTACCACAGTGGGAATAGGAGAAAATAACCTCTCTGGAAAAGGTGCACTTAGCGGGAAGGAGGGAGGAAGGCTGGAGATTGGGCTATGAAACATACACTGCATTTGGATTGTTGATATTTCCCCCTGCGATGCCCTTTCATTAGCCTCTGTCTAACGTGGGGCCTGACAATTGTGACAGGATGAAAAATTTGAGGAAAAGCGAGAGTCACGAGGGAAGAGATTTCCTTCCCTCTCCAGTGACCCTATCACAGCATTCTGATGCAGTGCTTTACCATTACGGAAAGGGCAACCCAAGAGCCTTCACACTTAATCTGTTCCATCTGTCATGACTTAGAAACATTGACCAGCAGTGAGCTTTAAGGACTCTGTGCGACTGCAGACATGATATTCCAGCCCACTACAAGGACCTCCTGATGTTTTGAAAGCCTCCAAGGAAGTAGCATGCATCAAAAAGGGCAACACCTACCTGACATGCCACCATATGTGGTCCTCAGTCCTCGACCAACTGCTGGCCAAGGTGTGCTGTCTGCTTTCAGTCCCATCAGTCCTGACACAGTGTTGGTGGCTGTAACACCATCTGCGCCACCTGTGAAAGAAAAGGTCAGTTGCTTTTTGTTAAATCATGTGTATAAGAACAGGAGAGGATAAAATAAACAGAAAACCTGTGAAACTCTGAAGTAGCTAGAAATTCAAATAAACAGCTGGAGAGCAAAAGCGAAAAACTGCAAGGAGGTGCACAGAAAGGTCCTTACAACTGGTCCTGGGCTAACAAATTTAGCAAGAGCTTCAAGGCAGGCTGCATCAGCTGAAAGAGCTGTAAGGGCTATAGGACACCACGTGCAAATGCTGGGGCTGACAGGCAGATCTCTGCCCTTCAGCTGTGTGGGACAGAACCTGCTACAGCAGCTGTTCAACACCCGAAGGTACCCCAACACAGTGGCCACCTCCTCCAAGCTTCTGTGCAGCAAGACAAAACAAGCAATGTGACAAAGAAGCAACTACCATGGTTCTAAATGATGGATTAATACACCTACTTACAAACTTATTTGCTGCCATGTTGTACTTTAAGCCCTAAGGGAAAAAAAAAATATACCTTCAAGCAGTGTGTTTTTGTTTTCTCAGAACACAAAAACATCATTTTCACTACTAAATATAGGAATAGGGGATTTAAAGTGGTATGATAAACACAGAAATATGACAGAAGTAAGAGTATGCAGGGAAACACTATCCAATTTACTGTTAACAGTCTAACATGGTTCTCTTCATAGATTGCTCTATTCTAGATGCATGAAAAAAAATTAGGAAACTTTTGATCACTGAGCTTATTCTAAATACATAAAACAAAATATTTTCATATTAGTTTCTGTTTGTTATCTGTTATTCCAGCAGCGTTCCTATCTTACCCCATCCAGCAAATTAGTAGATCTGCATAACTTGTGCACTGGAGTCACTCACCTTCCTGCGCAGCCATTGCAATTTTCACAATATCAGTGACATTTGGGGTCAGTTTGGCAAAGAAAGGAATGTGAACAGCTTGTCTAACCCAGCGACAGATGTTCCGTACCAGCTCTGGATCCTGTTCAAATAGGCCAGATAAATATAGAACACAGTTAAAAGTAATATGAACAAAAGGTATATTAAGGAAATAGAAAACTTTGGTCTAAGTGGCTATGCTGCAATTTTGTGAAATTGCACATCAGAATTGAACTTTGCTTCATTAGTTAACTTATTTTGAGATACATCAAGTAACTGCAAGTCCACTACAGAAAGGCTAGTTTGTGAAAAAAAAAGGAAATTTTTTTCTTTTCCAGAAGACAAAGATACCACAAAATGTTCCCTTCCCAGAAAGAGGAAAATACCGTTTCGGACGACAGAGACTATTTTATTTTATTTATTTTAAAAACTACTTTTTTAGTTTTAATGACTGTATGTATGTAAGGTAAATTAAAAACAAGCAGTATCCTATAAAATAATGTAAACCTGAAGCATTGCCTCATCATGCCTTGATCAGAAAAAGGTTGAATCGAGGTTGCAGGGCTATCAGAATGCAATTCAGCATTTCTGAACTCTGAGAATAACTTGGGATGGCCATAGTGTAAATGAAAGATCAAAATCTTCTCTGTTGAAGCCAGAAATCAAAATCTTCAAGTGTTGGCTTTTCCTGGTTTCCAGTCTTTTACTTCTCTTATGGAATACATCTCATGTAGACTGTAATCAACTACCCTTTCCGCTGAGGACAGCTCAGTGGAACTAACCCCTGCACCTGACACGTACAAGGGTTCTTGTTCAATGCAATTCCTGTTTTATTTTTCTGTTGGCAATTGATAATGCTCTTCAACAAATACCTTAAAATTTGCAATACTGATGCACGTAGAACATGGTGCATGTTCTGGTTAAAAATTGAATGGTGCCATTAGAAGATTTAGCACAAGTATTACCTGTGGGTAGGCTAATCGGTACTGCAGCAATTATTTACATTTACTAAGGCTTTATCACTCTCTCCGATAATTAAATCTGTCATATATGAATAATCTTCTCCCATTTGAATATTGTAAAGACTCAGAAAGCTGCATTGCTATGTAACAAGTGAGACTGGGATGAGACTAAATGAAATTTAATTTAAAACAATCCAGTAGACACCAAGGTTGCCAGTCTAGTGAACACACAGGAAATATCCCCTTGTTGTTTTTCCTTTTTATACCAATGGTTAAATACAAACAAAAACCCCACAGGCTGTGTTCCTAGAAAGTACACAGTGCTTGACATGAATAGTAAAATCCTAAGTCTTAGCTCTGGCATCCCAATAAAAATGGTGATCTCCCGCCCATGCAGCTGCCATGAAATATGTATGAACACTGCGCCGGCAGTATGAAAGTAGTTGCAGCTTTGACTTTCATTTCTGTTTTGAATTTCCTTGAGGCCCAATGCAGAAATGAGAGACCCTCTAGAAGAGATGAATTGTATATTCTTTATGTTAATTCTTCTCCTTAGAAATCCTTGTGATAATGTTCAGGATGTTGGCACGACATAACTCATTATGCTGACTTCGTTCTGCTTATAGTGCCGCCATAAAAATTCTTACTCCAACACACTAATGCCTTAAAAAACACAATTATTTTAATCCACATTGAATAACTTTTTGGAAGATGTCTTTCATAAAACCCCAATTTTCATCCTACCTAATACAATTCAGCTAGTTTTTCTTTTATAATAAATAATACTTGTTTTGTTTGGTTTTGGTTTGTTTCCCCCTGAAAGTAAGTAAAGATCTTTATTTTCAACTAGTTCTACTTCTCACACATCAAGATTAATGCAATTAATGAAATGGAATGGTCTTCTATTTCTCATGCTAGTAAACAGTTTAAATATCTGATTGCACAGCACATGGTTAGAAAAACCCCTTTTGAAAGGCTCACTTGTATCAGCCTTGGAAAATTGCCCATTTTTGGTCCATATAAAATAGCAGGTAAATTAATAGGAAAACAATTCAAAAATTCAAGTGAAAGAAGTAAATTCTTTCATCCTATTTCACTTACTATTCCAAGGAAAAAAAAAGAATGTTTAGGGAGTAAACACTGAAAAAATGAAACAGAAGTTAGAACAGTGCTTTGTTGTAAAGTGAGAAAATTACTGATAGAAATTGGAAAGGTGATGAATTTTATACAAAAAAATTAGGATTACCATTAAATTTGACAATTCTGAACTGAAATTGGTATTTCTGAAGGCTATTCTTCCCCCATAATGTTTTATCCAATTAATTTGCCCATTAAATAAATCTCATACAAAGATAATGCTGGCTAACTTTTAAAAATGTCATTTACCCTTGTTCCACACCCAAAAGACACACACATGATGTTATCTCACTGCTTCCCTTTACAGTGCGAGTCCTACACAGGAGTTGTGCTGGAACATCCATGTGATCCCTTCTTCCACCCTCCTCCTCCTCCTCCTCCTCCTCCTCCTCCTCCTCCTCCTCCTCCTCCTCCTCCTCCTGCTCTGCCTCCAGAGGCTCCTGCTCAGGTTCCTCCCGGTGCAGCAGTGAACATCAGAGAGCCAGCTCAGCCCGTGCTCTCTCCCCTCCCTGCAGGGACACTGCGACTGCCAGTGGTCACAGCCTGAGCCTCCCCCTGCCAGAGGCGTTTCTGTCATGGAGTCACTGCCTGAGAACACCTGAGCCTTTGTGCTCTACAGACAACTAGTGTATTCTCAAAGAGGAATAATATCCTCACCTGTTTTGTTGGTGTTGGTTTTTTTCATAATTCACATTTTCTTCTTTAGATCATGAAGAGAAGTTATTTGTTAATTTATAAATGTCATGATTCCCTACTATATTTGCACTGAGGACTTGGAAAAATGCATTCTAAGCAATCAGATGGCTGAAACCAGGAGATATTGATGTCACTGGACAGAACATTTTCATAGGAAATTAATAAATTACATTTGTATAATCCATGGGAAGTTCACTGGATGGTGCACAACCTCTCCATAGAAGCTTTCTTGCCTTTAGACTAAGACCAATTTGCAGAACAAATAAAAAAAAAAGAACATAGTTTTGAGAAACACAAAAGTGATTAGAAATAGAAAATTCACTTCTAAATGCAATCACTGACTAAAGAAATGCAGTCCAAAACTAGAGATTTCTGAGAATATTAATTTGTCCCATTCAGCGAAGTTTTAAACTCAGGTGCAAATTCAGCAAAGTGAGTGGCATGATACCAAAAGCTAGTTTTGAAAAGGTTATGTACAGGCTTCATTTAGTCGAATTCATTTGACTGATTGAGGACCTCCCACCTACTTGGGTTTCTGAAAGACTGACCCCAATTTGCAAATGGCTTTTACTGGTTCTTTCTTGGATTTATAAAACATTAAATGATGAGCATATAACTTGTGAGAGAATGAATCTTGAGGCCTTTAAATCACATTAGAAAACATACTGTCCCTGCTAATACAACATAAATATCTTTTTTTAACCCAATTCAAGTTTATGAAATTACCTTAAGATTTTATCATTGATAAAGTGGTTGATGAATTCTGCATAGTCAAGAAATATTTTTCTAAAAGGCTTGATATGTTAAATGTCACTAGCTATAAAAACAGCTGGGCATTTCTATTCACAAAACCAACAACATGAAATAAATAAAATATTATTCTGCTTACTTTAGTACAGGATTGTAATGCTTTTGATGCAGAGTCTACCATGTTGCTAAAAATTACCTTCTTTCATTACACATAACTGGGTTTGTTGGTTCTCTCATTAATAATGATACAGTGTGATTTTAACAGAATGTGTAGCATAATTTTGCACTGTGTGTCAATCCAGAAGAATGAACAAATGCTCCAATGGACTGTAACATCCACTGCCAGCACACTTTGTTTATCTGCTGTATTTTAATTTTTTTTTAAATAAACCCCATCTAAATAAAAGCTTGGCAAAATTATCATCAGCAAAAACATAATATTGATTCATGCACTCTACCTACAGGAATCTGTTGGTAATTCAATACCATATAAAGTCTCTTTTGGTATAAGCTGTACATCAGCATGTCTTCTGTCTTCCTGTTAATCAAATACTGCTTGTTTATTCCAAAGGCACAGGAGATTTGAATGTTACAGGGGTTGTCTTTTTACTTCCCTAAGCAACAGTACAGAATCATTTTTCCTGAATATTCATTATAGCCTTGGGCTACATGAAGCTTTTAATCCTAACTACTCATTGCCAATGGGTAGATATACTAGAGGAAAAACAACTATTCACCTTTTTTTTCTAAATGATCACATGATAAGCTTAACTACAACCATAACTATGAGTATAAGTCCTCAGAAATTAAAGCAGCAAGTTGTCTACTGATTGCATTTGGCATCAGTAATGAGACGAATCCCTTGTCCTATCACCCTCAAGGCAGATACATCCTGCATGTTTAAAAAGCAGTGTGAAAATGCTGTGCATAGAGTAGGTCACCTCTCCTTGTGTTTCATGGAAAGAAACAAAACCACAATGAGATTACCACAGAAATGTATGGCTGCAGATTTTTGGAAATTTTTATTGTGACCTCTTCTCAGTGTTCTAGCAGGGCCCTCATTTTTGCACTATCCTGTTAATGCAAAGTCTTTACACTGTATTCAGAACACTTTACACTGTATTCTCTCTGTGGTAAAGAATTACTATTCAATAAATGGAGAGAGGAGAGTCAGTCTGAGGTGCACCTCCTACAACTCACCCTGCTTTGGTGCCCAGTTTTGTAAAAATCATTTGCGTAAGGACTTGAAAATGTTTGTCTGGCAGAAAACTGCCCTTGATTCTCTGGACTCCCTGAAACTCTGAGATACTTTTACACATTAACAACAGAAATATTTTTAATACTTGGATTTAAATAGCTTTCCAGAGCATTTGAATAATGCAAAAGATAGAATTACAACTACTTTAGGGTAACTACTTTGTTAACTATGCAAACACTCCTTGGGAAGCACATCTGTGTGAGTGCACATACGTATACCTGTGTGCATATAAAGAGAGAATAAAAACAGCAGTCTGAAAGATGTCATTAAAAAAAAATCTGTTCAGAATTTTCCCCAAGAACTTCATAAGAAAGGTTAACACTCCATAGAGCACATTAGTTGATCTTGTCTAATTAGTACTACAGAAAATGGACCATATCTTGCAACCTGGAGGCTGACCCTAAATAATGGTGGCAATTCTGTCTCACTAAGAAAACAAGGACTCATACAGTTGTGGAAAGAATGAAAATGCAACTTTTCTCAGACAAAATCCTGACTTTACATATGTATGAAGGCTTCCTTACATAGAACTATTGGATTTATCACCACACGCCACTGATGATTTGTGCCGGTCCATTATCCTGACTGTGATGATGGAAAGTTCTAGATGGCACAAAGACTGTTGCAAGATGCAGTACATCCTTGCATGTGAAGTACTTAAACCTCACCTATCACTGACAAAACAACCTAAACAACAAAGTTTCAGAAACTAAAATACTTTATCATATTTAATGCAAGAGTAAGTTTAATCTTCCTCATTCACCTCAAGTCTTTGATGGCCTCAAGACTATTCTCATGTATATCTGTTGCCTTTGAGTTTTATGGCTAAATAATGCATTAAGTCAGCAGGTCTGCAATTTTAAATTCTGATACTAAATTACACAGGACTTATTTTGTCTTTTTATTAATTTAGCACACATGAGGCTGACAGGAGATTTCTTACATACAGCTAGGCAAGTGTAGGCAAGTGGCACCAACAGTCCCTCATCAGTGCATCCTTCTCATGGCAGATTTTCTTTCTGTACTGGATCTTCAGAAAGATATCTTGTATTTCTGCTGCATCTACTAGCATTGGAGGAATTTTTAATATGAAAAAATGTTCTACAGATACAGATACTTTCTTCCTCATTCTGAGCAGTAGATGCATTTTTCAAAATAGTATCCATAGCTATGGGAAGAGGAGTGAGTGCTTTTATGATTACAAGAATGGAGCAGCATAAAAAAAGCTTTTTAGGTGAGAATTTGCAAGACTCAGCTGTTAAATTTAATGCACGTACTACTCTCACTTTATTGTTTCATTTAACAGTAGTCTACTAGGGAAGAGTTAAACCTATCCTCAGTCAAATCGCTGCCTGACAGCCCAAGAGGGCTCAAATGCACCCTCATCTGAAAAGCAAGAAAGGAGAAGAGGATCTTTCCCCATGTACTGGTAACCTCCATGCAGCAGGTCAACTTTCTGGACCATCCTACTCTCCCTCTGAACATTACAGTAGCACCACCTGCCACAGCCTGCAGTGTGGAAAGGCAGGGACAGGATGCATTTGGAGCAGCTTTAGAAAGTGAGTAATGATCATTTCTATAGACCCCTCACATACTCAATCAACTCCACCAGCTTGATGTGTACCTATGGATCTGCATTTTTTACAGAGATACCACAAATTGAATGACAATGTACTAGCCTGACAAGCTGTTAGTTTAAATATATCTACCCCATATTTCTTTTCCAGATTAAGTATGGATACAGAAAACCATTAAAAATCATAACTTAAAAAAAAAAAATCCTCAAACCAAAACAACCAAAAAAGCCCAATTCTGTATGTGAAGAATGACTCCTTTTCTATCCATTAAAATATGAAGAAAAAGTAAAAGTATGGGAATTCCAGCTTAAAGTATTTTAAATCAGTATCTGTAGCCCTCACTACTTATATATATATATGTGTGTGTGTGTGTGTATTTTACTATTTATCATTTACACAGCTATCTCTTCTTCTTCCTGTGAGAGGCCCAACATTGCCTTCATAAAACTCTCTCTCTAAACCTACACAAAATTTCCACAGTACCTAAATACAGAATTACAGTCAATCACTATAGCATGAGTTACCATTGTAGAATCTCATAGTTAATTTTACTGCCTTCTTGCATCCTAGAAAGCAGTAGTTTAGGTTGTGCATTTTTCCCATTTCAAACTTAATTAAACCTAACAATTTGTTTAAAGCCTGTCAAAATGAGGGAAGGATTTCCCAGGACAGAAGACGAATAACTCTCTGCTTCTCATTTGGAGTAAAAAATTCTTCCTCATTTCTCAGGAAATTTGACAGCTTTTGGTCAACATCTATTGACCACAGCTGTCAAAAAGAAAGAAATGAAGCAGTTTAACCTAAGGCAGGAATAACAGTTTTCATGGTTCTGTGTGAAGGTATTTATATATATTAGGAAAAATTAAAAAACTGGTCTAAATTACATCAGAGGCTTTGGGTTAGCCTGGCCAGTTTCACAAAAATGTAGCTGCTGGTTGAGAGCTTATATCCCTCCAGCAAGAATCCATGATGTGATGTGAAACCAATGCCACAGAATAAACTTTTAGAGATAATGATAGAATTCAGGATTCTTTTCCAGTCAATACTGTATTGCTTTTTGGCATGAGATCCAAAGTGTACTAGTTTAGCAAAAAAAGCCAACCCAACCCCCCAAAACTAAAAATCTCATTAAATATCTTCTGTAGAATGGTACAGGATAATCCCACTCAGGATAAAAATGCAAAACATCCAAACATGAATAATTTCATATTTTCTTCTAGGAGAATAAAAATGTTTCATCACACTTAAGCCTTCAGCTTTTATTAATCAACTTGCACCTTGAAACAAGAGGTCTTTTCAATGTGAAGGAATGTTGTAGAAGTAGGATTTTTGGAAGCATTTCTAGAAGATCAGAGATTCAGATGAGAAAAATTAAGCAAATTCCACATAGTTACCATTTAACTAAACTACCATAGCAACAATGTGCACTGTGACTATTGTTCACTGATTTAATTCAAGGACATACTTATTTTCTACTCTCTTACACACTTCAAAATGCTTCTTTCTTTAAAAAAAGTCTTTTGAAACAAGTCTACTGAGTAAATGAAGACATTTATGTTGTTTTTACACAGCAAAATGTTCTCTTTATAATTTGAACAAAAACTGTAATATTTTTAAACTGAAAAGGTATCATATGAGTTATATAACTAAGCATGTCCTAAGCACATTTTTGCTTACAAAATACTGCATATTAAGATGCAGAAGTACAGCTTAATAAATTCCAATTCATTTTTGCAGATTACATTTGTTCTTTTGGTTATAGGCTTTTCAATTAGGCAAAAACATTACCACTTGAAGACCATTTAAAGACTGCATTTTTATCTTTAAACATAATTAAAAAAAAATACTTACAGAGAGTAATGACTCTCAATTCATAGATGTTTTTCCAAAGAAAAAGTCTAAGCGAGAACCGAGAGACCTGAATGAACTTTTTTTTCCCCTGTGGTAAGTTATAAGAAGTGAAAAAACTCCTGTCACCTAGCTCCATTCCTAGATGCTTGGACTTTATTAATTTAAAGTAAAGCTGCAAGCAAGGTGTCAAAATTTGATCAGCTGCTCCTTCAGATCTGTCACTGCAAGTTCCACTCAGGAGAGCCTAATTGAGATTCTCCTTTTCTTCCAATGATACCAACATGTCACTGGGTAAAATCAAGTCACCCTGGATTAGGTCCAGGTTTTGGTCATGGCTCAACTGAAGTTATAACTCTGAGACCCCATCTATACTGAGAGGTAACAGTGGGCTTTGAGAAAAGCCAACAAGAGACTAGGGCTCCTACTCCTCAAAGGAGCCACAAGCTCTTCTCAGACTACTTTGAAAAACAGAAAGAAAAAATTGGTGCACATAAAAAAATAAGATCTAAATTTAAAAGTATTTAACAAAATCAGCCTTAAAAGTAACATAAAGGGTTTCTACAGAATCAGAATTTCAATGCATTTTTCAGTTTAGAAGATCCCTTTCTCCCTTTTCTTTCTTACTCTCCTCCGGTATCACAACTATTTCTCCCTTTAATTAGAACCTTTGAAAGATGTTAAAAGCACAAGAAAAATAACCTTTGATCACCTCACTTTATTTAAAAAGATGGGAAAAGTAACTTGTTACAGTGTTTCTTTATTGCAGTACTCTACTGGAGCTGCACAGACGAATGATGCTTAATGTATGTCAAAAACCAGACAAAAATAAGCCAAACAAAAAGAACCCACTCCAATGGATTTTCACATATCTCATCTAAAAGCTGCCAGTTTTTACACAGGTCAGCATCCAAACTGAAGAATACATTTATCAAAGTGCTGTGTGGGAGACCCTCTTTTGGACAGCTCATTAGCAGCAGGGCACTCCTCCATCCTTCCTGCCGTAACGCGGCACCTCGTGACTGAAAACCCGTGTGCGGACAAGGCCAAAGCTGAGCTGGAGATCTCTGATTGACCAGTACAGAAAAGTAAAAAACTTACACTTTTTTGGGGACTATGAACAACAATTAGAGGGATGTCAAGATCAAGCACAACTGGGACTTGAAAGGTTGGTGGCTGCCTTTAATCAGCTTTGTAATTACTCCCTTTTCAGATCACAGAAAAGCTTTTTGTTTTTCCCCAGCCCAAAGAGGAAAACAACTGAATTTGTTTTGAAACCGGATTCCTCTATCTATGTAGGTGGTTGAGCCATAATGTTTTTCCTTATTCTGAATGTCTGGGTTTTGTTTCACTTATTTTAAACTTAAAAATGTTATTCTAAGCAACCAGAAGAAACATCTCTATTAGAAAACCTTCTACTTTGAAAATTAACTATAAGACATTTTATATTTTTTATAGTTACCTTACATGATAGGGAAAACTCTCATTTTTTTTCCATAGTGATAGGTCTGTTAAAACTTTAGCAAAGAGCATTTCCAGCTATTGATTTTAATGCAATATTAAAGGCATTTAAGTCAGATGATTTCCTTTAGTTTTCAGAATAAAGGTTAATAATAGTTGGCCTGAAAGGTTGATGCACAGATTGGCAGTTCAAATTAAAAATTATTTGTTCCAGTACCAACTGGGCTTAAATATTCAAAGGGAAAAATATAAAACTACACATTCACCTGTAGTAAACTTCTTGGACATACTGACTGAAAAGATTTATTTAACAGTGCTGGCATACGTAAAGTGTTGACTAATAAAAATGCCTTTTTACCCCTGACAGAACAAAATATTTTATCTTGGTTGTTTCTAGCCAACCATACGAATGTTTCTCATAGCACTGTAAAAAGTGGTCTACAGCATGATCAAATAATATTTCAGCTCTTTAGTTCATGCAGAGGTCACCTGCTAGAAGGCATAAAGGTTTGATTAGGTTTACATCATACATTAAATATTCTAAAGAGAAGCACAGAACTCGAATATGTGAAGGTTGCAGCTTTCTCTTGTGCTCAGGTAGGCAAGCTCTGTCCTTTCCTATAATAATAAGGCAGAAAATTCTAAATAATTGAGGAAAGCATAAAGCTTTGAAACACAAAACTAGGGAATTTAAAACCTATGCTCTGAGAAGAATTTGCTACTGTTTTAAAATGGTCATCAAGTGGGCATATATTCAGATTCAGAGCAAGCTTCCCAGCAAACTAACTTTATTAGGAGCTGAGGTAATATTTAAAGAAACATGAGTCTAATCCCAAAAACTCTCATGTACACAGTGAGGAGACTAATTAATATATTGCTAATTAACTTCGTCAAACACTTGCATGAAACTGAAACCACAGAAAGAAAAAAAATATCAACGTGCACCAAGATAAAAAAATCTTAAAATATTTTATTTTACCTGCACAATTATTACTTTACTTCATTTCCAGTAAATCCTGTTTACCAGATATCATGGTTACAAAAAACTGCAATGCCTTACAGTGCAATCACATATCCAAAGGTAATCCAAAGGGCCTGCACATTCACTCAAGTTTTCTACATTTCCCTCTTCTGAACACTCCTCAGGGCATTAACATACTATTTCAAGAACAAATACAGGCTGCTATTTGGTTTATATATAAAAAAAAGGGTTGTTCTGTTATGGAAAGCACTCACTACATACTTCATTGCTGTTAGGGTACTGAATTGTCATTAAAACAGCCAAAATCTTGAAGTGTCATTAAAAGAGCCAAACAGTGCCAGGTCACTGATATTGTGACCAAACTAACCTTCTCTGTGACATCTGTCACCCATAATGTGAATTTCAGCAAACACACTTCCATCATAGCAAGACTGAAAATAAGTTTAAACCCAAATTGCTTTCAGTTCTTCATGATTTTCAAGGAAACAGAATCACTTCCACATTTGCTAAGGAAATACATTCTTTAGAGAATGTCCTCCTTACATAAATATAAGTCACCACACATAAACATTATTTAAAATCTTATTAACAGCCATAACATGTCATTAAAAACTTTCAGCAAGTTGGTAGTGCTGTTAACATTACTGCTGAATTTATAATTCCTTTTTATTTTCCATTTTGTCTTTTGAGTAATTCAATTAGAAATCCTTCAAAGCCATAATAGTGGATTAAATGTTGCCAAACCACAATATAAAATTACAGAATAGAGTTCTAATGATGAATTCCTTAAACTTTGCATTTCAATTCATTTCTCTTTGAGTGTATAAAAAGCAGAATTTTTTAGACAAAACAGCAATTAACTGTCGTACCTCATTATTAAGTATTGTCTCCTTTTACATGTTACAAAGATAGAATATATGAGGACATAAAGGACACATAGAAGAAATCCATTTAAATCACAACATTTAATCACACCTGAATCCTTCAACGGTAACAGAAAAGGAAATGAATTCTCAGGTACTGCAGATAGGTGAACGATGTTGCCTACCCAGGAGTGACCATAAAGCAAAAAAGCCAGCAAGCTTTTCCTGCCCAGATTTCCAGTGAAATAGCTCATGAGTCAATTTTTACTTTGAAAGCAACTCAGCAAAAGGGTTTAGTTTATAAGGAGAATTCTGAAGAAGGAAGGAATAGAAAAAGAAGAGACATCTGACAACACACAAGATTAAAAACCAATCTGAAGAGGTTAAACAACAAAACCAAATTATCATAAAGGATGATGTAGGACCATGATAAGTGTGGGACCATGAACATAAGTCCACAAAACATCTCCTGACCTGTGAAAAAGTGTGCTTAGGTCTACATTTGCAGGAGTTGAAGCAGGCAATCAGCAGCATCCCTTCCCCCTGCACATCCCAGATTCCCTCCCAGCAAAACAACACTTGGTGGAGCACAACCCTGCACACACAGAGCAACAGCATCCCCGTCTTAGCCAAGGAATCCTTGTTTCTGAGGAGCTGGATTTCTTGCCTCTGCTGAGCTTTCCCCCCAGTTTAACTATCAAGGCTCTTCTTCATACCCATTTGTTTGGGCAGCAGCAATTCCCCTCCTCTCTCCAGCCACCCAGTTTTATGGAAGTTACAGTGCCTTTGAACCAGTTTGGACTCTGAGAAACATGACTGAAAGAGGTCATTTGGTCAAGACATGGCCCAAAGCAGAGGGCAGTGGCAGACACAAACACACGGAGATCAGCTAGGATTATATTCTTAAGGACCAGCCAAAATGGATGAAAGTGGCCAATGCAAGAGAATAACAAGACCCATGAATCCTGAAACTCCCCCAGAAACACCAACATGAACCTCAGTGACCCTGCTTTACACTGGATTTTGGGTGACAATGTCTGCACTGCTTCTATAGCCCAGTGTAGCACCACTCTGCTTTACTTTGCATTAATTTGTTGCAATAACTGATACAGAAGAGAAGAGCGAGAACTAATACTGCCTGCAGGACTCAATGAATTATACTTAACCAGCATATTATTGTAGGCTGATAGTAGAATGTCACATGAACACAGATATAATCAAATTCTGTTTGGGGCATCATTTATTTAAAATACTTCAAGCTCCTTGCTGGCAGAGCAACAGCGAATTAGCATGCTATGCTGTGCACTTCAATTAAAAAGCAGCCTCATCTTTCCCATTTCCAAGGTACAGCAGAGCAAATCTAATTGTGCCATGCAGTCAGCTCTCATCTTTGCAGAGTAACCAGGGCTTTGGGGTTTTTTTTCTTCTTGTTTTTGACAGATTTGTCAGCTTCTGAATGAGGCAATGTAGGCTTTTATGAAACTTGCCTCCTAATTGCAGGCAATAAACATAAGCACAGCCAGCAGCAGAGACTGCAGCAAGTACAGCTGAAGTAAAATGAAAATAAAGGTAAGAAAAGAACCAGAAAGCAAGTTCATTTTACATATGATCTGGATAGTTAAACCACCAGGATCTGGATTTCAATGCTCACAAGAGACACATACGTTCCTTCTTCAATAGAAACTAAAAAAATATCAAATATTTCCCCAAACACAGAGCTTAAATGCTGAGGTAAGCAAAGGTTATTTATATTTTGGAGGTTAGAAGGTAAGACTAATTAATGAGAAATTGCCAGCATGTTATTAACTTTTACAATATTTGCTTATAGCACTTAAGCTGAGATCTTTGAATATGAGATTAGTTGCTTTTGACTTGAGACCTTGTTCATACTGATTATCTCACTCCAAGTGAACACCCAAATCCTTGTGCTTCCTTTTATCCAGTACTCATTTCCTTTTCCTGGTACAAAGAATGCAGTGCCTTTGGTTAGGAATTGAACAGGGTGAACCCACAGAAATGGTTGTCTGAATGGACTCTAGGAAGGCAGGTACTGGAAGCTCCCATTTGAAGTGGGACCACCCCCACCACCAGTGAGGCTGACCACAGCTTTGCCTGCCTGAGCCCTAAAAACTCCAGAGATGGAGACTACGCAGCTCCACCAGACAACATATTCCTGATCTGTTTCACTTTCTGGGGAAATTCTTTCCTGAAGCTCTATCTGAAACATTCAGCCTGCAATTTGCCCCTTGCTGTATCATCTGACAGGACAGAGGATAATCTTCCCCTCTTGATAGCTACTCTTGCAGTAGTTGTAAGCTGCTCTTTCCTTCTCTCTGTTGTTTTTCACTGCCCAGCAGGCCAAGGAGACTTTGGCCTTTGAAGACTTTGGGTATCATTTGTCCTAATTGATCTTATTCTAATGCTTCTTGGGAGATGTACATTACAGCTCTTAGACCTGGGGTTTCATTGTAGCAAGAATGCAGACTAAACCCAGATTACTGACTCAGTTTAACTATTCATTCTTGACAGGGCAGCTGGAGTGACATGTTGACCTTTAGACCTAAACCAAAAAGGCAACACTATAATTTGTTGGTTTCACATGACATTAATAATTTTGAATAGTCAATGCCACTTTTTAGAAGGATAAGTAAGAAAAAAAATTAAAACATCTTTGCATGGTTTCCAGTGAAAGACAAAAAGTACACCACAAATACAATACAACACCACAAGTTAGACATTGAAATGTGAGTGCTACCATCTCATATACTTGATTTATTATTTTCATAATTTTATGCTATAATTACTACAGCAATGAACTATAGTAGGAAAGTGACACTGCCATTTTTTATTAATCTGTTGTTCACTATGTTGTCTTTATGTTTACTATCAAATGTTTTGTACACATAGGTTATCTGATTCAAAGAAAATTTGTGCATTAGTGCTGGTAAGCTTCATGACAAATTCCATTACAATTTTTAATGATATCCACTTTTATACAGTTGCAGATTGTAACGAAAGAATACAAACCTTAACTTTATTATCATTAATCAGCATTAGTAAATATAATTGACATTTTATACAGAACCAGCTTTAAGTAACTTATTGGCAGCAATACAGATGCCTCTTAATATTACCCTCTGGCTAGCTATGCTGTTTGGGCGCCAGAGTGTCTGCACTAATGACTTGGAATTAAAATCAAATAAAAGCTGAGAACTGTAATTCAGTATAAAACAAACAGCCATACTTAGTACCAATTTTTATATATAATTTGGATATACCAGGACCTTTTTTTAATTTGCAGTTGATATAAAACAGTGAAAGCGTTTGAGACTAGATAACAAAATAGGATAGAGAAAAAACAAATCTGATGTTCTCAGATTTCTACACTTACCCTGTAGGCATACCATAGGAATTGGAATGAGAAGAAAAAGTAGACAGCGTAATTAACCTTTCCTTTCTCATTTTTTTTAAACAACAACAAAAAGGCAGAACATGTTAGACATTATAAATAGTAAAAATACACATTTTTCTGCCATTATTCTTCATCTCAGCAATTTCTGTAGTTTCCTGAGGATTTAATGTGCTTAGGCATGAAAGAGACCTAATCCTTGAAAAAAATTCCTATGAAGACATGGATTATGTTATCAAAAAGATTTAAGAAAACCTGCTTCACTGTACAACTGGGAAAGCTGCTCTGCCTCTCAAAGCCTCATGCCCTGACTTCCAGATATCGAGTGGTGTTTTTTTTCCAGAGCATATCTGAGCCCTGTCTTCCCCACACCACCCATCTATGACCTATTTGACTTCAGCTCTGGGGGAAAAAAAATACTAAAATACCAAAATACTATCTAGCATTTTTGTATCTTCTGATGGGGCCTCCTGGGGCCACCGTATGTAGAAGCCCCCTGAAGGGCTACTGATAAATCTTGTTGCATGTATCATTACTTAATCCAGTCTATCCCCACACTTTGCTTCAATAATCTACATTTAAAATCACTATCTTTTAATTTTAGGCAACTCTGAGGAAGAACATCAGGACCTGGCTCTCTAAACACAGCTTGTTTTATTCATTTATTCATCTACAGAAGTTGATTCTTTTCTGAGCTCTCATTTTGATAAGACACTTAAGAAAACATAGGAAAATGTTTAAGCAAGAGTGGTATATATTAAACACTCCAAAGAATATCCATATTGTATAGGGGAGACAGAAATTTTATTATTATAAAAACATATATGTATATGTAAAGCAATCTTCTTTCTTTATGGATCTGATCTCCTCCATGGAGAGTCACAAATCCACACGATAGCCCTGAGTGCTCAGATTTTGCATTTGCTTCTCAGATTTTACAATAGCTGAAAGATATGTAAAAACTCATGTAGCCAGACAGCTCCCTACTGACTACACATCTAAGCAACTTCACATGCATACATTATTCCTACCACTGAAAGCTGGGAATAACATAGACCTAAAAAAAATATAAAAACCCATGCCTGACAGGAGCCTGTTTCAGTTTCCATGTGGAACCTCCAGGGCTCTCCCTGACCAGACTGCACCTTCCACAGTATCCTGCCTTCTCAGGCAGGGACAAGCCAAACTACTGAGTTATGCTCTGCAGACTGAAGGCAGGGAATTTCTTTAAAAACTTATAAAGATGGTTAAAATAGCAATTTGTTTTTGAATGCAATTTAAGGGAAAAAATTAATAATAACTACTACTGTTTTGCTAGTGTTATCCTGGAGGGCTTTTATGATTCTCTCCCATTTTTAATCATAACTTCAGTAAAAGACCACCAGCCATCCAGATTACTTTCATTAAAAATAATAATTTACAGCATGGACCAGACTGATATAATTTTGTTCACAGAAAACAATAAAATTCCCAGTGCACTGTGCCTGACAGTATTGCTGTAATAAAGCTATACTTGAGGTGTGTCCACTTGAAGTGTTGCACCGATGACAGCTCCTACTGCCTCCCCAGTTTCAGAAAGTGAATGGTTTAGTTATCCAACCACACCTCAGTTCTTAGAAGTTCTGTGTTTAACTGAGGAAGTGAGGATGAATTAAGATGCTTACTAGCCCTCTACAAAGGGGCCAGTTGAATAACAATACATCAGTTTTAGAGCATATAATCATGATTCCCACTCTGCACCCCCTTCTTTCTCTTCTTCTCCCTGTCCCCAAAATGTATTAAGATGGGAAATCAAACAGGCTTCATAATTCAGAAACTTTCATGGTCAAACTCTAGAAAATCTCTCCTGGTAAACTGTGAACCAAGATTTTTCAGAGACTTTCAATTCACCATTTTTGGGCATTTTTCAGAGCCAAAACGAATTTCAAACCATGACCAAAATGTGCAAAAATCTACAAACTTCAGAAGGGTATTAGTATGAGAACTGGGGTTTGTACATGTATGTTTTCTTTTCATGGGCAACACAACACACATTTTCTTAACTGAAGTCATGGGATATATTGATAAACTCTGCAACAGATTTCTACATGGCAGAGACATCAGGCATGGATGATTCCAATCTAAATGGTATAAACCAACAACTCTGTATGTTACAGAACACAGGCTCTTAGAAGCGAAGGTGTCAACAGTACATGGTACCAGCAGAATATATGGCCTCTTCTTTGATTCTGAAACACAGTTATGTATTTCAGATGTTAAAAACAATGAAATGAAATGTGTGTATATCTCATGTCCTCCAAAATCATTACTGATATACACAGTAGTTACTAGCTTGTGATTTAAAAGATATCTACAGGGCACAGAAATGGAAATCAACAAATTCTGTCTGAGTGCTGTTTTGAAATTATTTGTTTTCATCATATTCCTTGTCAAATGCATAATGCATTTTTGTTCTCAGCAAAACTAAGCATTTTGTACATTCTCAGCTTCTTTTTTTCTTCTCATCACTAAACATTTAAACACATTCAACCTAAAAATCTCAAGCTGGTAATCTGCTGCTTGTGCCTTGCCCCCTGAGGTGTAACTATCAATGTGGCAGTGCAGGATTGCTGGAGAGACATTA
The DNA here is from genome assembly GCA_013400775.1 of Chaetops frenatus. Taxonomy (NCBI): domain Eukaryota; kingdom Metazoa; phylum Chordata; class Aves; order Passeriformes; family Picathartidae; genus Chaetops; species Chaetops frenatus. Next base: position 197,405 of record VZTR01005720.1, on the reverse strand, counting down.
AAGAGATTGTGGTTACAGTCCTACCTGCCCACAGGCCAGTCCCATGCCTCGTTCCCCCATACCATGAGGACATGATAAATTTAACTCCAGCGCATCAGCACCAGCAACCTAGGAAACATGTAAAATGACAAAAAATGCAATATTAATTTCAAGTAATGTACTCTTTCCTGTAGCATTTACTGTTCATGTTAAATAGATTTCTTCAGACATTTGATTTATTTTTCTTTTTTAAGAGAAAAAGCTATGGTTATGATACTCTAGAAAAGAAGCATGGTGATCATAAGAGATAAAGACTTCAAAAACTGATGTGGTTTCCAAAGATTCTTAAGGAATTAGAGTAAAAAACAAAGTAAAAAGATATGAGCAGAATAAAGAGCTGGTTCTGGAAAATGTTAAAAAATTAAATGCAATTACAGGGCCTAAAAGCAGCACTAAGAGCTTTGGCAGGCAGTCTTACACAGGTGTTGCTGTGCTCTGAAGAACTGTAACTCAGTAATAAATTTTTCCTTTTTGCTTTAATGGATTCAGTCTCCAAATTTTCTGTAGGCGCCTGTACTGTGCCATAGCTTTTGTCATTAAATAGATTTGTTTCTGAAGAACAAGAGGTTAATAAAAAAAAGTCTATACAAACATATTATTGATGCAAATTGCTGTTCATGGCCCTCTATTAGTTGCAATTAAAAGGGGAAGGAGCCGAGCTGTCCGAGGGCAGCACACAGACACGCTCCTCTTCCTTTCTGAACTGCTCCGGCCTGACACGAACATCTCTCCTGTTGCCTTCCAGTGGCTCTAACTAGGGTTTTGTTTTGCATCTGCATTTTGTTTTTGCTTATTGAACTGGAGTAGCTTTGCCTGCTGTGTGGCCATGGTTCAGCAGCTCCCAAAGTGTGTGAGCAGGGAGAAGCCATCCATCACTCCCAGGAAGCCTCCCCGCTCCGGCCGGCTCCGCGGGGCTGTCGGCCTCCCTGACAAGTTGACCTTTTGGATGAATAGGTCGTCCTCCTGCTGAGACACTGTGGTACCTTCTGGGGCTTCTGCTCTTATGAAAGCCACATCTTTTATCTCCTAGGTAGGGTCCTACACACGTGATTAAACATCCCTGCTCTTCAGCTGTGCATTCCAGGGTGCCCCAAACTAGTGCTGCTCTCCACAGGGCAGACACCAACAAGTACCTCCCAGAAGAATGTTGTATCACAGAGGTTACACATCATTGCCTGCATTTAAAGAACCACTTTTTTTCTAAAAGGGTAAAATAAATACATGCATGGATTGGAAATATGTGTCCTGAAGTTGGACAGCACTACCACCAGATAAAAAACCAGGAGGAAATGGCACATTCATCTTCGTCAGTTTAAAAGTGGCTCTGCTTCTGTCAAGCATAGATTCCAGAATATGATTTCATGGTCAATTAGGTAAATACGGGTATAATTTGAAATAGTGTTGAAGATCAACAAGCTAACTACTGATAATGTTTAATTTCACTTCCTTAAGTCCCCAAAGTGACTTTTTTCCTCATAGGTTTAAAATGCTCGAAGAAAATCAAGAAGTGTCATCCCACACAACCACAGGAGGGCTTAGGACACTGAATAAAGAAACAATGGTGTCCAAACATTCTGCCACATGAAAACACAAAATCAAAATATCCACACCTCTATCCATACATATACAAAAGCATACTTAGAATTTAAACATTTAAATCTGAGCTAATGCTAGCAATAATGACAAGATAATTTTTTTCTTTACTTAAATTTGTTAATACTATATTTTTGATTTCCTCTAGATACTTGATGTGGAAAACACACTTTAATTTAAACATAGTAACTGTGCTTTCCATTCAGATATAGACACCTTTTAGAATGAAATTAGAGCAGTCCTGATAAGTATTTTTTAGACTACTCCCTATAGACACAGGTACATGTTATTAAATAGTTTTTTCCTCAAATTGAATAGAAATTTCAGGTGCATAGTCTGTTTGCATTTCTGTAAGATTGGATTTGTATTATAGAAAGCCTGCTGACTGCTATTATATATGCTGACTTTCTCAGCTATCATTTTTGAAAATCTGTATTAAAACTAGAATAGCATTAAATGAGCCCTTTATACTTTAAATATTCAAGAGTTTTATATTCAAAATTTCTTCTGGTGCTGTCAAACTAGTGTGCCTGTAGGCAAGGTAAGATCAAGTTGGGCTCTCAAAGGTAGAATTAAATTTTATCAGGGCATCTGTCATAATATACAGTTTGCTTAAAATGCAAATAAAAAGTATACAGATTCAAAGACTAAAGGCTTTCCAGGTGCTTAAAAATCCAAGGGACCATTTTTATGGAGCAGATTTCCTTTAAATTTACATTTCCATCATTTTAATGAAAACACAGAATAAACAAATTATAACGGACACGTTTTAAATTCTCATTTTTCACTTTGAATCTATTTGTTTCAAGAAGTTCCTTGCTGCAGCTCTTGTTTTCAAGAAGAATTTAAAAAAATACGTAGAAACACATTTAGGAAACCATTACCTCAGCCATTTTTGAAAGTTCAGTCCAGTCGTCCCTGTTATAGCTGCACATGATGCTGGCAATCAGAACCTGGAAAGAGTATATTCACATTATATATCATTTTAAGCCATGATAGCAGATTTTGTAATACTTTACATTACTGTGACTCTAGACATGAACTGCAGAGCCTGCATATGGGAACTACCAGCTGTCTGCCTTGAGAGCTGTGTTTCTGAGAGTGAAATACAAACTCATCTATTGTATCCCTGGCTTGTAAAGAAGGTCTGTCCATGTGCATCCTCTTTGTCGTGTGACACAGTGAGAACAAAGTCTGCCCTACACACAGAGCCAATCAGGAAACTGTCAGACACACTTGCTCCTGAGGTTGGAGGAAAGAAGTCGTTATTTACTATTAATACAAATGACAGAAGCATTTTGACTATTTAGAGGTAGGTAAGATATCAGTGCCTGAGTTTACACTCTAATGTAGCAGTGTATGAACACAGCATTCCAGCTGACTTCAGGAATCCAGGATAGATCAAATCCAGACCCTGGAGTCTCATACTGTGCAACTTCAGAACAGGGACAGACAGTCAGAAGTATTTTGTGTCCCAAAGGCAACTGGGAGGAGACTTGCAGGGTGTGGGGAAAATCTGCAGGACTGGGACAATGACCCAGGGAACCTCCAGCTTTTCTTATCCCACGACGCACATTTTACTTCCTATTCACTGAGTGGCACTGACAGAGCTATTCTGTGTAATTGCCTTTCCTACTCATTGCACTGAGCACCTTTCATGTCCAGGTTCTGCCTCTAGCTGCTGCATTCTCTAATATACTTTTTGAGGTTCATGTTTTTAGGTAAAATATGTTCTAACAGGATTCTTTGGGGTGTGAGGGGCACCCAGACACAAAAATTCCCACTTGCATAGAGTGATATTTACTGTTAAATGAAGCTTAACTACTCCTCTGGTCAATGCCCAGTTCAAGTGACAGTGCTAATTTCTATTTAAGACTAAAATAAAATCATGTGTTGTGGACCCAAAGGTTGAAACTCTGAAGTTGATAAATTTGAGGCAAGATCAGCAGAGAATTCAGCCCAGGAACTCCTGCATGAAGGACTTCTTAGAAGGATGGTGTTTGGAAGAAAAAAGCAACAGAAAACTATATTGCAGCAGCTAAAAGGTTAAATCAGAAGAGATATCCCAGAACTTCATAGAAGTCTGCCAGCTCAGTTTGTGTTCAAAGGAAACACTAGGAGAGGAGAACAGAGAAGCATCTGGCCACATTGTTTATTTGGCCCTCTTACATGAAACTTTCACATGAAAGTTTGATTGACAGGTAATGTGGCATTTGATTTTAATCTTTTTGTTTTCCAAACAAGTTTACTGTCATCATTAATATCTAGGGTGGGCTTAATCTGTCACCCCCTCATTTTAACACTTCTCTTGAACTTTCCCATAGTGCTGAGGGTTAATGACTCATTCATTTCAAACAAATACTGAAAAACATGGTGTAGAAAAATTGTCCAACACCACACAATTAATGGAAACTGAAAACTCCCAAATTATCTCCGTAAGAGGGAGATATTTAATATCTTCAGAAGGGAGGGAAACACACTTTGAAAAGTAAGGCAGGTATGGAGAAAATTGGACATGGTGAGGTTCCATTCTCTTCATTTAAAAGGAAAATACCACTTATCATTATCACTATTTCCATTGTTTTGCTCTGATGAGCCTCTACAATGAACCCACCTACCTGCAGACTGCCCACTCACCCTTCTGGCTGCTGTTTGCAGGGTGGGAGTCTGGTGAGAAGGGAAGTGTTTGATGAAGTGCCTGCCTTACCTGCAGGTGCCCATTTGTGCTCACCTCTGGCATAAATACAAGACCAAACTTTTCATTAAGCACATACAATCATTACTACCCATGTTTTTAATCCCCTCTGACAGGGAAAAAGAGTCTCTCTCCTATACCATAATTTTTCAAATTGGGAAGAGTCTTATATCTCCTGTATAGGTCAAATGTTAATGAAACAAAATCTGCTCTGTGTCCTATTTGAATATTCAAGATAACTTGAGGGCTCTGGAAATAAACAGAAATCTCTTTTAAAGGACTTCAATTTTTTAAAAGCAAAAATTGTGACAAATCTGCTCAAGAAATAATATATGAGAAAAATTTAAAGCAACTAGAATTTATCTAGAAAATGTGTCTTGTCAAATTCATGCTTTTTATAAACTAACTAAAGCAAAAAAACAACCCAGCAGCTCAGACGCTGACAACATGATAAGGATTTTCACAGTTGCAGTCACAATCCAAACTACATCAGAAATCTGCACAATTGAGCTTTAAAACAAACTAAATTTTTCAGTGGGGAAAGTTGTAAGACAACAAGGGCAGCTGACTAGATTAATAAGTAGTTGAGTTAGGTTACATCAAGTGTTACTAATGAAATTTGAAAATTCTGCTGGGAGTGTACAAAAGAGGAGGAACATGATCTGTGATGTTTCAAAGAGCTGTTAATTAAGACAACATGTTTATTTAATACTGATTAGTTTTAGGATTCATATTTAAAATTAAGCCCATACTTTTTGACAGAAGCAGTGGTCCACAATAACAGAAATAACTGAAAGCAAAAATTACATTTCTGCCATGACTGTTCACTGGAAAGCCATGATCTCAGAGGGAATAATGAAAATTTAAAAATAGTAGAGATTTTATTCTTTTTTCCCCCCAGTGTTCTCTTACAACTTGAAAATAAACTTATTTCCTAGGTGGAAGAATATCCCCCAGCATTCTGCGCTAACAAAACTGTCCTTCCCCAAAATACCTTCACAGTCTTTTCATCTGGAATCAGTGCCCATGGGGGAAAAAAAAACCAAACAAAAAAAAACCAAACAAAAAAACCAACCAAACAAACAAATAAAAAAACCCCCCAAAATAAAACAAAAAAACCAACACTGTCACATGTGAATATTTAGGGGAACTATCTGTGATGCCTGAGGTTTGGATCTACTCCTAAAATCACACATGGAAATTTATAAAGAAAATATAGACTATTAACTCCTACTACCTAAAAGAGAATAGCAGTAACAAAGTAAGAATTAGAGGGGATAAAAGGCAGAGGTTTTATTGGAGAGTAATAAATGAGAACTGTATCACATTTCAGCTTCTTAGTCTCTTCTCACTCATTTTTTCAGTGCCTACAATGCCATGTACCACATTACCAACCCTGCAAATTTAATAGCCCCAAACAGTTGGTATCTCATGAAAGTCCAGCACATGGCCCAGCCCAGGAGCCTCGCAGAGAGCACATCCTTCCTTTTGATTCCTGATATTTTCAGTGGCAACCTGGCATGAGCTTAATTACAGTGGTTTGAGCCTCAAGGGTGAGGCTGCACCACGCTTCCCAGCTTACAAAAGTAGACTCCTGACAGATCTTACAATGAAGCTGCTGCTAAAGTGTAGTAAGTGGTAAATGAGGGTTGACTAAATTGCAGCTTTGTCATGGCTCGAGTGTGGGCTGCCTGCAAACTGTGCATGATTGAAGCACAGTGGGACCCCTGGCCCATTCCTTATTCCAGACCAAAATCACAGCTGGTATGTGCTGTTCCCTGCCCTCCTCCAGCCAAGCTGCTGTTCTGCCTGCTCTGGGAGATGCTGCTGCCCCGCCCTGCAGGCTCTGTCCCTCCATGAGCATCACTGTGACAGAAGGCACCAGACAAGGGCTTTTTGCCCTGACACCACACAACCTGAGAGAGAATTCCTCCAAATGCCTATAAAGGGACAAACATCACACACTGTTCTGTGTTCAGCATCTTACTGATCATTCATAGAACAAAAAGGTCCACAATAAAACTTGTTTTTTTGTTGGAGGGAAGGGAGGTGGAAAAGGGAGGGTATGTAATGTACCAGTTAGGACAGCATTAGAAGGTGAATATACTGTAGCTAAAGCAGTAAAAAGCTACATTTCACACAATTCTGTGACTAATGCATTAGTAGTTGTTCTACTTAAAAGAACACTGACAAGGTACTTCTCATAATCCTTAAAATATTTTTCTCCCTGTTTATAATAATCCCCTGGAAGCTTAAACTAGAATCTATTTCCCTTGTGAATGTTTCTTTTTCTCTTCCATTATCTCTATGTGGATGTCTCATGAATGCAATAGCATGAGAAGAAATAATAAGGATGAGGTTTGCCACTGTGTATGTTTTCAAGTGATTTTTCTTTCCCAGCACACAGAATTCACTGCAAGACATTGCAAAACAAAAGAAAGGAGAAAAAAAAAAACCTAAAAAACAACTGGGTCTAGCTTGGGTCACATCTATTTAAAGCCAGAGAGCAGTAAAACTCTATGTTGACAATTACCATTTGTCCTGTACTGCTCTGCAGGGAGTAAGGGAGTTTCAGTACACTCAAATAGTCTGGAAAAAAAACTCTCAGGGGTCTGGATTTAAATGTGAACACTGTCAATTCCTGCAAATTTAAGTAAAATACTCAACCTACAGAATGAAATCACAATCCTCTACCCTCATACCTGTGATAACCATATTTATTTTGGTCATCTCACGCTGGCCAGAGCCTGTATCTGTTCCTAAGCTACTCTTCCAGGCCTGTGCATAATCTCCCTGCACTTCAGGAAATCCAGCCACCATAATTTCTTCTTGCCCTTCCCTGCCTGTCCCTTCTCATTGCTGCACTAGACTTGAGGGTAGTTCTGCATCATGTCCATAGATGCTCTGTTTAGACACTGCTGCTGGCCACAACATGCACCCCCCTCTCTGATTTCTCAAACACTGACAAAAATCCACAGTATTTTATTTTTTATGTGCACACTCCTTGCAAAAACAGAAAGAGATTCTTAGCATCATCTTTAAAAGACCACTCCTCTGAAAGCTGTAAAATCAAGAGGACCTTTTAAGAAGGCTGAAGGACTGGGTTTTTTAACAGCTACTTGTTTGGGAAGCAGAGATAAGGAACAGGATAACTGGTGTGTAAAGAGGGGGTGCAGAAATCGAAAACTTTATTAAGAACCAGATTTCAATACCCACAAAATTACTGTTGATGAAGCTAAACTTCAAAAGGTATTTGTGTCTAGGTCAGATGGAAAGACCTCAAATTTCCTTTCAAGACATGTTTTTTCTTCTAAAACAACACAGTGTAGCCCTGCCACATGACCTGCATAGTCCGAACAAACACAAACATTTTAAATCAAAATTCCTCAGGAAGCATTTAGTAAGAAGGAGCTTGGCAGTGATAATACAACCTTTCTAGAACAATGGCAAAAAGAAGATGTTCAGTTCACCACTCACCAGCACCTACATCTACACAAACATGCAAGGAGAGAATTTTTGGCAGCTGTGTCACTGTTTCACAGCAGTAAATCCCCCATCTGTCAGAATGAGATGTACCTACACTCAGTTCTGACCCAACCCATCTCCCACCTGCCCATCAGGACAAGACCACGAATCGGAACCTTTCCTGAAGGTCCTGCCCAAGTGCAGCTATGAGAGCACAGGGTCCACCAGGTGCTTGGTGAGAAGTCCACAAGGACCAGTTTACAGGGCACTCCTTTGCTATTTCAATGACACAATAAATAACCTTGTAAATATCTACATGGTAATAACACCTGCTGCAGATGGACTTCTCACAGTCCTTGACACCTGTAAGGCAAACATACAGGCCATAGGCCAGACTGCCCTCACAACAGCCCTTAAGATGCAGTCTCAGCAGCAAAGAGCTAGCAGTGAGGGGATAATAACAGCACCACAGGATTTTGGGGTTGGTACAGATGTTCCACTTCTTGAAACTTACATCAACAGCCTTCCCCTCTAACCCTCCCTCTTACACAGCATCAGGTTCAGGACAAGTCCCAGCTGTGCCACATCCTGCCAGCAGAACAGCTCTTGGAGGCTTCGTGCTATTCAGTGCCACCTGAGGCCACCCTCTGCTTTTCAAAATGGCCACTGGCTGCTGAAATGATCACCCTCAAAAAACCAGAATTACCAATGTACAGAACGCTTTTAACACCCACTGCAGAAGACAAGAGTACAAAGACAGCAAACATTCTGTACTGCACAAATACACTCAAATGTGCAGTACTGAAAAACAACAGGAGCACAAACATTTGCTGCTGTAAAAATAACCCTCTGGAAACCAGCCTGGTTTTCTCTTTTTCTGTATGTTCTTGTAAATTTTGATTTGTTGCAGAACTGAAATAAAAATAAGCTTCTTATTAAAAACTACCTAGAACATCAAATCCCATGCAATAAGAAAGTTAACAATTGTAAAACCTGTCATGTCTCTGAGAAGCAGAGGAATTATCTTGTTATCAATTTAATAATGGAACACTGAAGTAAATGATGCCATCCACTGACACCAGTAACACTGTCTCTCTGGGGAAATTCATGTTGGTAGGAACTGTCAATCTAGATGGATATGGACATATGAAACATTGTACCTTCAGTCCATAAATCTATTCTTTCTGCACTGCCTTAATAAAAAGATTCTGCATGATGATAAAGACAAGCAATGCAGAATGTCGTGACACTGCTGACCTGCAATTCTGCTTCTCTTCTCTCTTCTTTTTTTAGGGAATGTACTCTCCAGTAAATGAATTAATAATCTCTAATCATCCATTGTTTTCCTCATTCACTTGCACTTTAAATCCATATATTTGAGCATATGAAAATAAGACAAGTAGGGGATATTAGGATGTTTATTATTTAGCTGTAGCAAACTGTCTGAATAAAGCCCTTTCTTTGCCTAACTACTTTATACTGAAATCTCCCGTTTGTTTTTTAAAGTGCAGGGGAAGTTAGATACAACAGAGCAACACAAAAACAGGCCGAACATTATCAGTACACAACTAAGTCTACAAAAAATGTTGATAAAAGTTTGAAAATACTGTGATTTGCTCTATTTATCACATAAAAAAATCAGCATGTGCAGAAAACACCGAAGATTCCATTCTCAGGCTAAATGGAGATGCTTATTTTTAAAGGCAGTAATTTTCATATGATGACTCTGCTTCAACCAATGAGATCCACCTATTTAATGACATTATTTGATGGATTTCAGTGAGTAAACTGGGCTACAACTTCAAAATCAGGCCTAGAGTTGTTAGGTTCTAACACCCTCAGACAAACAACACCCAAAGGCTATGAAAAAACCCTTTCATTTGTAAAATAATACAACACTGTGTCTTTGATGGGAGCAGAAAGTTAAACAGGTTGCTCTTTAGAATTTTCTGCACCTGTAGAAAAGCAAGGGAACTACTTGGTTTTGTAGGTGCCCCTCTACCACGTCAGACTCAGCACCATATCAGCACTACCAGGGCAGCAGTTGTGTGTCCTTGGCCCTGCTTACACAGAAATGTACAGGCACAGATCACAGACATGGCAAGTGTGCAGAAATGAAAAGCTGACCTAATGAGAGTCCTGTTAATTTGCAATACAACTGAAAAAAAAGTGAATGGTCAAGGAAAAAAAAAAAGATCTGATGCATCTCTCATGACTCAGGAGACTCTAATTAAGATGTGGTTAAGATTAACTTCTGAAGAGTTACAAGGGAACCATGGAATAAAAGTTTCCCAAAACATATGTACAATGAAAGAGAATATAGTACCTGTATGGAGCAATTCAGGGAAATTCAAATATTTAACATGACTAGAAGAACTATGTCCATTTTATGTCAGACTGCTGAAAATTTCAGTACTTCAGGTAAACCCTTCAAATTACATTGAAAATTACCTATGTGGCTAAAAACTTCCCTGGAAATTTGATAGAATCTCTGGGATTTTATTTTTTATAGGAAATCTATCCTAGTTCAACCTTTAGCCTCTTTGGTAATGACTGAAAAACAAATACATGAGTGAATGAAAATAAAGGCTGAATCCAAGAGAAGAGTGAAAACAGATACTAATTTTTGGCAGCACTTCTTTCTAACAATGCCTGCTAGCCCCTGCTGTATTTCTGTGCTTTCCACACTGATTTAATATAAAGAGAAAGCAGAGGAGGCCAATACATTATTGGAGAAGCTAACAGGAAATTCTATGATATTTCAGACACATGCTATAACCTGTAGCAAAAGCTTTACACCAGGGTGCTGACACATTATTGATTCTCAAGACCACATGAGGAAAACTAGGCTGGCAAAAGACTACACAAATTTGTGAATTTTTTCCTCCACCTTTAGAAGTTTTTCTCTTATTGAATTCTCTGCCCAGATACACACAGTCCTTTTAACCACAGTTCTTTGAGCCCCTCACTAATTGTTGCTCTTTATTCTCACAATAGCACAGGCGACTCTCTGCAGGGAGCCCCTCTGAGAGGGGAAGCCAACTGGAGATGAAGATGTTCAAGGCATGTAGGCTGGTCCCACAGAGGGAATGAGCAGCTGTTGACTGTAAGGAACCCTAAAATCCCTTCCAGATCTTGTCTGCTTTTAGATATATACAGATATATTTCCCCTATACTTACCAGCAAAGCTGCTTAACTTATTAGAAAACAAATACAGCAGAAAATATGAAGAGACAAAATACAGAATGAATAACTTCATCACGGCTTCCTAACCCATGCACTAGCAATTCCCCAGGTCAAATCTGTCTCTTTGCATCTCTGAGAAGTCCATCCTATCTCTTCTCTTGTTCCATCACCCCCAGGGCTTCTTTTAATTCACTTCCTTGGATTTTGAAGGCTCAAGAAAGCTAGCAGTATCAGTGCTAGTAGAGGAGAAAATTGTGACTCACCGAGCAGAGAGAAAAACCCCTCCCTTTTTACATTTCAGAGCCCTGTGATCTACTTCATCATGTGACACTGCAGGTGCCAGAGGGATGCTTGGAAGGAGTAAATGATTCTGTCAGCCAGGGTGCATCCTCCACAACTCACCCACTCTCTCTGTGCACCATTATCCTCATAGTGATATACTGAAAAGCACTGATAATTCACCTGATTTTGCACAAACCACTCTTGAGTTAGGCTGTTCTGAGAGGTGAGGGTATGCTAGTTAAGAAGATGTGTAGGAACAGCCTATAAGGCTCATCCTATCTTCAGGAAGTTATCTGATGGCTTTAAATGCCAGCTGCATGGGTGAGACCTATCGGTCCCTAAATACTACTTGTATTTAAATACCATATATAAATAGTATAAACATACTACCTCCCTAGGTACCAGTCTAGGTATGGGATTTGACAAAGAGGAGAGCTTCTTCCCAGTCCCAAACCTGCCTGTTCAATGGGGCAGGCTCACCTCATGACCAGAGACCACCTGCAAATGCTCACAGGACTAAAAGCATGGGATCTTTTCAATGGCCCAAGCAAAACCAGTGGAATCCATCCCCTCCAGAACCTTGCATTTGGAAAAAAAAAATTTTTTAACATATAAATATTTCTACAGTGAAAATTACAGCAAAACAGTCCATTAGCAAAGAAAGAAACTCTACTTTCTGTCAGGCACAGAACTTTTCAAGAAGTGAAAATGAAAATACGTGTTTTCTGTTGAACTTGATCTCTTTGCATATCTTTCCTACCATCCCCTGGTATTTCCCAGCCAGGCCAAAAGTTCAGCAACCAACAGTGCCACTATGCACTGAACCTCCTGATGGCAGGTCTGCAGTGCTCCCACCTGTGATATGATCAGAAAAATCTCTTGAGTGGGTAGGTTTTTTTTTTCTTTGCAGACATTATAGAATTTACTTAAGTAGCGAGCTGTTATGTCTGATGACCCAAGCAGTTTTCTGGCTATGCTCCAGCAGCAAAGAAGATACAAAATTAAGGGCTGTAAGCTGGCAGTTACCTTCTGACTAATCTTTCCTCCTCAACTGGCAGTTCAATCCACCTCTTCGTATTTTAGGGAAGCTCATGTGAAGATGCTGAGAAACTGAAAGAGGCCTTACTATTTTCACTGTATATTTGGAAGTTTAATAAAATTGTTACCTAACTTGTTCAGTATATTGCTATGTGACTGGAAATTTTAAAATTAAAATGTATTGAATTTCCTACTGCCTTATAGCCTCATTCAAATGATTATTCAAATGAAAGCACTGGAAGACCCAGTGTTGGTAAGATTTTTATCAATGACCCAGCTGTGAGTATGTGTGTTCCCAAAAAGATAAACTGAAAATAAATCATGTGAAGTGTGGATGCCTTTGGCAGAATCAAAGGCAAAAGTCCTAGCAGGAACCAGAGGTATGCTGACAGTACATTGAGAGGATGCAAATATAACACACATGCATTTTTAATGCCCACCCTTTGCTTTAAGATGCACATACTGCACATCGGTGAGAATGTGGAGTACCTATAAAATCGAACAATCTTTAGATACTTTGATCTGAGCTGTATGTATATAACTTAAATGAAACATTCTGCAAGCATATTCAGATTTTAAGACAGTTATATGGAGAGAGCATAAATGGCTAGGTGGCCAAGAATGGTGTAGCTAAGAATAAGTCTACGATGTTACACTGCAAGAAAAGTGAAGCAGATTTTTATAAATGCTACCCTGAAATTTAGGAATAGAGCTTTGATTTTTTTTTCCAAACATAAGACTTTAATTAGTTGTGATGTATAGACAGAAAAATCAACATAACTAAAATTTTATAACAAAAATATTAAAGATAAAAAAAGTAAAAGAAAACTAAAATTGAAATAGATTAGGAACCCTGCACTTAAAAATGTGAGAAAGATGTAAAAATAAACCAGTGAAAAAGCATTCTTCCTGAGATTTGTGAGACAGGGAAATGCAGTGGCAGGAAATAGGAGAGAAAAGCACTCTCTCGGTTTCTTAGTTTACATTTAACCTAAGTGGCTCACAACAAAGGATGAATTTAAGCCTCCTTTAAACAAGCCTTTAAAATATTTATTTGGGTTTAAGTGTTCAGTAAATAAGTACTTACTGTCACACACTTCCTTCAATGCTCAAAGACCATCTCCACTAACTCTGCGTACAAGGTTTCAACACACAAACAGGTTACTGCTGATTTATGAGTTACCACCCACGGACACACCTGCAGCCAGTGGCTCCCCTAGCACTCTTTCAAACCCCATAAAATAGGAGGTAAGGTTATTTCTGTATTTTAAGGGTAAGGTTTGCTAGGTCCAAAAATTGAAGAAATTAATATTAACTTGAATCAGCCTATATTTGCTGCCAGTTCCCAACAGGGGTAGTTACCACACTGACACACTGCAATTCACTCTCCCATGGTAATTGGTTGGCATTTCCATGTTCACATAACTGTACATTAGACTAAGGCTGTATGAAAAGAACAAGACTGCTTTTTGGATCCTGCTGGCCACCTCATTTTGCATGTTTAGCTGTTGCTCCTTTAAGCACAGTTCATTAGGAAAAAAAAAAAAAAACAACAAAAAAACACAACAAAAAAACCCCAAGAAAACAAAACCCAAACAAACAAAAAAACCACAAACCACCACAAAAAAACCCCCAAAAACCCAAACCCAAAACCAAACAAAAAGACCCTAAAGAAAGAAAGAAACAAACAAAAAGATCTAAAGTATGAAACAGGGTGAATTGAGATCTAGAATATGGAAATGTGACAGATATGAGAAGTTTAGTAATGAAGACTATGTAAAAGTTTATGGTCATAGTTCTTAAACACAACGTGCACAAAAAGTTTAGAAGCTAACAGCAGTATTGAGGGTGTAGATTAAGATCACTTCGGAGCCCACGAAGAATTCTGTTAATCTACATGTTCCTCTTGGTAGATAAAGAAAAGAAAAAACATCTTGGAACACTTTATTCCCACATTTCACTCAGAATTTGCGATCTTTCCCTAGCCCCCTCCCCAGAAAGCACAGGCGGCTGGGATACAGTCCAGCTGCTGTCAATCATGCTGAAGAGCTGGCTCTAATTGTGATAGATTCAGGCATGTGCCTCTGCCTTTCTTGCCTGAGCTAGAACGTGTCTGCAGAGAGCCAGCTCTCCCACTGCCGGCACAGTTCAGAGCAGCAAACGCCGCGCTCGCTTCTCAGCAAAAATAAACAGTTTGGTGGTGGAGCTGCATCTACACTGGGTTCTGCCAGGACAGCAGTTAGATGCCATTTTATTTTTAGTATTCTTACCCTACATAAGTATGTGAGCAAGCCTTTTAAATATAGACGTAGACTTCATATTTTTCTTCATTAGAGCTCTAGCAGAATGCCTAAAATGTGAACCACATCACAGAATATACAGAATATGGGCTACAGGAGCAGCATATACTTACTACTTTGATCAGGTATACATTCCCTTTCCTATTATTACTGTAATATAAATATTGTAACATGAAAGACGAAAAAGCAGAATGATATAAACCACATATGCTCAGTGCTTCATAAAAGACTAAAATCGTCTCACAGACAGTAAAATGAATGTCAAAGGTACTGTGGTTTTAAAAGCTCAAATTCCATCATTTAGCCAATTGCCTATGACAAACACGAAATGGAAATTAGGAAGACATATTTAGGGGATATATATTTTGCACAGGTAAACAGACTAGCAGAATTTTGTCATTTTCACAAACTTTAGGTTTTAATTTTGATGGATTGTTGACCCTTAATAATTTTAAAATTTTGCCTTTATTTTATTTTTAACATTTGTTTTGTAACGTTGCCACAAGGTCATTTTATCTCCATCCAATGGCATCTACATCTTAATATTAAAACAATAACTACCCAGAAAAGGGCATTTCTCAGGGAGTAATGACTGGCTGGGAGGAGTTGATGGCCTGAGGCACTGCTGAGGGCCATTAACCCTGGCCAGTTATTAATCACCAGGAAATGCCCTGCACCAAGGTTGTTATTGCTATTTAAAGCGCAGATTGAGGGGGCGAAATGGACATCTGAGCATGCAGGGGGTTTAATGCATGATGCCATTTCCTTTGTTGCAGTTTCTGGAGGACATTTCTACAATCGACAGTCCTGATACAGAACCAGATCACACAGATCATTTTGAAGCGCTCCATTGTACACACAGTAACTCACCAAACCACGGGAACAGTTGGGATTTTTAAGAAATTGTCTTTCCCCTCTAAATAACAGTCTGCATGTTCACACTTTATTAAGATGAACAGAAATATGCAACTCTTCATGTCACTGTCAGCAGAATCACATTCTAGAAATATCTTTTTAATCACACTGTCTTTATGTTTAGGGCATTTCCTTTGTCTATACTCCTACTTAATGACCGCTCACATATCTCTGAAGAAAAGGAATTTTTAGCAGCAGTTCCCAAAGCACATCCTGAAGCAGCTTCAGCTGATGCTAGGCATTAAGGAGTTTGTCTTTCCAATAATCAAGCAGATTGGGTCATTTTATAGGAGATGGTTGGTGAAGTATTTCAGAAACTGCTTCAATTTTCTCCTACTTCTTACCCCAAGGCTAAAGTTTTAAAGATGTGCTCATAGTCCTCACAGAACTGTGAAAATTGTCCTGATTTTTTTCCAGGGTTCAATAAATCACTTTTCAAATCAAAAGGATGTTCTTAGCATATGTACAAATAGTCTTCTGCCTTAATGAACTACTCACTATTTTTCAAACCTTAGCCATGATAGTAAAACAAAGTAAGTCATGGCTTTATAACATACATAGGAAGAAAGAACAGTTCTGCACTAAACTAGTTTGACAGATTTCTCAACAAAGCAGTAGTTTGCAAGTGCAAAACATGAAAGATCTCACATTTTTCCTCAAAGTCCTAATTTGTCACCACAAACATGTACATCTGAATCATAAATTGATTGCAAAAATCTCACTGAACTTACCATGTGGTCCTATTTTCAGTTACAAATTGTGGTTTCCAGCAACAGATACATGCTTTCTTAAAATAAAACTCCCTCAAATTGATGGCCAGAGTATGTGTTTCCACTTCCTAACCAGACTAATACCCATATTTTTAAAAAATTTAATATTAAAAAAAACCCCAGTGTGAATATTGTGCAGCTGGGATCAAGCATTTTGACATGTACTGCATGGTCATTTGAACATGCAAGATCAGATACTGTCTCTGGGTAAATTTTTAGCAGATTTTCTTGTATTACTGTATGTAGGATGGTCTGAGGCGACCCCCTGAAAATGCAGCAAATCTTAGTAAATTGAAAGCAGCATTTGAATTACAAACCCCTTAGCACATCATTTCAGCCTAGTACAAAATATAGATATATCTCAGCTTCAGTTCAAGTAATGTAGTTACATGCTAATCAGGTTGTCAAAATGTAATACAGGAACAATGGTCCAAAGGGTGAGACAGGACTGGGAGGCACAGAGGGCTTCTGATGCCAGGTGCAAACCTAACAGCTCCTCTTTGTGCACTGACAGTGTAAATCCCCAGCAATGGGTTAATGCAGCTCAGGCCCCCTTCTCCCACCAGAACCAGCACCAGCTCCCTGGGGCAAGCTTACAATAGTATTTCCCTAAAAAACTTGCCCAGCTTTTAAGAACTCTGTGGCACAGGAATTCCCAGAGTCAGAGGTGATACTTTCAGATAGTTTTTCCAGTAGGTTTTCCTCAATCTCTCTGTACCTCTGGGACTGGCAATGCCCTGTGAGTTTGAGCTCCACAGCTGCTGAGCCATGTGGTGCAGAATCTCCTATCACTCATTTCCACCTATCACCCTTCTGGTTTCAATCCACAAAGATGCGAACCACGAAGTGTATTCAAAATGCGAAGGGAAAAAAGAAGAATCAACATGCTGACATAGTGATGGGTTTTGGTTTGTTTTCTTCCTTTCCTAGAAATTCTGTGTTTGCTCAGTTTTATTTCAATGTAATTCAGCATTAAGCTGAGATTTTCACAGTGCTCTCTTACTGTAACCCCAGTATAGTTAGCTTCAATCACTCACTCTACATATAAATTTTTCACTGGTTTATCCCATATGCATACTACTTTAATTTTTTTTTTTCAGGCAGTTCATTGGCCAGTCACTCAGTAATGCAAGATTCTTCACAACCCTTTGTATCAGCTCTCATCTTTATCTCCCTGCATTACACACTATTATCAGCGAAGTTTGCATTCTTAAAATTCTCTCTTTTCCAGATTGTTAATTAACATTTTAAATAGCACAGAACACAGTATGGATCCCTAAAGAATTTTCCTTCAGCTCTTTATCCACTGTAAAAATTGACTATTTATTCCTTAACATTGTTTCCTATCTTTAACTGGTTATTGATTCATGTAGGTTTCTTCCTCTAATCTCATGATAACTTAATTTCTTTCAAATTCTTCAGTGAAGGACCCTATCAAATACTTCTGGAAACCAAAACTGACTTTATCATCTGAGTTTGTCTTGATGACCTCAAGTAACTTTTTTTTTTTTTAAGGTATAACATACTACAAAGGTAGTTCTTTACTCTTTGTTTGTTTTCTTTTTACTACTTCTATTTTTTAGAAAAGCTTTTACCAATTTGCATACAAGGATAAAAGACTTTAATCCTGTAGTTCCCCAGATCTCTCCCAGAAAAGAGATTTTACATTGACTCCACATCAATTCTCTGCTTCTTTTCAAGTCTGAAGCAGATCTGCTATAGCCAACATGACTATCAAAACATGCTGGTCATAGATGAGAATTCTCCTGTATTTTCTCTTTTTTTTTTTTTTTTCCACTAACACCTAAGCCTCAAGGAGTGAAAATTTACACCACCATAGTTTTTAGCTCAAACCCATCTCTACTAATATTCAGGTCATGTGAGGCTTAACCATTTTTATGTGTTGTGGAAGAGCCTTTCCCAAAAAATTTTCTTCCTTATACCAAATGTGATTATGAAGAAACAATACACCAACATTTCTGTTACTAGCCTCTGTTTTTGTTCACTGTGTAAATTGGACTTCTCGCTGAATTCCTGCTTAGACTGAACATGGGAAAAATGCATCTTGCTGGCTCACAAAGAGCTGAACCAGGATCAGGAGCAATGGGAACACCCTCAGGATGGGGAAGAGTGGAAGCTTCCCTGGAACGTGCAAAGGAACGTTGTCAGTACTTCTGCTGTTCTTTCGGGGCAGCTTTTTTCCTTCTCTTTCCTAGGAAGTATTTTTCTGTCCTGTTTTATTCACCCTTTTTCTTGTGGTGAATGACAAAGAGAAAAAGGGAATGTGGTCATGTGCTCTGAGATCTCTTTCTTTCTACCCACCACAGTAGTCACAGGAAATAGAGGAGTTATGGCCATTCTTGTGTGCCACACTCTCTAGGGCCAAGTGATTTAGTTCCCAGACAAGGCAATCAGTGTGAGTGCCTTATTCCAACCTCACCTTCCCTCTTCAGCTAGGATTTCCTATGATGTTAAGGGAATGGGCTTACTGCCAGTTTTCTGTAGTGAAAGGGATCTTTTCCATATGGTGAATTTAACAACTGCTGTGTGGGTTTTTTCACCTCCTACCAGGCATCCATGACGGCTGGCTTTGGGAAGTTTAAGCTGCAGCAATAACAACTTCTGGAGCTTTTTTAATGTGATTTGTGGGCCTGAAATTCAGATAAAGCAACCCAGGTAGCTGTTCTGCACTTCTGTGAGTGTGCAGGCTTCTAGGCAGCCCAGCTTGGGGTTCTCTCCCCTTGTGCTCTGTCCTTTTCAGTTCATGTGCAGAAGCATCTGGACTTTCAGCAAAGTCCTCTGGTAAGCCTGAGAATGCACAGCATGTATCCTGCCCATTAAGGTGACTCTACACTGGTTAATGTTGGTACCAAGCGAGGTCCACATGGGCACGGCCCTGCCTGATTATTCAGAAATGTTTTATTCCAAGACTTTAGATATTGAGCTTGTCAAGATGCAGGAGATTTATCACATGGAGGTACAGCTTAGTAGGAATTTTGAGTACAAAGTATAATTTCTCTGTGATGGAAAGGTAAAGCTATCTATACCAGCCCTAGGAAGAGCAAAACTATTACTTTTTATAACCTGAAGCAAGTCCATGACTGGTATCTCAAAAGGCAAATACTGTACAAAAATACATACAACATCCCACAGGCCTCTAAATACCCATTAAAAGCAGAATCTATAATAATACCTGCAAAATAAATAAATTATTCCTAATACCTCTAGTGAGAAATCCAACTTTAACCTTCTCACAGTAAAGCTGTGAAGCCTATGATTCCTCTGTGCCTTAAAAAGTTTTCCACCAAATGTCCCTTAATTTTAGAGTCTCGAAGGAGATCTACAGCAATTTTAGATATTCTGGTCAATTCCTCTCAGTAATCAGATTACAAGGTCTACTATTAGTACAGACTAAGCGAGGAAAAAGGTTTATATGAATAGATAAATGTTGTTCCCAGTCTGTAGACAAAGCCTGTTTTTAAAACTCGAGCTGGTCCAACACGTAATATTGATATGTAGGACACCACTTCAGGGATCACATTGGCAAACCAATTAAACCTCCCCATGCAAACTATCCAAATAATTGTTCCAAGTCTATTTCTATTCACCTTACAACTTCATCTTTTTGAACACTGCATGTTTCTGCACCAAAATTTATTTATAGGAGCAATGCACTCATATATGCCTATTAAGATTGTATTTTTCTGTAGTCCCTTATCTTCTCCTATCCTCAGAGGGTAGAATAAAACCAAATCTAGATTTTTTATCTAAATTAAAAAAGAAACAAAACAGAAAACAAACCAAGAGCCCAAAAAGACTAAATCCAAACAAAACCAGCAGCCTTATTTCATACTTCTATGGTAGGAAAAAAATTTATAATATAAAAACTAATTATAGCATTCCAGGAGATTAAAAAAACCCAAAAACAAAACCCCAAACAAATCCAAAAAATCAAAAACCAACAAAATCTCCACAATGCTACAAAGAAGATGGTTACCAGCCTGGGATCCAGTGACCTGTTCTCACACACTCTCTAGCACAGCTACTCCCAACAGGTGTTCCTGGGACGTTCTGAACAAAATGTTGAACAAAAATACGTCTTTAACAGCTTCAGCCTTGAAAAGCTGCTCTCTGCTGAGCAACTGTCAGAGAGACTGTCTGTAACATTCTACAAGCAGCAGAACAAACATTCAGACAAGAGTTTTCAGCTTACTTTGGGGGTCCATGAGTACCTAATGTTTCGAGCAGAAGAGGCTTCTCGATTCAACGCATCCTGACACTGATATCTGAAGCACAGACTCAGTGTCACAGCTGACAATCTGGTATCCTATGTACATTCCCTAGAGTCATGCAGGAGATCAAACTCATTTGTATTGAGCTAGAAGGCCAAAAACTTACTTTTAAGACTTCAGTATGCTAACATAGCAATATTAAAAATATTGAATTTGGCATCTTCTTCCAAGATTCCAGTTCTTTCTTGTGTTACAAATTTCTCAGACATTTGCTTGTTTATGATGGACTTCTCTTAGTCTGGTAGGGAATGCCATTTCCCCTGCAATCTATTTCATGAAGTGTCCTGTCAAAGCCCTTACTTGTACTGCTGTGACCTCCTGTACATACTCAGACCCACACTGATTTGCATATTGAGGTTTTTAATTGATTTGCTTACCTTATTATAATCTACAGGGCATCAATTATAGGAAGGTGTAGAAAGACTATTTGGCAGTTGCGTTCATCACCTTCTTAGTGAAACCTCGAAACACACTTTTCTGCAGAGAAGTATTTTACTATTTTCAAACCTTGTTCTTTTCAAGCTTCTCCTCAGTGCTAAAGAGGTTACAGCTCCTTGCTTTACCAGATCCCCAAGACATACTGCCACCACTGGTATTCACAGTCCCCAGCACAGATAATGGCCAGATTGTAGCTATTGTCAAGTATGTGAATATAAAATTTTAGCAGTAAGTTCTCCTCCCAGGCTTTATAACTTTTTTTTCCAACTTTCTCAGCCATTTTCCAGTGATCAAATTTTGTAGATGTTTGCTAACATAAAAGTGATGTTTCTTTCTACAAATTTTTTTCATTCCTGTTCATATCATTATATGAGTTCTAATTGGCTGAAGTCATATTTCCTAGGTAACCTAATTTCTTGAATATACCATAAACTGTCATTTTTCCAGCCACGTTTTGGCTGAAAAGTACGCCAACACACCATATAATCAGGTATCCCCTTGATGAATAAAATATGAAAGTGGGACTTGTTGTGACATTAGCGTTAGTTCTTTTACCCTGCCATCTAAAGGACTGTAAGCACTGTGTGTCCCAGTTGTGGCCTAGTCATGAACTGACAACTTTATGCATTTCCCAGCTGCAGTAGGCTGACCCCAGTAAGCAGCTTTTGATAATACTTCACCAACTAACATATAAAATCCAGACACCTTCTGCTTTCTCCTCTGCTTGGACCCTTATAAAATTTTATTTTTTGCAGGTGCCACTGAAGCAAGTTCCTAGAGGTGGCAGCTTCCCTCATCCATTTGAAGTGGATTTGGGGTCAAAGGGAGACATTAAAAGAAGAAGAGACTGGGAAAGACTGCCACTCAGAGACATTTGCAAGCTACAAGCAAGAATCAGGAGACAGAAGAGACTAAGAGTGAGGCCACCCACTACAGGGATTGAAGACAGCACAAGGGAGATGCCAGTTCCTGATTTATAAAGGCAACACGCCACAGTTAAGTGACATTGCCCACGGAGCTGTGACCAGTGGTCCTCTTTTGCACAACACATTGCAAAATTCAGTTTACATGCTAGCCTCTGCTGGGGGAATTTAGCTGCCCTTTATGGTTAGCTTCTTCCCAATGGCAAGAGCTAGAATGCTGTTGTGGGTTCATCTTCTAGTGAGGTGGCTATTTTGCTCATATCCTTTTCATCTGTAACATAAAACTTACTTTAACTTACTTTTATTTCACAGCAAAAGTAATTATGTTTAAGTTTTGCTTTTAAATTTTGCCTTAGTAAGATAAGTCTTTTTACTGTAATCACTTGTGTCCTCATCTGTTTGGCCTTCATTTGAGCAGAAAATGTCATCCTTTGCTAGTTAATTAAGTTCATGCAAACAGTTCTCAGAAACTGGTTTTCGTTTTAATAAAACATACAAAGTTGAAAAAACCCTTTCCAGAGGACTGAACAGCAATCGGGTGAAGAAAATTCTGCAAGCTGTAATTATACAGAGTATCTCAAAATAAGCACCAAGAGACTTCTCCTTAGTGAACAAAATTCTGTTTTCAGTTAGCAACAAATTTACCATTATAATTATATGACAGTTCTTAGATGAGTTCACAGGCATGTTTTAAAAATCCCTGTAAGCAATGCCAAGGTCTACTGCTGGGTGCTGCTTCCCCTACGCCCCCGCAGGCGTTACCAACCTCAAAGATGCCACAGTAGCAGCCATAGCCAAGGTGAAGAAACTGAATTCACATTCTCAAAGTAATAACTCACATATAATGAGGGATGATCAGAAGATGTTCACCCCAGGAACTCTGGAAGAGTGGGACTTCTTCATCCCACACACAATGCTAGGTCTCAGAAAATTCAAATCTTCCTTTTGAAATGCTGCTAGTGCTTTTCCTCACAGGAGAGAATGGATTGATCTCAAGCATAAAGTGCTGTGAGGGATTTTTGGTGAAGACTGCACTGGGATAGCATTCCCACAGCAGAAATTGCCAACACTCTGTCTGCATGCAATATCCAGGGCTTTGACAAGGGATGTTAAAATCAAAATCAGGGAATAGGATATTATCTTTTGGTTCATGCTTTCACTATGATGAAGCTCAGCCACAGTAAATAAAGTGACAAGAATCTCAGCAGAGAAACACACAGTCCATCCGTAGTGAAGTAGGATATTAAACATGCAGCAAACTGTCAATATGAAATGTTTCAACATTTTTATACTTGTTGATGTGCACATTTAAACACCAGGAATAGAAAAAAACCTCTTGCTTATCTTCATGTCATAATAATAGTCAGGAATGTTCACTTATTTTGCTCATAGCTGAAGCATGGAGGTAATAACTTCAAGACAGAAGATATGCAGGCTCTGGGATTTCTAGTTCTCTCCATTCGAGATAATGATTGAGGAGAATTTTACTTTCTACCTCGTTGTTCTTATTCCCAAGAATAGCTGAAAACCATTTATGCCAGCTAGCTAGTGTCATTGCTCCCAACTGTGATTATTACCTTTGAGACAGCTATTCCCCAGAGCCAAGCAAGCTCTAACAAAACTCTATCCTTGTAGTAAAGTTAACTTTAAGTATTGGGCTTTTTCACCTAGAGCACTCAACTGCTTGTAAAAATACTATAAGCATCTTTCACATTTGGATTAAGAATGAAAAGAACACAAATTTGTTTTGAGATCAAGTTCAATTCACAGTAACAATTCTTATTATAAATTACATATGACCTTAAATACAAAATTATTCACAACAGAACTGCCGAGCATCCACATTGGGATCAACTCTTTCCCTTGATATTATCTATTTGAAAGTAAACATCAACCTAAATAAAAAGTCATGACTGTCCTCTGCATGACAGCAATTTCACAGAATTTTGTGTCACAAATATTATTTGGATGGGCTTTTCTGGTTTTTAACAATGTACTCCTATGTCAGTAAAGCAATTTGCATTCTACTGAATAAATACTAAATATGGGGGTTTCCACAGATCTGTAAATTAGAGATTCCAAGTAAGTATGTTGCATTTTTATGATCGAGTGGCACTTACGTGGCTTGGAAAGTCAGCCTTCAGCTCGGTAATGCTTTTACACCAGTATGCTGCTGTTTTCTCACTGATCAGTTCAATGTTCAGAAAAGAGCCCTGGCCTGGCCCATACAGAGGACCTGAAGTAGTTCCACGCACAATCCTTGGAGAAACATTGGTCACAATATCCTGGAAAACAGGAAATACTCTCAGATGGATTTTGCAAAGTGAGGTTTATGTTGATTATTTACATTATATAATATAAGCTTAAATGTACCAAGTGTTTTAAAAATCTACTGCTATTATGAGTAAAAGCTACTCATAGCTTTTACTCATAGGCCAGTTCTCTAAATTAGCAGATTCTCCAATTAAATTCTTTACATCAGAAGAGAAAAATGTTTGCTCTGTGTGAGAAATGGCATGATAATTATAAAGAAAATGCCAATATCGTACACCTATGAACTGCCATATAAAATGTCATCCAAATAGTGCTTCTTTGTTGGGCGGGGGGCATACAAGACCTTGTGTAGAAACCTGTGTGGGCCTCAGTCAAGTCCCAGCAGTCATGGGAACTCTCCCCCCAAAGGGAATCAAAGTCCATGCCCTACACTCACAGGTGAAGCTCAAAGAGATGCAGCTCACCAGCCTCTGCTGCAAAGGCATGGGCCAGGCACCAGCAAAAGTACACCAGTACATCAAACTTCACAAATAGAAACAAATGATTAAAGGAGATAAAAATCAAAACATAAAAAATTGTGAAAATAAAGATTAATATTGTAAAAGATGACATTTCTGAAGGTCAATGTGAGGTTAGCAAACAATTTTAAAACATACAGTAAACACACAAAATGTTGACTTGTTTAGTAGTCTTAATTAAGCTGCGATGTCACCAGATCTATATTAACAAAGAACTGTAAATTCTGACATTATTTAAAACTAAAGAGAAACATAGCTGGTAAAATGTTCCTTTTGCCAATTTCCAATTAAAAATAATTTTGAGTAAAGGTCATTTATTTACAAACGTATCAGAATTATTTGTTTAAGTACCCCTCCTCACCATCTTGTCATTTTTTGTGAGATAACATGAACCTCTATTAGTATATAGCAATTAAGGTAAATTTACATATTTTAATTAAGAACCATCCCATATAAAACAATTAGGGTAATAGGCATACTAACTGGATTTCATAACATTTGGACGTTTTTCCAGCTAGATAGACAGGAAACCTTAATTAGCATTAATTAGCACTGATCTGCATATGTTTGATAAGGCATACCCTTGCCACAAAAGATTATTTATTCCTGAATCTGCCAAATGCTGCAGTTACAGAGGATAAAGGGACTTTTCTTCACATTGTATGTAAATTTGAGACAATCTTAATATGCTTATAAAGTTGAATTAATTATTATACAGTAAATATGCACTAATATTTTATATTGATAGATAATTATATGTCCATTTACATATGTAAAAATCATACAAGGAAATCTCACCAGTTCATCTGCTTTCAGACCTAGTAAGTCTGGAACATGGACACCACATTAATCCCCCATTTTCCTATTATAATATTTTCCCTTAATCACAAAATCTTCACCTCCCTCTCAACAGTTAAGCTGTATTTTCAGAAAAAAAAAATAATTCAGAACACTTTCTGAATTTATGCAAACCAAAACCATACAGCAAAATGCACTTCCCTCGCTCCCTAGACAAATTACAAAAATTGCAGTTTGTGCAGAAGAACCATTTACATCAGTTTGCTCCACATTTTCCTCTTGAGCATTTCAGCCCTTTTAAATTGCCTCAGAGGAGCCTGTGCTGTGACTCGGTGGCAGCAGCTGTTTGTGCACGCTGGCCATGGCACCCTGGGAGCAGACACAGCTCCCAGCCGAGGCCTTCAGGCACAGGGCGCTCACGGGCACCAGCAGCGGGAGTTACCTTGGCCGTGCTGCAGGCAACCAGGGGCTGCCTTCTCCCCTGCTCCAAAGCAGCCAGCAGCTATGCAGCTACTCTAGCATGGCACTAAGCCTGAGCTAACAGCCTGTCTGCTGGTGGGAATCATTGCTCCTGGTTTTGGTGCAAATCATGATGGTGTGCGTGGTCTGACTTCCATTTTGCAGCTTGCTTGTGCGCATGTGTTTGCCAGGTAATGCTTGGAGCCACCCATGGTACTGTTTGTTATCTCACTATGTGCAAGCCTTGGTGTTCTTCCAGGCAGTTTCATTTCACTACAGGTACGAATTCAAAGACTGAGATATTACAGCCTAGATTATACCTCTTGTGAAGCTCTCAAAGCCTCTGTCTGCTTCCATGTAAAAACACTCTGAAGTTTTCCTATCTGCCTTGGGTCTCCAGGCAATCTCTTCTCCCCTCTCTAAAAAGAGAGATCCTGTATTAGACCCTGCAACTGCTGCTGAAGCCCCACAGCTTTGACACACTTTCACAGAGCTCAGTTATAGTCAACATCTGAGTGACAATTTCTCTCTCCAGGATCCCACAGAGCTGAATCAGGGAATGCCCAGACTTTGCAAACTGTCTCAAAAGCAGCCATTCTTCACTTTAATGACCGCAAGAGACACACAGAGCCATATGAAATAGTAAACACACATACATCTCTCTGCCTATGTTTCCTCACTGTTGAATTTTCCTTGAGATTTTGTAAGATCCCCTTTGGTGCTCAGGGACCTTCCCCTCCCATTCCCCAGCAGCACAGACATCAGTTTCTTCCAATGAAGAAAAGAGGCTTCCACAGCCTCCCCACTGCCTCTATGTCACAAGACCTCTCTGCTGTGTCCGTGCATCACTTCATCTGTCCTGACCAAGCTGTTTCTGCTTCCAAAAATCCTTCCTGGCTTTGAAATCCAAGCATTACCACCTGGCTGCTTTGTCTTAGTTGCTCACAGGAGGGATATGCTGTCCTTATTTAAGATCTCATTCCTCATTTGCCCCTCCCAGTTAAGAGTAAAGTAGATGGAAAGAGTCTGTAATGACTGACACTCTGGCACTCCTCCTGTCTCTTGTTAGCACATGACAGCCCCAGGCACAGGGAGACTCACAGTTCATGGAAACAAAATGGAATTTATAACTTATGTGATGATTCAAGGAATCTGTCTATGTACATACAAAATAAAATCACACAAATGACAGGATACAAAATTGTCTCTTTGTGATGAGTGTGAAATACCTACACAGAACTTGCCCTACCAACTTCTTCATCTTCTCTCCCCTGCCATGGCTATGAGAAAGCTGAACAAGGAAAGAGTTGGACAAAGGATCTTTTGGCTGGGCTTAGCCAACTTCATGGCCCTTGGTTTTAGGAATGAATTTTACACAATGTTTCACGAAACAGGAAATTCTGGGGCTGGCCAATTGCTATTACTGTCTCCAAAACCAGCAGGTAAAGGCAGAGCAGCTGAGGTAGCCCTTGTGCTCCAGTCCACAGGGTTTGTGACAAACCAGCTTCTGGTGTTTTAATTGGAACACTGACTTTTCCTGTTTGTGGGAATTGTGAGACTAAATGCTGGCACTGATAATTCCTTTTCTTTTGTAAAACCTGTTTTTTCCTTTTATCCCAACTATGCACACAACCCTTTTATTGTTAATAAAAATTACTGTGTGCGTAAAATGTATTGTGTGCAGCCACAAAAGAACTGAAACAAGAAGCCTGGTAGGAAGTACTTCAAGGTTTGAACCTGAGCACTTTATTGGTTCTAAACAGAGGGATGACCTGAGCAATGAGTTGGTCTGGTTCCTGCATGCAGGTGAAAGGAGAGGCCCACATACAGGAAAGAAGAGTGTGTTCAATATCCAAAACAAATCAAGTATCTAATTCCCTCATTCAAGGGAGGCAATGCATGGTCCTTGAGAAAAACAGCACAGCACTTTCATATACTCTGAAGACCAAAGATTTGGACTTCTAATAAGGAGCAACTAGGGGACAACAAAGTTTATATATTTCCACACTAAAAGATTAAGCTGTGGGGAAAAAACCCCAAACAAACAACAAAAACCTGAAAAAATAATTGGCAAAGATAACAGAAAATACCAATAAAATTACTTCGTTTCATGGGGAAATATTGCAATTCAATGTGTACTTGGGGATTAGGGTATTTGATATTAGATTACAGCAAATAACCTGGTTTGGGGGTTAATGGAAATCAAGAGAAACAGTGACAACAAATAGAATCAAGAGCCAACTGTGAATCATGAGTATTTCAGTTACTGAATTTCTTCCATTGCCTCAAAAGCTTATTCATTTTTCCAGAAGACCTCAGCAGAAACAATCACACTAATCCTGCAAATATCTCTAGTTCAGGACAACCCCAAAGAAAGTGGTGTTACTCAGATAAAAGCACTAATATCCTGCTGCTTTTGGATTCCCCTCTTCTGTGTATGACCAATTCTGGTATTCTAGTAACTTGAGACTGAATTAATTTGCATTACACATATATTTCTGTTCCTGTTGATTAATTAATTAACACACTGAAAAGATGACCCAAGGCATTGATCAGGCCCCATTTGCTCTAATAATCTCGGAACTCTGCAATCAGATCGTTGAATTCTAAACTACTTAAGTGTAATGGGCTGGGAGATTTGAGACAACAAAGTCCAGACACTCAGCAGCTTTTAGTCAGCTAAATTTCTTTAGGCATGTATCAATACATCAGTCCATACCTTACTATTCATTCTGAATTTTGTTTTGCTTCATGCTGTCCACATTTGCAGTTGGTAATTGCCACAGATTTTTGTACTGTAAAATCACAACCATGCTGCCTACAGTGACCAATGAAAGCAAGACAGCAGGGGCATTTCAAGTTTTAGGGCATCCAAAGGGTTATTTGGCACAGTGCTACCTCATGTGATAAGCACATCCATTGTGTGTTTCTCCTAAACCAATCAGCAGAGAAATAATTCACAATGTAAATATTAACATTGTCATCTGAGGGCATGGAAGTTAATGACACATAGAAATTAATCAAGCCATTCACCTCTCTCTCAGAGTTACTGTTTTAGAGGAACCAAGAAGACAGCTCTTCATTAACTGAGTTCAATTTTATGTCATAATCATGTCTCCTAGAAACTAAAAAAAATGGGGGAAAAAAGAAAAAAAGAAGCATTTGGAGAAAAATGTTTTAAGAGGCTAGTTGCAGAAAAGCAGTCTCCCAAGAGGTTTGTCACCTCATGCCTATTCAATTGATGTATTTATACTAGGCAAATACAATAAAAGATATATAATTATATAAAAAGAACCAAGAGAATAAATCTGTATGATTTTTCATATCAAAGCTCTGATGTGTTTCTATTGATTTGCAGAGCTCAAAACATTCCTCTTCTGCCCACTTTTTTTTCAAAATATTTCAGCCAAAAGTATATTAATGAACACTTGAAATAACAAGGTTGCTGTGGGGAAAAGAGGGGTAGAATTAAAGAAAAATGGAAAGTTACAAAAATTGCAGTTAATGTACATGCTAAGGGGGGAGAAAACAATATGGAGAGGAGTGCAAAGTTACAGACACAGTTATAATAACAGTATGGAAAATTATAGGGAGAAAACATGGTTGCTGCTCCCCAGATGGAATGAGGTCAACATGCCCAACTTCCCACACAATACATGCTCCACCAAACATAAAAAACAGTATTAAAGTAAGTTAAAAATGGGGAGAAGACAGGCAACACTCCATCACAATTTCTGGGATCAGTCGAAGGGAGCCATCTTCTCCCTCACAGGGAGGCCTATTGGGTAACTACTGTATTTTTACGTACACTGATTATCTCAAGCTAGCTTTTGTTAGGAATTAGAGCTTATCAATATATTGCTTTGAATACACTCTTGCAGCCAGATACTATCACCAGCAATCTTTGAACTTTAGCCTGTCACAATCTTCTATTATATGAATAAAGAATGTTATTTCGTGATCTGTTAGTGGGAGCTCTCCAAGGGTGCTGGCAGCTGCTGGCAGTGGGTCATATATTCAATTATGGAGCCCCAGGAAGGGCTGTCTCTTATGCTGTGTGACCCTGAACACGTCAGTGGAGCTGCCCTCTGATCCAGTGACTGCCCAGGGAAGGGTCCCTTAATGGGACACTGACAGACTGGGGGGGGCACAAAGGCATTGGCTTTGCTGGGGCTCTGACAGACTAATCACACACAAAGGGCTTGAGAAAATCACCCCTTTTACACGACAGTTGTTTAAGAGAACACCTGGGCATTTTTATTCTGTATATGGAAAGAAAATAAATTAATTGCAGCTTTAACTAATATATTAAGTAATTGTACAACTATTCATTCCTGAAGTACAGGTGTTCTGCAATGTAAATGGCCTCAGCACAAGTAAAGTTTCAAATAAGAGTTTTGGATTTTAAAATACATTTAATCACACTATAACAAGTGTTAACATGAGTTTTCTTCACTCTGAGAGACTTCTAAGAGACACAGAGAACTTGCCTTGCAGTGTTGGCCCCCAAAGTCAATGAAAGTCACTTCATACTTCAAATTAAGCTTTTCTCAGCTTTAACATATGAAAGCAGATAGGAATTAGTGACCATTGTCAGTTTCTTTTCATTAATACAAGAAAAAAGATTAAACACAGTGAGCAGATTACTATTTCTAAAAAAGTTAATTTATTTGACCTTTCTTTCTTCTAGGAAAGGAGGATGTTATACTTGCCAAGTGGAGTATGCATCTGTACATTCCTGGGGTTGCTGCTCACTAAACGTCAAAGTAAGCACCAAAGCAGCCACAATGGCCTCTTTGTGAAGGAGCAATTTAAATAAATACCTTATTAAAGTAATTTTAGTCCACTATGTCAAAACAGCATCTCTAAATTTAGTACATGGTAAACTGCCATGTAAAAAACCAGCTCAAATGTAAGTACCTACCTTACTACATTCCATACACCACCTTCTTTAATTGAATAACAAGGTACAGTAGCTGAAAAATGCAGGTATTTAACCAAATTATGATGTACCTTTCTCCCCAACATTTCAAAAATATACTGAAAAGGTTGTATAGACTTCAAAATCTAGTATGTGTGAAATGTTGTTAGAGTTTATTTTCTAAATGCTTTAATCAACCCCCCCAACATCAAGATTCAGTTTTGCCTAATTACCCCAGTAGACCTTTATTACAACTTCACCTATGTGAAAATATGGAGGAGACTTTGCCTTTTTCTGCCTAATATCACAGCAGTTAAAGTATTCTGGAAATCTGGCTCACTGCTGTTTGCACACCCTCAGAGATATGAACGGCATCACAGACTTATGTCCTCGTAATTCCCTGCCAGCTCTCACTCAAGGTCTTGTGATGATTTGCCTCTTCTGTGACTCAGCTGTCTAGCCAGACTGTGTCTAGTATCACCCCTTCTGGAGCTTTAACCATCCACAAAAGGCAAGTGGAACCTGAAGCAACAATACCACTGCACAGAGCACTGTTCCTACACAACCTTTCTGAGTCGTTCCTCCCCTCCTCTCCATCAGAACAGAGACACACTACATCTCTGCAGGGTTTCTTTTATAATGCTCAAAGCATGACTTGCTCTCCTGAATTTCCCCAAGTCAGAATTTTTCCAGCTGAACCGGAAGATAAATGTGCAGCAGGGACTTCTGCAAACATAAAACCATTCCAACAGTTACAACCATAAAGACCTTACCTAGTAGAGTAGGATTTTTGCAAAACATACGAAGATTTATAGGCTCATGGAGAAAGGCAAGAAAATTTGCTTATGATTTCTGCCCAAAGAGGTTTGATGTAGCCACTGGCTGGCACCTTCCAGTGCACAAACCTCTGCTATGTTGCACACAATGCTGCCTATTGAATTTCTAACACCTGCATTTAGCATTTTGTTAATGGGGGAATAGGTTGGACTTTACTGTTCCCATACGAGAACAAAACCTCATCTATATCACTTCCTCACTCTCTCCTCTTTCCCTCAGTGCACACAGAAGCATTTTTTAAAAATGAAAACCACCTTGACAGAAAAACTTGTTTCAGAACATCCCACCATGCAGAAACTGCTCTCATCTCTCTACCACCAGGTATGAGAAACACAGTATCATAAAGACCCCTCCTTTTTTTCATTGCTTTTGTGAATAAAGTCTACACCGAGCCCTCTCTTTCCTCTTTACTGCTCTCCTATTCTTGAAGACAGATAGTATATCACGATAATATGATGTAATATAATTATTTTTAAGTTTCTTCACCAAAATAAGAACTGAATTTAAAAACATATTACTTCCTCAGCCTTCCACCATTTTTCACACGGGTCATTTAAATTATAAGCATTCTGATCTCTCCCCTAGTACAGAACACATCTTGAAAATGAACCTTGCTGTAACTTACAATTGTGCTTCAGCTTTTACATACAAGATCTATTATGCTATAGAGGGGAAAAGGATACCTTAAAAATATTCTTATCTGGTTTTTTGATGTCTGTTTGTCCTGTGTTTGCAAAGATGAAAGTACCCAAATGTGTACTTATATTCCAGAATTCTGGAACACAAACAGTGCTTGTGAATCTTCCTTAATATTGTACTCTATTCCTTGACTGAGTAAGCTGAGTTATGCATGCTATTTTTAAAAAAAATAGACCATTGCCTCATAAATGCTTTTACAACATTAAACTATCACATTTGCGTTTATTAAACCAATTTAACACTGCAGCTCCAGCGAGTAAGCTGGCTTTCCAAATCACTAAGTTAGCACAGAAAACTGCAGCCCCATAAGGAAAAAGTAACACGTCAGGACTTTGGAGAAAAACTGCTGAACCACTCATATTGTGTGAAAGACAAATGACAAGTTAGAGGTTTAGTCACCACGTATTTAATGTTTTTCTATACTGTCTCATTAGTGCTTTAAGATTTAACCATGAGAATGCATGAGAAACTTCAAAATGTACAGACATTAAACTTCATTTCTACCTAAGCTTTTATCACTGCTGCTTTCTCAGCACACACCTTCCTTACTAATGCAATTCCCAGACAAAAGGCCATCAGTACCCATAACTTGTGATGAAGGCAGCAAATTCCCAAGCTCTGTAGATAATCTTACTAGATCAGTGTATTTAAAAAAAATAAATTTATTCCCTTTATTTCAGAATAATTGTGGAACAATCCCTTGCCCACTGCAAATCAACCAGAAATTATTTGCTACTGTTGCATAAAAGAACAGCCATCCCCTAAACATTGTTAATTCAGACATGACAGTTTGTCTAGAAGTCACAATATTATAAACTTAAGTTTCCTAAAATAATAAATTAGGAGATGCAAATACAATACAAATTAGGAGTAAAAGTACAAAGAATTAGAAGAACAACCATAATGTTTAAGTCAAATCTACAAATATTTTTAGTTGAGTTGTATATTTCATAAGAAAATGAAGCATTTGATCATTGCTGACAATTACACTTGCTTGAGTGGTTTAAAAAACCCCACTTTTTACAAAACAAGACCATATTGCTTTAAAATTAAAACATTCAATTTTTTTTTCTTTTTTTTAAACATATTTGCTTGTTTTCTAGGCATTAGAATATAAGGGCACTTTTACTGTAATTATGAAAGATAATTTTTAAAATGCATTATGTCCTACAGCACTTTGTCTTGACAAACAATTACTAGATATCACATTCAACGGAACACAAAAAGCAATTTCTATCACAAGGTTAAAATTAGTCTTTGAACAAAAGATGCTTTCAAAGCAAATCCAAATTCTCATCAGCTTTATATCAGTTTCTCTTTGAGAGACAGGGAAGTGAGGGATGGAAAGGAGAGAAAGAAAAAAAAAACCCTGAAGGACATTTGAAAAAATTCTTGCTAACGTTCAGTGTGAGCACACATTTTATCAGTTTTCTGATAAAGGTCTAAGCAGAAGGACATGATTAAATTTCAGCTGTCAAACTATTGTAGTCAAAAACTACACCCATCACAGAAGAGAGAAGTAGAACTTATAGTTCTGGCCAGAAAGTTCTATCTGCATGCAGACATTCACTTTTGGATCTGGTTTTGCAGTTGAGGGTTATCGGTTGGACTTGATGATCCTGGAGGTCTTTGCCAACCTAAATGATTCTATGACTGTTGGGTCTTGGTGTTTTGATGTAGTAAACTACCTAATCAAAGAATGGTTGCTTTAGCTGACTGATGAGAAAAATGTTCAGTAATTGCCTTAAAACTTTAATTAATTTTAAGTAAGAGGTCACAAGAACAGAAAATCATGATGCAAATGATGCAACCTAGTGATTTGAGGAGAAGAGAATGAAATAAAATAGCAGTACATGGGTAAATAAAATATCTGCACTGATTGCAGCTTTTGATCTGTATCCTAAACTGAAATGGCTTCTAAGGACCTGTGTTCATTCACAAAGGTGGAAAATTAATGTATAATAACTGAAGTACTTCAGTCTATAATGCTTACCCTTGGGACTACAGTGGATTCAGAGAATAAAAACTTTGCTTGCCTTAACAGATTAATTGTCTTACAGACATCTAAAAATATTAGGACATTTTTAGCTGTTAGGGAATATCATCCTCTAATCAGTGATCAAAACTTGTTGTGAAGTTAATGGACCAAATAAAGGAGCAGCAATTCTTAAGACTCCTTTCTAGATGAGTGCTATTGAATGGTCCCATGAAATGGGAATGAAAAGGCACTTATAAGAGTATGAGTCTCAGAAAATCAGGGAGGAACCAACATAGGTAAGACCCCTAAAAAAAAAAAAAGACCCAGGAAAGAGAAGGAAGAATCACATTACATTTTTACAGCAGCAAGTTTGAAAGAGTCACTAACGGGAGTCATGCTTACAAGGAGAATACAAATTCTCTTCTTGTACTTGATGGGGAGGCCAAATTAATATAGTTTTTTCAAACATCATCATTAGAGAAAACCCAATGTTAGTTTCTATAATACTGATTTCTAATTGCTGAACAAATTACTGTAAGTGGGCAGTAGAGCAGAATCAGTATTGGGAGGTTCCTAACAGGATGACCTAGAAGCCAAGATACACAAGACCACAGAATGAGCTCCTCTGAAGAAAAATAGAAGAGAATTGCAGTTCACCTCATAATTCTAACACAGCAATACTAATGGCTGCTAATTAGGCGTGTAACTTCACACTGGAAAAAAGCAAAGAGGTAACTATTTATTTAAGAGACAATACTACATGGATTAAAAAAACTCCTGTCAACAACTCTGGACACCTGTACCAAGCTCATTTATTGCCTAATTAAATATTAACATGTTCTGACAGAATCTGTGGTATCATTTTAATTACTGTTTTCTCACAGGGAAGCCATATAATCAATGTATTTGTAGCTGTTCCTAGAGGCTGTTTTGTAAAACTCCATTAGTAAATTGTGAACCATCACTAAAATATTTTCCTCCAGGTTTCTATAAGTAAATCAAGACTATTATATTCTCCTAGGAGGGGAGACTAGGTGCTTTCCTTCAAGGGGAAAAATATATGATTTCTTCAAGAATAAAAATGTTTTAACTACAATCGCTTTTTAAAGACTTGCTAAAATTCTTGCACAAAGAATCAACATCAGGGAGTTACAGATCACCAAAGTTATATTTAAATTTATGCATAATCCAAAATATTTTTATTGCTGGATTGAGTAATTAGGATGAGAGTCACATTACTTCCTTCAAGCATGTATTTAAATTTTCTACTGGGGATGAATTCCAAATATTGAGGTATGTCTTGAACCTACTTAGGTATTTTCTTTTTCCATTAGGATTAAGAATGCTAAATACTATAAGCATTGATTAACATTCCTGTGTATTTAGGGGTCAGAAATGCAACGAAACAATACCAATTCTATTTGGGATGCTATTTAAATAGCTAGGTATATAACTTTTGAAATATCAATTCTCCAGGTAGCACTAAATAATTTCAAGTTGTAGAGAAAGAGGTGCAGGGAAGATGGAAGTATTTAAAGGACTATTTTGCTTTACATTCCAATGATAATCTAGCCATAGATTACTACTTGGATAACTGAGCTCCTGAACATTAACTTTGTTTTGAACATACCCCTTTTATCTTTTTCTACGTAAAAGTCCTCTGTAAGTCAAAGGGTCTGTTGTAAGAGCAGGGATTTCAAGGCTAAGCCACATTCTCAGAGCCTGATTATACAGAGATCTGGATAACATAATCATGGGGATAAACAAACCATGAAAATATCAGCCCCTGTGAATTTTAACATCTTGTAAGAGATTGAAACCAATTTTAATTCAGCACTACATTTTAGACAGGATCTTTAAAACAGATTTGTATTTTTGCTGGAGGTCTCATCTACCTTAAAATTCATGAAAAAACACAAGCGTTTTCCTCTTTGTATTGGATACCAGAGTAAGAACCCACATAAGAGTATTGCATGCAAACTGTTAGATTTTATATCCACAGACATAAATGTAGTTGAACCATTTTCCAGAATAGGTTTAAGCTAAATAAAGAAAAATCAAATAATTGACAACTTTCTTTCAAAATTACTTTTTTATGAATCAACTTGCAAGGATTCTCAAATCTTGCACTGTAAATTAAACTATCATCCTGAATTAGTTAGCATTTTTGTAATGACTAAAAGGTTTTTTCTGACCCCCTGAATCATGGAATGACCTCTGCTGGCAGATTTTGATTGATAAGGGTGCTGTTCTTCTCTAGCAGGACAGGTCGTACAGAGCTTGGGATAGGATGTGTACATCCCAGGGAGAGCATTTGGGAATGCAAACCCATGGTGGACCAAGCTCAGGAAGGGTAGAACCAGCATGCCCAGGTCTGCCACTGGGAAATGTGAGCTACTCTGAGAGCACTGAGAGATCACCCATCAGTCATCACGAGGGGCACCACACATGGGCTCAATAACATAGACAGAGATGGCTTTTTCCACTTGAGAGCTTCAAAGTGGAGATTTCCGGCCTGATGGGCTGATTCTGCTTTTCCAGACTGAGCTCTTAATAAATAAACATTCAATGTTTGCAGATGTTATACCCTCCCTGACAGGCAGAAATCCATGTAGAGAAGTGCTGAAGTGCACACAGAATTTTTATGCCAAAGGACAAGCTCTGTTTCCCATCTGCTTGTGGCAGACACAGAGGCCCCATCTCAAGTCTGGTTTTCCTCTACATTCACCTGAAGTTTTCACAGCAGTAGCTTAGTCAATGCCTATTAACTTTTTTAGATGTCCATGAAAAATGACACATTCTATTGGCTTTTAAAAATCCACCCTGTGGGACATAGAACAAATTTAATAAAACAAAAAGATCAAAGCTCATTAAAATATTCTTGTAAGAACTGAAAGCAGCCATGATACATGGAAATTCCTAGCAGGACAATTATCCTGTTTACCACTGAGGAAAAACTTTATTCAAAGCTAACCATGTCCTTTTTCATTAAATGTATACCAGGTCCCAAACCCCAGCCCTCTCTGGAGCCATTGCTCAGGTCTGTCAGTTAAGTAAATATGCTCATCAGAGGATCTAGCAGCACACACAGATAAGGTAGATATGAAGTCCATTTCCCTTGAAATCAATAGGAAGGTGGTTGTTAGACACTATAATTGAGTTAGGGTTTCATTTGGGAATCTGTGCTAAATGTTCCCACTATTACTGCCACAGGGGTGCAAGGAAGTATATGACAGCTGTGGCTGGATCTCTGGCACCATTAATGGCACAGCCAGCTGAGACCTGCTACAAAAGGCTTATGCATACTCAAATCTGGAATACTAAGAGTAAATCTGTTCTGAGCTAGAGAGGGCAGCTTGACTTGCAGGCTCTCTGCTTATTCCAATAGCCTATTGATTTAAAATTGGGCAAGGATTCAAAAGCCTTCTGACGCTAAACACAAAAAGTCAGGGACAAAGATATTTAAGGAGAAACAAGGGGTTTGGCCCCACAAGAAGTCCTTGGTTAGGGATAATTGCAGCAGTGATAAATAGAAGGCAGGGATTGCCTTTGCCTCCTTTTTCCTACCATGGAACTGTGGAGTTTGAAGCACAGCTCACTGCAAAACATGACACAGAAACAGGATATATCCATTAGGTCCACATGCCAGAACACAGGAGCAATCTCACTCCAAGGGCAGTGAAGCCAGGTTTGCATCAGAGCCAAGGACAGCTTTCAACACCCACTGTAACCTCACACAGCCAGGGATTACCAAGACCCTTCTCAGCCCAAAGCTTGTCCCCACGTATGGACACTGATCTATACAGCACAGTCAATGACCACTTGATGTGCAAAACAATTAAGTGTACAGGCAGGTACAAGCTACATGTTTCTGGTTTTGGAGGCATTAGGAGTCTGGATTTTTACACATCTGCTATTTTAGACAACCTTCCCCTAGAGCAGCCAGTATAGAGCAGGGCAGACATCTTTACTGCACCCCTAGACAGGGATGGATAAAACACCAGGGCACACACCAGTAGAGCAGCAACTCATGGGATTTTAATGGGGTTTTGTAAACTACAGTGCAAAACACTATAGTGCAGCTCCCAAGAGGATTGACGAAATCTGAAAAATTCTTAAACTGCACTCACACAAACTGTTATTGTGGGATTGTATTGTAGTTGTAGCATTATTTTAGGATGGAAACCAATTGGGCATTATATCAGCTCTTTATGCCACATATCTTCCCACAACTTATATTGCTATATTTTAATTTTATTTAAACATATATGCAATACATATGCATATTTGCAAAATAAATGGCATCATTTCTTAATTTGCATAATCCATACTTTTAGTGTTGCCTAATCCATACTTTAGTGAAGTTTTATTTTATTTTAGTTTTGGTACTCTTTAACCTATAGCCTCCTTAAGGGAAAAAAAATCTGACTCACACCATTATTCTGTGGTATTTAGTGTCATTAGTAGTAATAACCCTTCTTAA
Organism: Chaetops frenatus; assembly: GCA_013400775.1. NCBI lineage: Eukaryota > Metazoa > Chordata > Aves > Passeriformes > Picathartidae > Chaetops > Chaetops frenatus. The sequence goes on along the minus strand of VZTR01005720.1, from coordinate 158,502 downwards.
CTGGGCCCATTCCTGCAATTAATTTAGTTTTCACGGTTCCCATCAACTCCAATATTCCATCCAATACGGCTTCACTGCCAGATCTGAGCCTTATTACAGTAACACCTTTTTATTTTTTTTTCTGTGACTAGAAGGGTTCTGAGAATGGCCAATTTCCTAAACATTGTACGTGTACAACCACCACCAACCCAGCCCTTTGTGAAAGAGCGTGAGCGCCACTTCTACTGCAGTTCTTTAAAAGTGTCTTCTCTTTCACTACAGCCATTCTGTTCTGCAGCAATGTAACAACCTAGTTATGAAAATACATGCACCTACTTCTTATTTACGCACACTGGATTTTATACCATGAATTCATCTAATTTTAATTATGCATCATTGCCTAGCAATACAGGAAACAGAGCTCTCCCATCTTGATTGTGAACACCAGCATCTCAAAAGATTTTTTCTTTTTTAAGTGAAGATAAGTTACCACATTAAAAATAAATGAGGTATTTTTTGTCAGTTGATTGGACACTGAGTACACATAATAAATCACCAAGAGCATTGTATGCTGGTCTACGTGCTAACCTTGAGCTGCAGTTTATCTATTGCCTGTAATTCAGGAGACAATAAGATATTTTACCCAATCAGCTGATCAGCTGAAGGAACTCAAAAGACTGAAATGGCTTTGAAATACACAGGCTTTTCTATGTCAAATTACCTCTGGAACCCTCTACCCAGAAGTAACTCAAACAAAACCCATTTGAAATACTGCTTCAATATTCAAAAAAATCAATAATTTAAACCACAGGTTGAACATTTTTACTGCTTCCACTGCAGACTGTCGTTTTTTGAAATGAAAATGCTAACGGCACCAAAGGGGAAAGCTCCGGCCAGCAGAGATATGTGTGTGCAGGCGTGGATTGGCTGGAAATGCTGGCTTACTTTTCCTCCCCCAGTTATGTTTACATAAGATCTCTTAAAATAAACAACTCTCATTTCCACTACTTGGAAAAAAAAATGTTTTTCTTTGTTGCACTTGATGTTTCTGTCCCTGAGAGCTCAGCTATATCAAGACACTTCACTGTAAACACACATGCTGAATGCAAATACTGCATCCTCAATTATGCTATTAAGTCATATTATTTTGTATGTAACAGGCACTAACATCGTGGTTTTGAATACCAGCAAGCACACTGTGAACTCTTGATTAACAGATAGAAAAGCAGGAATATAGGTGATGTTGTGTTCCAGCATTTATAGTAGGAACAGGAAGCAGTCCAGCACACGTTGCAAAAGCCAAACAGGTATGGATGTCCCACTGCCCATCATACCAGCTGATTTTGGCAGAGAAATGGCTGGCTGGAAAAAGATTTCTTAAAAGACAAGGAACACACATGAGGAAGAGACCTAGTAGGGATGTGAACCCTTGAACAGGCTAGATATGGAGGATGTTGGAGATGGAATCAAGTCTCTCCTCTGCATAAATTTAACCATCAGGTATATTTTTGGTAGAGCCTGAAATACGTTACTTTCTTTTTGTAGAAATTGTTATTTTTTTGGTAATTTAAAATCTCATTAAACGCTTGCACTCTCTGGAACTAATTTTTTTAAATTGTCTTAAAGGAGGAATGCAAGACACACAAAAAAACCCCAAAAAGCAATGAAATAAACATCACAAGACAGAGCTTATGTATCTACAGGTATACAACTCCCAACATACAGTAAGAACAATTTTTGTTACGGTGGCAAAGCATCACTTCTAGTATTGTAGAGAGGAGCATAAGAAAGAAGTCATAAGATTGATGGTCCTTGGTTTATCATTTTAATAGTTTACTCTCACATATATTCTTACACTCTCATATATTTTTAGAGCCTTCTCTAAACATAGTGTTAAAATAGAAATGAAAATGTAAATTATATTATAAGAATAAAGTTGCTCAACTAAAAAAACTATGTATTTGTATATATATACAGTATTATTGTGAAGTGAAAATCAAATTTGCATTTCTTTTTCTAGAAAAATAAATTATAATATACTATTTTGAAGCTTATAGATTTGTTCAAGTTTAACCAAGATAAATGCAGATTTTTAGCCTAGAATAAGAAATTACAAAAATATAACCACTTAAGAAATGTGACATTCAAAAATATATACTCCAAAAATTTGGACATGGACTCCAATATTCTGTTCTTCCTAAGGGCACAAAAAAATTCTGGATATCAAACAAAAATATCCCAAAATGTCAACAGATAAATTCATCTGAGTTTGACTACATCCAGAATATAGGAAAATAAGATTTTGCTTATTAATGTGTTTGAGACCTGTGTTACCTCCATGTGAAATCACCTATTCCAGGTGCTCCTGTCAGTCTTTAAAATATACCTCCTACACAAGGTATATATATATATATACACAGCAAGCAATCAACTGACCTTCTGAGAACATTGTTCTTGGCAGCAGTACAAACTTAAACAGAATAATAAAAATCCAGTAGCAACGAGAAACTCAATATTCATCCTTTTCTCAATTATTGCAAAGTTAGGGAGGAAAAACAAGCTCTTGAAGTTTGTGCTGGAGTTAAGGGATTCGGGCTGTTACAGGTCACCCTGGGCTGGAGCTCCAAGCATGTGCCACAAGAGCGTTCTGTGAACTGCCAGCATCGCCTTCTGCTCCAGCCCAGCACACCCAGAACAGGCAGTACAGGCTGGGGCAGTTTTGATTCCCTTGGCAGAACTCAAGCCATGAAGTTTGTCACCACTGACAATAGCTGGATAGATGTAAGACCCAGCTCAATATAGCACAGGCTGGAAGTAGGTTAATCTTGAAATATTAAGCATGGATACTCATGGCAAAGCTTGCATTTAGAAATAAAAAGGGGTGTAGGCTTCTGGCTCTTATCTGTTGTTGCAGCTACAGCCTGGAATGGAGCTACATCCCTCAGCCAGAAGGACTGATAATTCTCTTGCTGTACCCTCTGGATGCTTCCTCTAACGATCCCAGCATCACTCCTATCTTGTCTGGATTGACTTTTGCTCAGCATGCTTTCAACCATGCCCCAGTCTCCCACAAACACTGAACAATGCAATCAGCTGCTCCAGCTAAATCAGCTGAGAGTTATAAAGCTGAGTTTCGACATATTGAAAACACTTCAATCAATGTCACTTTACTGAACCTCCTCCATGGCTTGATATACACATTAAATAAAAGGGTGCAAACAGGAACCCCCCCTGAACTGCACAGGGAGAGAACCATGACAGGCAATAAAGCTGAACACAACGCCAACAGCGTGCTCCTCTCATTCCATTGTTTAAGCATGAGGCTTGAAAATGGACCAGGAAGATGCTTTGGGACAGACTGCATTAGGGACATTTGGGAAACGTTCCCAATTTTTATAGATTCCACAGATATATAAGATAAAGCAACAACCGCATATGGAAAAAATTGCAATGTTTTTAAAAAAGTTATTTCTAAAATAAGTTGGCTATTGATGCTGTTTAACAGCAGCATTATTGCCACACAATTTTTATTACAGATTGTGATGTTGCAATAGGGCTTTACACACTTACATTTACTATACCATGTGAATTACTGGAAACATGCTTTTCTATGTTTGTGTGATTTATTAAAACATAAATCATAATAGCATGTGCCAGAAATTCCTTTTGAAGGCTATAATAAGGTAACAATTATACTCTGAACTTCTTTCTTTGTCTTCAGAGAATAAAATGCATTAGAACGTATCCATTTGCTGCCCCATGACAGAAAATGAAAGTAACTGTGATGGCTGCACTGTATGCTTTCAGTTCCTGCAGCTGGCTGGTGAAATGAGCTTTTTTCCTGAATATGCTGTCAGAGGCAAAAACAATACTTCTAAAGAATAAACCTTAAAAACAATAAGGAAAAATTTTGAAGAGGTTTGTTTTTTCATATGTGCAGATGGATGTAGAAAAATCATACATGTAAATATTAAATGTAAATTTAAAGTATATTTTATTTGAAAGAAAATTATGTACATAGGGCCTCCCTGTATGGTTTTGACTTGAATCAATGTACTACACCTTTTTTCTTTTATGCAACAATTCACGGGATCTGATTCAGGGGAATTGTAGCATTTTCTTCTGTGGAAATGTACACAGAGGAGCAATATTACAAGTATTGTTATAATTCCCCTCAGAGAAAGTTTAAGGCCTTCTAGATCAGCCTGTGAGTATCTGGAGTCCTGTGTCTGATGACTGGCACAGTGAGAACTGTGAGAACTTGATTTTACTCAACTATTTTTGAAGGAAAAATCATGAACAAGCATTCACTATATAGAAGGTGCTACATAAAGGCATTATTAAAACTGTGCAGGTAAGTAGAATCAGCAAGATCACAGGATAAAATTGGCTTTATTAATTCAAAGAAAGTATGACTGAATCTCTCAAATTTTGATTGTTTTAAAATTCTATTTCTATGGGAGAAGAAACATATATCTGGTTTAAATTTAAAAGAAAAAAATGAAAATCAACAGTTTCAGCAGCAACCCAGATCTGGAATTCACTTATTTTTTTCTTTTTTTTCTAGAAAGACATTGTGCCCAAACCACATATTCCAAATGCTTAGGAGTAAAATGATGGGGACCTCTGAAACAAATGTGATTTCCAAGAATCAAAGTGGATATTAAGTTTCACTTTGCTCAAGTGATATCAAAACATTCTTAACAAATAAGCAGATATATATTTTTACACTTTCTTCGGTGTAGCTCATGATATACAAGGAGCTACTTTTTTCATAGATTTTTCAGATACATCACTGAAAATTAAATCACAACGTCATGCAATGACCCAATCCTATGTTGTGCAATTCTGATTCTGCAGGATACTTATCTCTGTAATTAACTGTAACAAAGCCCACATACCATGGCATTTTACTGAATGAAAAATTTATGTCATAGCAAACTGATGATTGGCTGAATTTGGTGTCTGTACCCCCGTACTGCCCAGATTCTCTCTGATTAATATTCCTGACCATTTCCATTGGCATGGGGTCAGAATCTGGAATCTAGATTTCCATTAATGATACTATAGTTATGCATAGTGCACATATTTTACTCAGAGCACCATGCTGACCTGCTCATACTCTGTCATATTTAGGGACGGACACAATGCGAATCAAAGTGCATTCAGAATGCCACACATGATGGTTATGATGGCTAGCAAAGCATCCTTATTAACTACTATACTTTTTCAACAACAACATACATACAGCAGTTCCTTGGAAACAGGATCATTTTGGGACTCCACTAAATAGATCACAATACCATAATTATTGCTATGGTCAAGCCATACACTTTGGTGAAGTTCTGTACATGAGAATTTTGGTACCCTGTGTTTATCTAAAGTTCAAACTGACTAAAATAAAAGAGCACATGTCACTGCTTTTCTAATACTACATGCTTAAGCCTTATTTTATTTACAGCTTCCAGCAGCTCTCAGCTCGATTGCTCGTTGTGCTGGCTGCCATGGTGCTGGAGAGGGCTAACAAACCCCTGCGTGTTCACATGACAACCTTTGTGCAAACGCATCCTTACTCTGTCATCTACTGGCAGCGCGCTTCCCAGGCATGTTCTCTGCCAGTCCTTACCAGTTTGCCAATTACACAAGCTGCTTCCCAGACATCAGACAAAAATTCCATAAGACTGCTGTGCGAGCGTACCCTAATTAACCATCAGCTTAATTAGACAATTTACTGTGTAATTAGCAGGCAATTAGTCAACACCTCTCAGATCTTATTGACTGCTGTGACAGCCTTCCTTAGTCTACACATTCCCATACGCTTCCACGACCATGATCCCAGCCCTACGCTGTACAACAGCAACCCTTGCAAGGGAAGGGAAATCGTATTACATAACAAGGGAAGAGAGAGAAAAATCAATATATAGCCTGTTCATTTATAGAACTGTCTTCCAGCCAAGGTTTTCTTTTCTGTAGGAATAGAAGGTCAGCTGCTAACAAAGAAACGTTCAGCTATAACATTAGCTTATGTCTTTTTCATTTGTAATGTGGTTTAGGAATTTAGGTTTTTATATACTGCAATAAATTATCAAAGAAATCAGGCAAGCTGAAGATAAGGAAAAAAATTTTAAAACTTATTATCATATAGTAGGTTCTAGAACAGTGAAAAAGTGGTGATAGCTGCTTTTGAGACCTATAGCTTGCACTGTAATTAACTGCTTTATAGTCCAAAATGCACCAGGAAAGCCAAGATAGAATAAAGTATAAAATATCAATACTCAATAATAACTCAACAGCATTAGTGTAATTCAGTAGAAATAATTTTTGAAGTAGTATCAAGTCCTCCACACAAGTCTAAAGCTGTATGTCCTTATAATTCAGGATGTGAGAAATACAATTAAAAACTAATACAACATGGATATTAAGGGATTATTAAAAATGTGTGTTCCTATTTCCTTTTTCTATAGACCAAAAATTGGATTTTGCAATTAGCATTGACAAGAGCTTTTTGGATAATTCTTAAAGTAGTAATTCCAAAGTTCACGGGATGCATACACTTGTCTCCTTCTGGAATTAACTCTAGAAGATTTAGTCACAAAAATCCTACACTTCCTGACTGAAGGATAGAGTCCCATAATTGCTATNAAAAATTAGGTAATTATATATCTCAAATAATGATAAGAAATTTTTTTTTAGAATACACTCACATGCATATTTTGATTAGTAATAGGTACTTTAACATAAGAACTTGTCAGGTTTTTTAAACATATGGAACTTCATTCTGCTTTTGCTACAATGTCAATCTGGAGTAAATGCAATTATATCACCATGAGATTCAAAAATCAGCTCTGCTTTCTTAACTTCTTGTGTGGGAAAATCAGATGTTAAACACAGCCTTACCCTTTTCCTTTACCAACTGGGAACTCAAGACCTGAGATAACTGGAACACTTAAGAGAAGTGTATTGCCTTAACACAGAAGCTACACTGGCATGACCAAAAATTCCTTGAAAAGTGATTAAGCTAAAGCCTGTAAACCCGTGTGTGGAAACACATGCCAGTTCAGAGACAGTTACAACATTTCAGCAAATGCAAAGTTCATAACACGAGCAGTACAGCACCACACACACACTTGACACGGATCTCAGAGTGTCCCTGCAATTTGGGACCACCTGTCTGCACCTGTCCCACCCAACCCAAGACTGCGTGCTCCAGCCAGGAATCTTGGGGCAAGAGCTGCTGCATGAGGTGCTTCAGGTGTCCTCATGCAGCCCGTGGTGGTGCAGAGCACAAAAGCAGCCACCCAACAGCAGAGCCTTGGAACATGCCCAGCTGGAGCAGGAGCTGCCAGCTGGTGCCAGGGGAGGAGGCCCAGGGCTGGAAGGTCTTCCCAAGGCATCTGCAGCTTCATCCTCTCCGTGGCCAGGGGTGGGGTCCCCAAGTGCCACCTAGGCCTTTGGCCACAGCAATGAATGCAGACCTCAGCAAAGATGCTGAACCGTCAATCAGAGTAACTGAATCATGAAGACCACTTCTCCTTTATTCCATTTCAGTATCTCAGTAGGCCTAGACTGAACTCTAGATGGTGTTCTGGATTTTTTTTATAATTAGAATGTGGAAATCAGGGAAAAAACTCGAACTCTGACACATGCACTTAACCAAATGGGGAGAGTCAAAAAGCCAATGACTTGACAGAAGGGAAACTTCTGAATTCTATATTGACAAAATAAAGATTTCATTTCTTCCTGAGCATCTCTGGTTAGCTATAAAGTGCATCATAACAATTGCAAAAAATAGGGTAGTTTTTAATTTATGTTTAAACTCAAAAAGTTTAAATATAGCTTTATGCTGTGATTGTCTTTGGTGTGTTTTAAATATAACCATTAAAAAAATATCTTACAGCCTTTTCTAAAAAATTATAAAATATATTAATGTCACTTAAGAAAGTTAGATGCAGTTGGCTGGCACAAAACTAAAAGGTTTGCAACAAATATGAATTGAGAATGGAAAAAATGTGAAAATTCTAAATTTCAGAATTATACTTGCCTGTTTCTAGCTTACATTCAAACTGCCTTTTCAGCTGAATTCCTTTCAGACAAAAAATTATGTGAATCATTGTCAAGATCACCAACAACCTTCCAAGGACATACAAAACAACCACAGAAAAAGGTAGCTGAATGGTGTTTTACACAAGTATGTCACATATTTGCTTTTTAGAACCCTGTTTATTCAGGATGTGATATTCAAAAATGTTGAGTACTTCAGATACAGCCCACAGAACCTGTGGATCCTCAGCAGTTTTGGAAAATCATGCATGTGTGCTCTCCTTGCCTCTTTCTTGATAAATATTTTCAGTATTTTCAGAAGAATGAGGTAAATAAAACAAAATTAGTAAAGAGCAGAGCAGCTTTTTCAGTATAAAAAGTAATACTGTTCTGATTTTTAACCAGTGTGAAATTTGCATCCATTTTGTTTGACTGACTGTGTAATAGTTGCACTACAAACATAAATTATGTCCTCTCTTAAGTACTGGGCACTACCAGAACAGCACCTATTATGCTGAGCAGCTTAGACTCTGTGGAACTTACCCCACAAGCTCAAGGCATAAGGCATAAAAGTTACAGCCATGCTCACTCTGCTCCATGAGGGTGAGTGGCAGAAAAAGAGATAAAATGGGAAGAAAATTCCTGATCCTCTGTAAAAATCTGTCCTTTAGCACAGATGAGGTTTACTGACTCAGTGTGCAACACTCCTGCATGACAGGTTGCTCTGTCTACCACTGATGAATTGTCACACTGTGCTCTATGCCTTGAGATAACAGACTGCTCCATGAGAGACTCTGTGCAGAAGAGAAACTCCCACTGCAGAAGAAGTGCAGCATTTTTGTGATATTTAATGCTACAGGAAGAGTGGGACTAAATATTCCCCCAGAGGTTTAATTTTTATCATGAACTTGTAATAAGTTTTTAATTTCTAAAGTAGTAAATACAATCACAAAGAGAGAGAGAGAAATTTTTTATGGATTGTTGTTAAACTCTTGCTTTAGAAATGCAGTTTGTTATCTTTAGCATTTGAAATATTAATTGGCCAAAATGACCAGAATTACTGATGGTAAAACCAGATTTTTAAATGGTCCAAAGTGCCTCACTTGCAAATTCACCGTTGTCAAGATGCACACCTGCATCAATTTAAGGCATGCATCTACCTGCTGCAGGCTTCAGCTGTGCTAGGAAAGGCCTTGGTTTATCAATAATGACTTTGTTAAAGCTCTCAGTCCTGGGATCTTTGGTCTTACTGTGCTACATCTCTCCAGATGGATTCTTCCAGGGTGAAGATATGCCAAACCCCTACATCACCAAGTGTATGGACTGAGCAAAAAGGATGGTTAAATGCAGTCCCTTCCAGTTCCTCAGACAGCAATTTTGAAGCTTTTGAAGTTATTTGAATATAAAGAAGTCTCCAGCCTTCTTTAAACTGGGTCAGAGATAAGGTAAAACTAAGTAGAGAGATGAGATCTGGTCCTTAAGTTGAACATATCAGAGAAATACATTTTCTCAGGGAAAAAGGAGGAAAGTCTACTTTCCTGCTACTTACTCAGATTCACAGAATTATTTGTTACTTTTTTGTAGCTAAATAACACATTTTTTTGTATAAAAATAAAATGGCATAACTACAGCATTTTAAAAGATAATAATTACATTCCACTTCCCTAGCATAGCCTTTTTACCTCTGCTGTTACACTTTGCTGATTTTATGCAGTGATCTAAAAATAGAAAAATTATCAAACAATAAAGATGGTATTTCTTTTTAAAATTCTTTCAGAAATATGGAACAGGATGAAGCACTTAAAGAACTCCTAAGAATACTAAAACCAAGAATAATAATTTTAAACCTGCAATACAAGAAAATAATTTAAGAGTGTTGTGTGCTAAGGAATCCCATAAAATGCTCAATTTTCTGTTCAAAAAATGTAGTTAATAAAAGTTGTCTAATGCTGCTTAGTAGAAAGGCAAACAGTCCCTTTTATATTTGACATTAACAATCTGATCATTTGTCTCCCCAAAGAAAGCCCATACAGCTTTCATACAGACCACACAATAAAGAATAGTAATATTTCTGTTTACAGAGATATCAACTGGCATTTCGTTGCAAGTCAATGGTCTATCTTTGCTACAGCATACTAGACCTCAATCTGGCATCTACAAATGTCAAGAGTATAAAAAAAAATTATAGGATGGAAATCAAAAGCATGTTCTAAATTCCTAAAAACCAAACAAAGTTCACCTAGACATATTTGCTGCAGAAATAAGTACAATATTCAGCTGTCAATCTTGAAAAACAATGAGGGAGCGATGCTGTCAGTAGGACAGGATAATAACATTTCAAGCAGATGTTCAGGCGGGGCTCTAATTCTCACTGAACTCCCTTGGTAAGCATTTAATTTCTTTATCATATGCAAGCTAGGCAAATTGTACTTCATCAAAACTGTATTGTGAAATATTAATATTTCATATTATAGCAAAACTCCATAGAATAACCTTTGTCATATTAAGAACATCAGAATTTCAAATGTCATGGTTCTGCATTTTAATGTATCTTAAATAGCTTTTTGGCTTGGCACCATAAATTATAACTAGTTTAATCTAAATTACTATGCTGTAATATCATACAAAAATATACATTTTGTAATACAGATTCACTTCTGTGAAATACTAATGTTATGGAAAACAATGCATCATTGTACCATGATTTTTTTACCACCTCCAATTATGGAGCGAGGAACACACAGTGCAAATATATAGAGAGAGAACTAGCTGGAGCCTGAATATGTATATTGTAATAACAGCACATAGAAATGCAATACATACTGGGCAAATTAATTAATTCTCTGCCAGCAATCATTTTTATTTAGAAATGGTTCTGAAAATGTATTGTACAATCTACATCTGTAAACTGCATGAACATATATTATGGCTAGAAAGTTTCCTCCACGATGGTTTAGTTCAAATGTAATCTAGTTTTAATTGTAGCTTTGTTTTTAAAAACATCCATGCAACTTGCTCCATATATAATGAAAAAAATTAAAGATTAAAGATGAAGTTAGTCTGCATGTTGATTTCTGCTGGTTCTCATAATAAAGGCAACTGTTTCTGCATTATTGAAAGTGACAGCATCACAAATCAATGCATGTCACAACAAAATAAAGACAGATGTATCTGATTAATCAAAATTAAATTTTAGAAGTGGAGGAAGCATCTAAAAATCAAAGCAAACATTTCTGCTAACCCAGTTGTTTTTTCATCTTTCTAAGCAGCCCATACAATGCAGTGAGAGAAAAACAAAGCCTGAATTCTGCTGATAAAACCCTAATTTTTGCTATAAACTCCTCACTGTGGAAGTGAATATGGCACAGGGATGTACACACCTCATATAACCTTTGACTTATTTTGATACTGTGTTTGTACAAACTTTCTGATTACACGTTTTAATGCGAATTTTGTATTCTAAACAATACTTACTAGTAAATTCTTAATAAATAAACCAGCTCAGTATAACACTTCTCCTAAAACCCTGCCACTCAGAGTTATGTGTTCAATTAATGCACTATCTGTCATTCTGCATGTAGTTTTCTGTTCATCTAAGCTCTAAAAGAGGTAATAATTGGTATCCATTTATTGTGGACTCTGTGATATGCAGCTCCCCATTTCCCTTCAATACCTTGCAAACAGAATTTACAAATAATATGTCGCTGCATACTGTTATCTGAACAAGACAGAAATACTCTTTGAAACAACAGAGCAATGAGCTATTGATCCTGCAGTCAAAAAGGGAAGACATGAATGTAGAAAAAGTTGTGTGAAGGGACACTTCTATTCTGCTACCATTTGTCTTTCCTAGTGATTGTCCATTTCAAAAGCAGTTAATCCCTTTTCTGGAAGAAATCAAATCTGGTTGATATGAAAGCAGCTGTGCAAAGATGTTTAATTTAGTAAATAATATTCTACAAGTCACTATCTCCCTCACAGATACCAACAGACACATACAGTCCCCTATGATTAATATTTGCTCTACACTATAATATCCAGCATCTTCTAAAGTACCTAGAGCACAGTATATGTTGAAGTAGAAATACTCTGAAGGAACTTCAGCTGTTTTTCATGCTAGCTTTTTTGTAGGTTTCAACAATAGTACAGTAGTATGCAAGAACAAACTTTGCTGAATCACTCACAGTTGAAAGGCTCCCCCTACAAACAGAAAATGCTACAAAGGTTGTCATGAAGACAATTGTGAGCAAGGTACGTGGGTGTTTAAAAAGGGAGTGAGCACGGCAGGAAACACTGAGCTCTGTGCTAACTCCTTCTGTGGCAGCATGTGAAGCTTGCAAGGTGAGGCCATGACACACGAGGCTTAGAAACACTACAGGAGTAAATCACAGTCCAGAGGCTGAACTCTAGCACTGTTAGCCAACAGTTCCTCTGTACAAGGCAGAAGGGCCTCTCATGGGCTGCAGGAATCCCTAGCCTTGTGTTTTAGAAGAGCTTTCTGTGCTAGATGATGAAAGAGAGAAAAGGAAAAGTAGCTCATTTGAAGTAAATCCTGTGTCTTACAAGAATCACAGCTTTCCAGTCTGAGTTCTTTTTATCTTTGTCCTTGGATCCCCTTCTTCCAAGATTTATCATGCTTTCCTCTCTGACCTTATTCCACCACACCATAGTTAATGTACAGAAATTTGTGGTTGGGCTGTATATGCTTTTCACCACCTATATGTCACTCACATTTAGTCTGCATCCGTCACTTTTGTTAAAGTGCCAAAGGATGCCCATGGTAAACAGGGAAGTGACTGGTTTCCCCTATCAGTGTCTGAACACAGAGGAAAATTCAGTCATTGGCTCTGGGAAAGGGAGAATTTCTACTGCTGCAAGCTCCCCATGGCCACACAGGCAGTTAAGCTTGGCAAATCAGAAGGAAGCCTTACCAGGACAGATAAAACGAGCAGATGAGGGAAGAACACAGAACCCTACTTGCACCACATACAATCAAGGCTGAAGTAGCAAAGCTTCAGCTGCCAAAAACTGCGTCTAGCAAATTCTCTTCCTTCCCAGAAGCTCTTCCACTCATGAGAACTGTACTGTCTGGGGAGCTGCTCCTCCTCCTCCCACCAGCTCCACAGGCTTAGATGAGGAAATCCTCACTTCTGATACTGCTGTGCCACTTGGTTTCACTAGCTGGGCAGGACAGCTCAGTCTGAAATCTCCACTGTC
>VZTR01005720.1:105275-130400 GCA_013400775.1 Chaetops frenatus | reverse complement strand
AGATTCCTCAAATAAAGCTTTAAAAGTGAGTCTCTGTGTGACTGCCATGACTAATTATGCATCTATGTAATGTGTGTTCAATTTGGGCTTATTTAAATAGCAGAAATGCTCATTAGCTGCAGTATATCTGTGAAGCTTCAATAAACAGTTTAATGGTTTTTATGTTTAACCAATTTTGTAAGTTCCTATAATTTTAGCTTTAGTAGCTCATTAACGTTATTTTTGACATCCATCTTACAGAATTCCTTTAAAGTGAATAGTAGTATTACTTCTGAAAAATACAAATATACTGTAACATTCTTAATGGAAAATGTGTAACTACAGCTGTCACATGCACTAACAGGTTAACTGCTGGCACTATCCAGACTAAATACCCAGCAAATAAAGGCACAATCATGCTTTCAACATTCTCCACCCCACTAGTGTCCTGAACAGGATGAAAAAGTGGCTTGACTGGATAAAGCTGGGTCCAACTATACTGGGAGAGGGTCCTGCTGCAAGCCGCTACTGACTTTGTTTTCTGTCTGTCACCAACAAGCAAAAGTGTCTCATGTCTATCAACTTAAAGAGCAGAATTTCTGCCCTAAGTAAATAGGGCTTAAGAAATCATCCTGAAGCCACTTTTTGTTATTGGAAATGGGTAAGCATTTCAGAGTGTGGAACTGCTGCACCCAAACTCATTCAGTAAACCTATTTGTGGAGAAAAATCCTATTGCAAATGACTCAGCAGGAAAACTCCTACCTATTTCAATAGGAACCTTTTGAACATATATTAATTCCAGTTTTCTGTAACAATTTTTTTGCAAATCTGGTGAGTCAAAGCCTGTTGGTGTGAGGCAGATGCTGTGCTAGCAGGAAGATGCCAGGGCATTCCCAGCTGGGGTATCACAGCCTCTCTTCCTCCCCTTTACTCTTTCATTAGATAGTCAAGGCTTCAGTACTCTGAGGTCAAAGTTACCCACTTGTCTGAGCAGGCTGCATGAAGAAACTCAACACCCCTTTCAAGTTCTGGGACTCCTGGTTTCTGTGCCATTTATAGTTCTATATTTGTTCAAAGAAAAACTAAAATGTTTTTCACTTTCAAGGTCAGAGCTCTGCGAACATTTTTCCCTTTGTTCCCTAGCAAATGCTTCTCAAACTGTAGAAATAAAAATTAACTATGTGTGGGTTAAAGAATAAAATTGTAAACAACTTAGGAAAAGTTATCTTTACTGTATGCTGAACTATTCTAGGGCAGCAATAAGCTTGGGGTTTGCTGCTACAGTTTCCAAGAAAGATGACAGTTATACTAAAAGTAAAGCAAAATATCTGAAAGTTGTGACTGATTCCTGGAATTATGAAATAATGTTTTGCCCTTCAGTCATGATGCAATAGCTAGCTACTATCAAAATTATGGTAGAACATATTTTGGTTCACTAACTGTTTAGTATTTCTGGGGTTTCATTACAAAGGTGGTACTTGGGAGGTTGCTTGGATATTTTCGCATTTCTCTTTTTTTCTCTCCAGGAAAATAAAATAGACATTATCATGCTGAGATTCAGTGTTCTGGTTACAAGGAAATTCTTCCCCTTTACTGCTGCCTGCTAAACAGAGTGTCAAACTAAACTTAGTTTGCCAGTCCCCTACCCTGGCTTGGTCCCTTGTTCTGCACTGTATTTTGTAGAGCATTTTGAGCACCATTTTCCACACCTACTCCATGGTTCTCCCTGGAAATTAATGAAATTAGATCAGAACAAGGGCATTTGTTCCAAAATTTTGCAGTCCAAAAGTACAGTTCCCTTTGCTTACTGGAAGGAAATAGATTAGAAAAGGGTTATTCAAAGCTCAGACTTTAAAACCAACAGGACTGGTGGTAAGTAGTATGTAGAGGCTGAACACAGTGTGAGGGAGTAAACAGAATTGCAATTGTATATGTTGAGTAGTTGCAATTTGAAATGGTGACAGAAGGTATTTCAGTAATTCACTAATACACTGTAGGTCTTGAAAATAACAACTTAAGCAAAAAAGCAAGAACCAAAGGAAAATTACAAAATTCCTCTCACAGCTCTTTATTTTTGTTTGTCAGTTACGATGGCTTGAAGGCTCTGCTAAGCTTTGCAGTTAAAATAAAGCAGCTTGTACTTGCAAAACATTTTTTCTTCAAGAAGAAGCAAAACATTTTTCTTGCTCCATCTGCAGTAGTTAGATTTGAACAATTTGGTGGGCTGTTTTTTTTTTTACTGGTTTTAGAAAAATGGTAACTTTTTAAAAACAGTCTAGAAGGCAACTCTCCCCTGTTTGATCTATAAGCAATTTCAGGAGCATAAAATGAACTAGGAGTAAATTTTTTTAAGTAGGTGATGCATTCATATGATTTCCAACAGGAGGATGAATATCCTCTAGAGCTGTTGCTTAAAAACACAATCAGCATTTTATTTTAACAAAACAAAAAAGACTACATACCTATTGTGAATGCATGGAATCTCAGTTGCAAATTTAACAGTTACCATGCAAGAATAGGAAACATCTTGTTGAGGATAATAGACTAGAAAAAAACTTTCTAACCTATGAGCTATTTTTGCTCAATCACCCACACACTTATGGCTTCTTATATTCTTTCCAACATGAGCATCAAGACTGCCCTGAACACTTCGTTGAACTGGGGCGAAGTCTAATTTTAATCACTCTGGTTTTGACAGTATTTTCTTTATTCTTGTATCAGTAGAACCACCATTTATAGGATATAACCTGCTATCTTAGCCCATACCAATACTGCATCTGCAGTTCCACGAGGTGCCTTATGAAATAGGTCAATTGATAGAGCTCTTTGTATGAGCAGCAATTAACATGTTTATTCAAACTGCACCTGAGTCACCTAGCCAGAGAATAACTGAGACAAGAAGGGCCCTCTGGAGGCTGGCTATTCCATTCCCTTCAAAGTTAGATCAAGTTTCAAGTCAAATCAGTTTGCTCATGGCATTGTCCAGTTTTAAGTACCTCCAGTATTTTCATCTTCATCTCTTGATGGGAAATATCTGCATATTTTCATCTCTTGAATACAGTAGTGTCCTTCATTTAGAAAAACCAATCAACCACACAAAGAAAAAAATCACAACAAAACACTAAGATGATGTTTTGGTGTTGGTTTTTTTTTCTTTTTAATTTCTTTTTGTTATGTACACTGAGGTAGTCTGGAGCTTTGGTTGTAATCCAGCTCAATGGTGAAAAGCAAATTTGACTTTCATTAATACAGCTTAAAAAAAAAAGACTCAAAAGCAACTGAAATGGTATGCTCAAAGTAAGTACTTTATGCACTCAAGTCTTAGTTGCTTTTCACTTTCACAACATCCAAAACAAATGACTTGCATTTTTCCTTCTTATTTAAATGCTCTTTTTACAGCAGTTTCACCCAAAATACAGTGTGAAACTGAGGTGTTTTGCTCACCCCCAAAGTAAATGACTCTCTTCTCTCATGATCAGCTCACTGCATGACTGTTCCCCTCCCATTTTATGTTCCTATTTAAAAACCTCTCAACAATTAATTTGGACTGTGAATGCGCCCTAGGAAATACAAGACTGGCACAATACTATGGCTAAGCAACACAGTAAGTTCAATCTTTTAATTGAGGTGATTTTTAAGGTGGAAGAAAACACAATCACTCCTGTATCATGGGAGTCTATGAATCACAACAAAATATATTGACTGCATAGGTTAATATTGATTTACCACATGAGATTCTAGAAAACCTTCTAATAAACCTAAACACAGGGTTTTTAAAACAACACCAACAAAATCTGCCAAAATTCTCAGTCAATCAACACCATCATCAGAGTAGTTCATAAATCTCTTAAAAAACCCCTTAAATCTTCCTGGAGGTTAGACTGAGCCCTGAAATATGATGCACACAAATTCCAGAGTCTTCCCACAGCAATAGAGCTCCAAGAGGAATGGGAGTCTGTTCTCTCCCATGCCCTGCAGAGCAGGAGGCAGGGGCAGGCCAGCAGGCAGCCCTGAGTAATCAGCACTGTACATAGCTGGGTGCAGTCATTGTCTATAAACAGCCTAGGATGCAAGAAACCATCCCAAAGCAACAGGAGTACACACAGAATAGGACTGCTCCTGATATTCACTTCACATGTTCCTCAAAATACCAGGCTGATCCTTCTTTTTACTGTAGGAGAGGGTTTAGACTCTTCTCACGTTGGCATGATAGTTTACCATGTTATACAACTGGATGCTGAGCAGGGAGTGCCGACTACCTAATTCAGATCTACAGCCTGCTTAGATCACTTTAGATTTACCACTTTCCTTGATTGCAAAGATTCACAAAAGTACATTACACTAAGAAACTTTGAATACCAAATTTTCTGGTTCTGTGCAATCTGAGGCATTGCCAAGTCCTCTGTCAGAGCATTTATACCCAAAGGACCATGACAACACATCATGGGTTAATTGGCTGGCATGACCATGCCCTTGAGAGACAGGCACATTATTCACTAAGGGTTTCAGAACCTGCTAACCTAGATGACTGACTCCAAGCTGAAGACCTATTCATTTTACCAGTGTGTCTTCTGCTGAGTCAGCGTTTTCAACTTCTGAGGCACATCGGATGTATGTGCCTGAACTGTAAAAATCTACCCTAGTGCCAGAAGAGAACAGTCTAAATTCTGCTCAGTTCCCATGTTCTTAGCTGTATTCATGTTCTTCTCTCTGCTAAATGTAGACAATTCATCCAATCTCTGAAATGTCACCAACGTGCCAATTTCTGTATCTTTAATACAGAATTAAGTAATTGCTAATTTTTAAGACTAAACCTTGTAAAGTGCAACTAAAATACATTGTGTAAGGGAAAAGTCACAGTTCTCTTGTATATGCACAAGAAATAAGTAATATTCAGACCAGTTGAACCAGAATAATGAACGTTTCAATGCTTGTTTAATTTGCTATGATAAAAAAAAGACATTTCAGAGATCAGATCAGTTCAGCCTAAAGATGAGCTTCTCTAGAGTTACTTCATGAGACCAGAAGAAATTCCCAAGAGTTTCTTTGAGATCCCACTTGCATTGAGAAGAAAAACATATGCCGAGGAACTGTACTTCTATGCTGAGTTCTGTCTCTATACAGCAACATGCAGAGCACTGTCTAGTTTCCAGACCCCCAAGTTTTTTCTAAAAGGTATACCTGAAGGACAAACTCCTGTAAGAGGACCAGCAGTCACAAGCTGAGTAACCTCCAGAAGACCCATTTCACAAAACTGTCAAAGGACAGGGCACGGCTGCAGCTAAAATAACCTGTATTTGCATTAGTCAGGGTTACCTTTATTGTCACCTAAAATGGAGCCAAAGGCACTGATCACCACATCGGCTTTCAGACGGACAACCTGATCCTCATCTTCTTTCCAGCTTCCATCGCTGTCTTGCTCTGTTCGAACAAATTCCATAGCAACAATTTGTCCACCTTTTAGAACAACTTTCCGAGGAGAGAGGAAAGGCAGAAATTCACACTTCTCTTCTTTTGCAAGTTCCATCTGTAGAGTAGAAGCAGTAAAATATATAACTTTAACTATGCTGCATTTTCATGGAAAAAAAACCCCAAACAAACCAACCAGAAAACATTTTTTGACTCAAGATGTTACCATGGATTCTTCTACAGTAGAAATCAGCTGTGTCCAGTATGCACACAGTCATTTTACTGTCAGCTTCAGAGCGTCTCAAGCTATCAAATCAAGCAGTGGCAGTAGGCAAATTTTCAAGGCAAATATTTCTCCAATATATTTTCTTATTGTTCCATTACTTTGAATATGTTAAACTGTTTTGAGGGGAAAGGATTTCTCTTATATAACTATCTGTGTCTTTTAAGAAGTGGCCTAGTATTAACTTAGTCCATGGCCTGATTTGTGTTTACTATGATTTTAAGATTTTATTAAATGCTGGCTACCATGTACAAGCAACAGTTTTCTGAGTGACAATCCAGACTTAAGGTCTTCTGAATCTCTGCTGTGGTAAAACTGCTTAAGACAATTGTCTTCAGAATCTGATTGTCTCTATTTACACAACAACTTTTTTGAATATGTAATATTGCACCTGACATTGCCAAATGAAGCTACTTTTATTTTACTGTTTTCAAGGCCCACTCCATGACTGGATGAGTACAAACAGTGACAACTTTTAGAAATTTATCCAAGTTTCTATGAAAGATTTTGGTTCAGAGTGACAACTGATTATAGTAAGAATCTGAAGAGCACATGAACCTGTGCAATGGCTTCAGTAATCCCATTGTGTCTACAACTCTTGAGTGAAGCGCAACAGAAATAAATCATGCGTCAAGGAACTCTCTATTACTTACTTTGCAGTTCCATTCCCATTCTGGAAGATCTAAGGTGCCCACCTTCTTGAAACTGACAACCAAACTACCATAAATCTCATGATAAATATGCATTAGATGGCCTGGTATTCTCAAGTATAGTGTAACATACCAAATAAATAAAAATGTAAAAAGACCACCAAAATAAGAAAATATAATCTGGAAAAAACCTCCCATAGTACACATAAATTGAGGAAGCAGAATCAGTTTCAAAATGTGCAGATGACCTGATTAATGCCGAAATGCAAAGCCAAACTAAAAATCAAATTGATTGCTGAAATATGTGATGAATAACATTGTTTCATTGTCATTGGCAGTGATTCCAAGCCAAAATCACTGTAAGTAATTTTCTTACCAGAAAGAAAGGAAAGAAAAGAAAGCAAGCCTTTTATAGGCTCACAAGGCAATGACAGAATTACTGAGATTCCTTAAACTACAGCCAGAAGGTATCATTCTAGGATTTGACCATGATCTGAAGAGCCACCTACAATACCCTAATGGCTGTTTGATTCCAAGATTAAAATCTTTAGTTCATTTTCCACTGTACAAGATATTCTATCCCTTGTTTGCAAATACATCTCTCTGACTTGTCAGGAAACAGATACAACAGTGGAAAATTATTTAAATAGAGAGTATACAAGTGAGCCTCAGAGGTTTAATAAACATTCATACATTTTAAGAGCATTTTTATAAACAAAACCTTTAGCAGATGTCTGTTACGGCACACTTTCAGACCCCACAGAAATAACCAAGATGCCTTCTCAGAAAAGCTGCTGTTCAGTTTTACCTCTTCTGGGACAGCCCTGATATGAGTGAATCCTTTCCTGAAGACCACAAACACGCGACGAGCTCCGCAGCGCAGAGCAGATGTTGCACAGTCAAAAGCAGTGTCTCCTGCCCCGAGTACAATCACAGTTCCATGTATTGATGGCAGTGGAGAGTGACAGGCACACATCCCTGAAAGATAAAAGGAAAACCCCATTTTCAAGTAGAGAAACCATTTCTGCATGACAGCTCAAAAGGTACTTGTACTCAAAGCAGTGTAAAATTGCATCTTACAGTTTCCAAGCGTGGAGTGTCACTATCAAATTATTCTGCTCCACTGAAAGACAGTTTTATTCCCCCTTTCAAGATATGCTCATATACATAATTTCATAGTCAGTACTCTAAGCAGCTGAATCTTTCTATTGAGAAAGAATTCAAATGACAATGTTTGTAAGATTGTGGGTCCTGTCAGGTTGAAACTAGAATTGTGAGATCTCTTTATTCAAAAAAGCAAGTTTCTCTCTCATCAGATTCATTATCCTCCCAGTTAAAAAAAAACCACCAAAATAAAACAAAACAAAAGATAACCAGTTGTTGATAGTTTTTTGTAATACTGTACCAACATCAGTCCCCCCAGTCAGATTTCTATAAAGCACTGACACTGTTCTGGCTGTGGCATGATTCTCTGAGGCTATTCATTAGCTGAACATGAAGAGAAGAAACATTGTTACAGTAATTTCTAGTTCTTCCACTGGGAGAAAATGTTTAATCTACAGTAGATTTCTACAAATCATCTGTAAAAAGTTACATGCGGAAAATGACAACATTATGTATTTATCATCTACAGCTTGTATTTGATGATTCAGTTAAAAAGAAACAGTTAAGTAAAACTGAACTGTTTCTGTTCCTTGGATGAGACTACACTTTATCACATGTTTAAGTACAACTAACTGCTGATTAGGTAAATGGCTGTAACTTGAAAAATAATGACATAAGTAATACAAAGCTATATTCTCAGTGAGCCCAGGATAGTTCCAGCCAGGAGGCACTAAGCTGGCCATTTACATATTGTACTTTGTACTCAAGTATCCTACTAGAGCAGATTTTCACATGTAATTGTGGAACACAAATATCATTGAATTTAGACTTATAAGCAGAGTGAGAAACAACATCCTAATACACCTATTCTCTCTCCATTTGAAAAATGTTTAATGTGTGACAAATGCTGTAATTTCACCCCCCATGTATGTGGCATCCCATTTACTATTTACTTAACAGCATTCTTAGTCTAAAATTATCTCTAAACTTTTCTCATTTATTTTTAATGACACTAATACTTCACACTAATTGAGCAGTGGAAAAAGTACCAATGAAGCAGGGGAGTGACAGCTCAGAGTGCCATTAGAGTATGAGTCCAGGAGGGATCAGTCAGAGCAGCCTGCTTTGCTCCTGGGAACACATTCCTAAGGTAAATTCACATCTGTGTATTTGTGAGGAGAAACCCTTTTGGAGGAAAGTATATTAACAAGTGGCATTCAGAATTAATAAGCAGGCAGAATACGTATTTTGCCATGAATAAGTCTATTATGTCTATTATTTAGATAACTGTCATAGTGAAAAAAGGAGGATAGAGTAGGATGTGGTACATGTATTATTTTATTTTAAAATTCCATGCCTTAGAGAGCAAAAGGTGGCCATAGCTGCAGACAGACACTAGGAAAATTAAGTAAAAGAGACCATGTTAATTAACAGACAACACCAAAGAGCTATCTATTACTGTCAATCAGAAAAGGTTAGTTCTTCCAAGTTCATCCTTTTTCCCATTGTAGACTTTATACAAAAAAAAACTGTATCACATATGCTAGCAAATCAAGAGGGCTACTTTGTAATATTTTGAAAGATGTGGATCACAGTATACAGATCCTCATGCAGGCAGGTGATTTACAGTACATAAGTGCTACATATCTTCTCAGAATTCTACAAAGTATTTTTAGTCAAATTGTTTCAAGAGAGGATTGTTTTGTAGAATTTACTTTTCCTTTGTTAATCTATGAATGTGTTGCACTGCATATTCTCAATCTGTTTTATTTTTAAACATCTCTGTCTTCAAAAAGAAAAGACAAAAGCTCATCCTTTTCTCCCAAATCATTTAAGATTGCTTTGAGCTTAAGGAAACAGACAGAAATAAGCATTTGATGAAAACAGCAAAGAGATGGGACAGATGGGATGCAGAATTTCACTCTTGAAATATTTTGCATAAAATGGGGTAATGAACTTTACTTTTATAAGCAGAGTAATCTGCCACAGAATATATATTCCTCAAAAGTATTTAAGAAAAGTCTACTAAGTAAGCAGGCAATCCTATATGATCTAAAAGAAATTTCTGAATGCTGAAATGAAAATCAGTTTGTAGATAAAACAAGTTATATTAAGTCGTATGCAAAATACCACATTCCATCCTAAGTAAAAAGAAAAACTGTACATTAATTTATTTTTTGTCCGGGGAATCTAGACCATGAAGAAATGTGGCATAGAAATCACATATTTGGAGCTTATGAGTTCATATTCAGGGACACTGAAAGCATCTGTACTCCTTGGGGAGCAAATGCAGCCATCTCTGTGCTCAAAGAAAGATGTAGAACCATAAAACAAAACTGCATTTGGTGCCTATGAACTGAGCACTTTCTTATTAACTCCTGTCATACTCCTGTTGTCCTGAGTGTTAGCTTGTAAGTTTATTGGGTAAGGAACTAGTGCTGATTTAAATGTGTCTGCAAAACCAGCAGCACATGACTTGAAATACAGTAAAAGAATTCATCAACAATCTACAAATCAGCTGCTTATATAAGTCAGAAACACCTTCTTTAATATTAGATTTTTTCAAACCACCTTATAGACACTATTTTTATCAAGATACTTTATACAGAGGAGAAGCTTATGTCATCTTTTGACTATAATTCAAAATAACATATGTAACTTATTAGGGGAAATTATCTGCCATATGTTTAAATTTGCATATATGATTATTTAGTTTATAATCCCTGGGACTAACTTTTCTGACCATGATCCTGAGGTTGCCACTCACCAAAAGAAAACCCTGTCCCAGACATATTCACTGGGAGGTATTTTGTAACTCAATGTGCTGCCATGTAGCCAGATAGTTGGGTACATTAATAACTGCTAATGAGTTATTGAATGTGATTACAACAAGAACACAGTACCACACACCTGGTTTACTTGCCATTGCTACTAAAGGTAAGAAGTCTTTAGATGTGTAGAATCCTTGATTCATTCTCAGTCCTTGGAATATACTGTCTCTGTTTGGTTCTGGCAAACCTGAAATAGATATTTCATGGTACATCAGAATTACACAGGAAATTTTAATGACCAACATGTATTTTGAATTACAAACATATTCTCAAAAACAGTGTCAATACAAGCACTTTTACAAACCTTTAGATGTTTCCAAAAGAATATCACAAATGATCACATTTTTAGTCTGTAGCTTTTATAACTGGTGACTGTTTAATAGTACAGGCACTTGAAAGTCAGGTTCCTTGACAATACGTGTACTCCTATAACTCATAACAAAACAAATGCAGGGGAAGGGATTAGAGAGAACAAGGGGTGCAAAAGCAGATACTACAAATGAGGCAGTAACCAACAGCTTAACTGATGATGGGAGGAGGACAAATGGCAGTGCCGTAGATCTGATCTGTAAGTATTTGTATGCCACCATTTTTTTGCCATTCTTGATGATTTTCTCAAACCTTAAAGTCCAGATTGGCTGACATTTATTCCTAGTTATTAAAAGCACACATTTAGACAGAATCCACAGGATACAGACAAGGATTTACTTCACAACTATTAATGGCAACAAATACCTTTCAGTTAAAGGAAAGCAGCTAAAAGCATCTTCCAATTACCAAAGAACATCTTCTCATTTTTGTGTGAATGGTTGGACAGCACAAAAAGCCAGCCCAGCTGACACACCAGTTAAGCCATTTTATTCATGCAAATGCAATCAGGGTATTTTCAACAGTCTCAACTTTCATATTTACACCTAAAACCCCACAATATTATCAAAAGTATGTTAATTAATAATTACATACTGAAATGGAGTAAACGTCAACGGTTTTTTAAGAAAACACACTAGAACTGAGGGATCCTCAAAGCAAGCAGTAAGAACTGGAGCATACAAAGCAATCTGTGTTCCCTCCATGCTCAGGCACGGGTGGCAGCAGATGAATATTTCTCCTCTTTGAAGAGATACTGGAAAATCCTAACAATACAATGTTAGCCTCTACAACAATGCAGGATTGCACATTGAGGAGCACTCTCCCAAACAGGGAAGGTTTGGGGTTTTTTATATTATTTAAGCAGTAAAAATCTGTCTCAGTACAGCATATGACCAGAACTACATAATGAGAAAACTTAATACTTTTTCTTGAGTTACCTACATGAAGGAAGATTTTTAAACTTCTAGAACTCTGCATGAACTTACTATAATAGTAGAAAAATAAAATACGTGTTTAGATTTAATAGTTTCAGTGAGGCAAAATAAAATATACTCTCAGTGAATTCAAAATGCTTCTGAGCCAAAAAGCACATTAAAAAATCCTGAAATTTGAACTCTATTTATAAAGAAAAATCATGACTCACTTGATGAGCACCTGACTTTGAAAGCAACACTGATCTATAGTTGGATATTGAGAAAAATAAGGTTAAAAAATACTAGCACGTCCTGAACTTCAAGACCTTTGAATGCTGTACTTTCTGGGTAGACTGGAATTTCAGCTAATGAATATTGAATAAGGGATATCTTAAGAGGCTGCCAGAAATACTTAGTACTATTGAAAGTACTATATGTAAAATGCATTAAAGAAACTATTTTTAAAAGGGCATAGATTTTCCTCCCTGTATATATTGCAAAATCATCTATAGCAAGAAGAGTACCTCAGAAAAAGCTCTCAGTGACTGCCTGCAGGCACAGGACACAGTAATGCAACCATTCCTATTGAGATATCCATAAACCAACTCAGAGGCCTCAGTTTACTCTTGGGAGAAACACTCTTGTCATTAGTGAGATGTGCAGCCTGCATTATAGAGAATTTCCTTTCCACCTAATATGTATCTCCATTCAAACCCAAAGAGAAACCCTCAAAATATTTTTTTCCCACTTATTTTTTGCTGCTTTTATCATCTCCTAATGAAAACTATTTGGTCTCTAACAGCATCAGTAATTTAGCTCCCATAGGCTGAATAAAGAGTATAATAAAGGAAGTGTTGCAATGTTCTTTGTCTAGCTTCATCACTAGTTCAGAATCACTGAAATCAAAGGAGTTGTACAGAGAATGCACTGGATTCAATAATGTTTAGCCTGGCTGATATGACCAAACAACTGCCAAAGAGGCAGTCAATATATGTGGCATTATCTGCTATTTATTTTACTATTTTCATTTTGCTGAAAACTCCCTGAAAACAGTTTTGTGACATCTACATTTGAAGGAAATGCAGGGGATTTCTTCTTTTATACTTATAAACACTTAGCACAGATTGAAGCTCTTTGCTAATCACCTGCTGGAGGTTGTATTGTACTGGATTCTGATGCATATCCTTTTGCTGTTTAGTATTTGCTATTGTAATGACTGCATTTACTTCTGCTAAAATAGAGAGATTTAGTACCTAAAGCCACTAGGCAAGCTAAGAAAGAGGCAGACTGAGGCAGACAGAGAAAGAGATCAAAACCAGATAAGATTGACTTTAGAGACACCATCTCATAATCAACATCCACCCCACAGTAGTATGCTTTACAGAGAGATCAAATATTGATAAATAGCCAACAGCCTCTTGGGAGAGAGAATATTTAACAAAAAAATAGCTGTTAAGGAAAAATGCAGTTTTAAGCAAATGGTTTTAGAGAAGAAATAAATTTTAAAAAAACCCAGTCACCTATGAAAGCACAATTTAGGTCAAAATAATGAACCAGGAGAAATACCTTTTGAAGATAAATCAGAGAGATCCTTTAGAAAAAGGGAATTCACACACTAGTTCAAAATAGCCAAGAGCCACCCAAGAAAAAATGCTTAGAAAAATATAAGGTCTTTTTCCTAGCATTTAGGCTGGAGCCAAGTAAGTTGTTCTCTGTTCTCCAAATCTGCTTGCAAGCCATCTAAAAATATTTTTTTATTATTTGGTATTTTGTGCCCTGAAACAACCTATCACTATTCCACATTTCCCATCTTTAAATAATCTGTATCAAAATCTAGTGATTGCAATTATTTCCTTCCCCTGCACTGAAGAAAACTCTTTTGAAGGGCAAGCAAGAGGAGGCAGCTTGGAAAGGCAGCTCCCCTGGTGGTGTTTGGATGGCCTCTGCACACCCTTAGACAAGCAGAGGGCTGTGCTGAGCCCTCATCTTCTGCAGCCACAGCCCTGGGCTTCCTGAAGGCTCAGCTCTCCGCTTGCTGATGCCAGGAAACAAGATTCTAAAGCAACTGATACCCAAACCACGCAACCAAGCCTCATGGGCTGTGGAAAACTGCATCTACTAAGAATAGAGAATGTAGAAACATTGTGAAAATAACAGCTTGCATGACAGATCTAGTTCAGCTTTACAAAATCTAACCTAGACAGTCCCAATCTGGGTCAGGTGCAGCAAAGGAAGCAGTTCATCTTGATTCCTGACCCTCTGGTTTGCTGTGCTCTGCCTTCCATCTCCAGATGCTGCCGGTATCTCTCAGTAGGCATCACTACTCTCTTTGCTTCTTTCCTTCATTTGAACCCCACAACTACTTCTCCAGTGTGCAATACCTCAGCACCAAAGTCTCTCCCATGGATGACACACCATATACTTCCCAAAGTCCTTACCCACTGTAATAGTGGCTTCGGAAAACACAGACTTTAACTCCCCATTTTTATATCCTTTATATATACATACAAATATATAGTGCACATATGTATTAGAAAAAACATCTACCTCCTTGAACTCTCTGTTCTCACAATACTGATGCATGTCCATTTTCTTTATGCACAGTTTCAAGTCCATTGTTTCCTTTTAAAGAAAATTTGTATCCAGTTGCCTAGTCCAGTTGAGATATAATAGGCTAAATGATTAGAGTAAATTTGTCAGATGCACAAGGCAATGTACCAGAGTGATGCATAGATAATGTAAGGGATTGGTTTGCAGAGCAGGGTACCAAGTCCACTCAGCTGCTGCACCAAATAAATCCAGGCATGCCAACACATCAATCAGCTAAGTCTGCTACCACTGTAACTATGAGACTGATCTGGAGGGGGAAACTAAAGCAAGTACAGGCACTGCATATCTATCTCCTATTTTGATCAAATCCTTTCTCCCCAGAAACAGCAATGCTTCTGAGCCTGAACTTACTGTTTGGATTACTTAAATCTGACATAGTTGGGCAAATTTGCAGTTTCAAATGAACTTCTCAACCAGTCTTAATAACTGACATACAAAATAAGCCCTTAATAAGGGTCAAATGTAGTTTTCACTGGCAGCTGACTGAAAACACATCTCCAGACAAAAAATGCACTGGAGCTGAAGGTGAAGGGTAAATATACAGGAGCCTACAGGGACAAAACTAACTAGAACATTATTTTTATTCTCATTTTCCTCACATCAAACACTGAAAAGGTTTGTTGCCTTCATTTTTAACTGTAATAATGCTGAATTTTGCTGGTGAATGCAATCTGTGTTTGAAAATACCAAGAGCAACTTATAAAAAGTGAAGACACTCACTTTGTACATTTTTATAATGAATCGTTCAAATTTGTTTTGAAATTACTTTGCATTTATAAATTTATCCAAATTCAATCAAAAAGAAACAAAATGTGATTGACTGGCTATGCATATTCCTTTTTCTAACTTTTAAAACAAGGAAGCCAAACATCAAACCCCACTCATCAATTTATGGATTATTTTTTTAATGGTCTCTTGCCTTACATGTCTGGAGCTAGAAAGCTGGAGGGCAAGGACATCTTACCACTTTTTACCATCTCCATGCTTCTGTTTCAGAGTTAAATCAGATTTTTAAAAAACACATTTACAAGAAAAACTCTTCTTCTGTCCTCCACAGCCTTCATTACAGGAAATCCTAGGATTGGGTGGAAAGCCTTTAACTGTCAGATAATATTGAGAATGAGGAGAAAAATCCATGAATCCCATACAAAACTGGAGAGAAGAAACATGAGATTGATTTTCTGAGTATCTGCTCTGGTGGCAATGCAGTTGTTCTGAAATAATATCTGAGAGGCCAAGCCCAGACAAGCTGAGCCCCAGGCTGCTGCTCTGCATTAGAAACTTGGGCACAGTCTACAAAGAGGCAGCACAGATTCTGCACCAGCAGTTCTGCACCTCTTGCCAGGAATAGGCTGTGCCCCTTCACGTGTCCTGGGGAAAGGAGCCATGGAAGGCTGATGGCCAGAGACTGATGTGAAATTTAGAGAGCAAGTGACATTGTCTGATAAATTATTTTTGTTAACAAATTTTTTCTATATTTTTTGTTTTAATTTTCTTAAAAGGATATGCTAAAGTAGATACAGAGCTAAGGT
Source organism: Chaetops frenatus (assembly GCA_013400775.1). Lineage (NCBI taxonomy): Eukaryota > Metazoa > Chordata > Aves > Passeriformes > Picathartidae > Chaetops > Chaetops frenatus. The sequence goes on along the minus strand of VZTR01005720.1, from coordinate 114,718 downwards.
AATTGCCCTCTAAAGGTAAATTCTAAATCCACCTTTTGTCTTCTGAAAGCGTCCTTTTGAATTAACAGAAAAGTACCATTTTGTCCCATGTCCCTGCCTTTTTACACACCAAGCACTCCAGCTTGCTCCTTGTGTGTCCATACAAAAATATTTCAGATGTAGCATGTCTGATGACATTTCACACTTGCACAGAGACTTGCAGCTACAGGTACCATATGGCTAGACTGGGACTACAAAGGTGCATGGCACACTGTAAAATCCAAGCACATGAGCACTACTTTAATATTTCTGAATGCTCTGATCTTCTTGAGTAAGTCTCTTTTGTGGGCTGGGGAGCTGGAGATCAAAATCTATGTATTTAAAGCAGTTTTATTTAATGTCATACAATCCACAAAACATATAAATTGGACCATGAGTTTTAAGTATGTTATTTTCTTGAATGATAACACTGAAACTGTAAACTTTCATAACTGTCAAATTCATAGTTTTACCTAGACATGATAGAAACTACCTGTATGCAGTGGGATATGCTCTACCTATTTGTTTCCAAGAAGCCACATTCACTCATATCCACACTGCTAACATTGCTGTCCATGGATCAATACTGCACAATTTAGAAATGAACTATATTGAATAATATAGCATAATCCAAATATGGTACTTAAGCTGTGCCCCACAGCTGATTATATTGAACACACCACTCCAACTCATGCTATGACATGCACCATGCATGGAACAGACAACCATTGGTATCTAGAGAGTAACTTCCTCTAGGTTTTTAAAGGTTTGATACTGGGCATCTAGTCTTTCAGAAAAGTTGCAAATATTCTGCAGTTGCTCAGCTTTTCTCAAGGTCAGTCCATTAGTGATTAGCACTTCAGTAAATACTTTTGAGGCTCGTATTTGAAAAGAATCTCTCTCATTTTGCTGGAGAATTTTTTTGTGGGGATAGCTTTGTTACTTCCTGTTGTGACGTTCAATAGAGTATGTTTTCTAGGTGGTTGATTTTTTTTGTTTGATATGTATGTCGATGGAGATAAGTGTTTTAATTACTTTTTTAATGTCTATGCTTTTGTATTTTCTCCCTCTCTCCCTTTATTTCCTGCTGTTGAGATTACTGCCTCATCACCACAGCAGGTGGCTCCTTCAAATTTGTTTTCTCTGTAAGCCTGGTAGATTAATTTTGTAATATAACTGCTCCTTTTCTGTATTTTTTATTAATGATTTATTTTCTTTGGAAGAGGTATGCTTGCAAGGTTTTTAGGAGTTATTCCCTAACGATGGCTAAAGGCCTCATTCATAGAAAATTAAAAGTAAAGGGAAAAAAGTAAAAGAACTTCACCAGGGTTGGCCTTCTCTTACCCTCACGTTAGAACAAGCAGTGTGTACAGCATATGTGAAAACATCCCTTACATCAATCAGCATGGGCCATACACAATTGCTGCAGTGCATTCTAAATTGAACAGCTATATCCATAGCATGGCTTTTAAAAACATCTGAAAAAGCAGCTGAACCTGGAAGCAATGCAGTCTCTAGGTCTCACACCTTATTTTGTTGCTAAATTAGACACAGAGACAAGTATCTGAACTCTTGCATATGGTATTGAAATACTAGGAAGGAAGGAGTCAGATTACTTAGAACTGAAGTTATTCTTATGATCCAATTTCTCTTCGAGTACCAATAGTCCAAGCCCAGTTTAGAGGTAGCCAAAATTCACAAGAGCTAGACATCAGAAAGTGCAGATGGGAATGACAGGCAGAGTTCAGGGTCAATCCATGCGAGTGATGGAAATTAGGATTATGACAATACAATCAGTGTTGTCTGGCTGAGCATGGAGTACAAAACACCACAGCCTTGTGGTCTGCCCTCACCACATTTAGTGATCCCATGATCAGATCAGGCTGACATCTAATGTCAACCAAAGTGTCTGAAGATGAACCATAACTCGTTAGCCCCATCAGATACAGACTCCACCCCTAATCTGATTTTATTGTAATCAGTCTAGCTTTACTCAAGGCTTTTGTGTACACTCTACAGCCTACCTCTAGTCTTAATTGCTGTTTTTAATTTTATTACAGTCATACATATAGGATCTCTGCTCTGAATTTTAATGGGGTAACATTAAACATTTAGTCAAGTATTACTAAAATACTGTATTTTAATGAAAAATATCAGTGTTTCAAGATGCTAAAAGAAAGATCTGGAGAAATTATGTAATAATTTTTCAAATCTCAGTATCTGGCTATTCAGTTAAACACCATGAACATTTTGAGCCTTTATCCTCTAAAAGCCCTCTTTTAAAATGCATACCTCAGAACTGAAGAATACCATATCACTATGTTTTTAAAACCTAATTCTTTGAAGGACATGCTAGAAGAAGTGATACTAGGCTGTACAAACATACCCAGATTTCTAAATTAAGAAACAGATGGTAATTCTAGCCTTTCTTCTGTGTTTGGAAACTGATACTTAATGTTCCCCATATTTGAAGTAATCAAGGTGAGGATGCTAAGAAGTCAGCTGGTAGCCCTGGTGAACGAACTTGCTGAAATGTGAAGATCACTATGAACTAAACCTTATCACAGAGGAGGATGAATGCAAGATGTCTGCTCTACCTTCCCTCTGGTTCTGTTCTGCCTGGTGTTGTTTATTGCAGGACTTAAAGCACTGAAACAGTTTGCTATGAATCTTGATTTGTAGAACATAAGAGTTCTGTAAATTGTAATACAGAGTAACTGAAGAAACATCTGCTGTAAAAAATAAAGTGGAATATTGCTGCAAACCTTTCTTAAGTCATCTTGGCAACATTTATTATACTGGCGACAAATTTGAAAAGGTCACTAGCGAAAATGCATTTAGCAGTCTGAATCCAATCCATCTCTACCACAAGAATGTATCATTCCACCCAGGAGCAGAGCTTGCTCCAGTCTGCTTACAATAGAGCTAAACTGGATTTTAGTCCTGACTAGAATTTGGTCACTTCCCACCACAGACTTGAGCTGTCATTTTTCAGGAGTACTCTTGAACAAGGAATGCTGAAGTTTCAGACCTGACATGCTAATGTTGTCAGCTCCTTTCCCTGTTCTTTCTACAAGTTTGCTCTTAGCAGTAACCTGCCAAGGGAAAGACAGGGGGGCTGTGTTTCCTCCAGACACCAGCCAGATAGAATTTGCCAGTGTGATAAGCTGCACTACTCTAGAGGAAAAGAAACTGGTCCCAGTGCTTACTTGTGTTCAGTAAACACTGCTGAGTGGCCCCAAAGCAAGATCCCCTCCTCAGGGACTGTCTATCAGTAACTGGATGGACACAAGAAAATCTATCATCTCAGAAACATATGTCACAGTAAAGTGATTTTTATACAGTACAGAAAATCCAAATATGTGGAAGTGAAAGCCAAATAAACTGGGTGGTGAGAGTGGCAGTAAAAAGCTCCTGAAAAGAAAGCACAAAATACTACCATACCTGTTTGCACTGGAAACAATATCTTTCCTTAAGCAGGCTCATTATAACTTAACTGTCTAATATGCCTGTTTTAGAGGCAGTCATGCTGGTATATTGAAATAATATAAGCAAATGAAAATTTATAAAGGGAAAAACAAATGTTAGCATAGAAAAGATCTTTTCATATTAATTTTTCATTTCAAAACATGGGAAAAAAATCTTGAAAAGCTGGATCAATAGAGGCTACATACAATAAATACATAGGAAATGGATAAAATCACAGCAAAACTGATGATAAACATTCACAAAGAAAAAAACACAAATACTTAGTTGGCATCATGAAATAAAATAAATACTAAGCCTCTACGCTATTGCAAAGTAATAGCTGAAAAAAACCATCAAAGGCAGCAAATTCATCCTGTAGAAATATATGAGGAGTAATTAAGCCATTAATATTCTGGAATAACACCTTTGTCAGATCTCAGGCACCGTACAGCAAGGAAGTTGCAATGAGGTATACTGACACAACATCAATTTAAACTACCTAAAATCAACATTCAGTTTTGATATATTAGGAATATAATAGCCAATAGATGGTATCTGTGTTGCAATTCTAAACACTGATTCTTGTAATACTGTTTCCTAAATTTGATGGAAGAGAGCAGTAAAGAATCATAGAAATATTTAACTACAGCCATTTGTCTTAAACCCACAACTATCCCCTGTTGCACACTACTTCCATAGCTCCCATTCTGTTTCCATATAGTGACCATGAAGCAATAGGCTGAGTCAGTCACAGTTTTGCACCCTGTATAACTGGATCTATATGAAATATCTGTAAAAACTTACTTCTCCAGGAAGAAAATCCCACATGCTAAGTAATATTTGCAAAATGCAGCACTTTCTGATCATTCATATTTTTAAAACATTACAAGGATTCATCTTTTCTTTTTTTTATATGTAGAAGTCTTCAATGTAATTCAGCAAGGTCTTCCAAAAGCTAATGAGTAATTAGCACTCTACGTGAAATTTCAATATAGGAAACAAATTTTTTCCCCCCAGTTCTTTGTTAATGTATTATATTGTCTCATCTTAAATCTTCGCATATTTATATACTGGTTTTGTTCACATGAAAGAACAAAAAGATGCTATAAAAATTATTCAGTAATTTCTCCTGTATCATTCTGCCTACACTGCATTTTTTGATCACTTTAGGTAAACCATCTCTACATATATTTTAAAATGATGCCTCAAGAAAAGACTTCTAAACAATATTCATTATCCTGCAGCACAGATCTACAACTGAAAACCTATCAGCAGTGCATTCTGATGAAAAGGTAATAATTAAATCTTTTTTCCCTTTTCCTACAGCACAATATTTGACCTACGATAAAAAAACCCATCTTATCAAATTTCCATTTATTATTTCTACCTGAAGGGCTTTGCCAGCTCACACAAACATAAATCTCCATTTGTCAGATTTAAACTGTACCTGTCCCAGATGCTATGAGAGTTCATAGCTCTTGTCCCTTAAAAATTACCAAATAGCATCATGCAACATAACCTCTCTGCAGCCTCCCCTGACCCTTGCAATCAATAATATTCGTAACCTGTACGTGCACAGTGAAGGAGCACAGGAGCTGTGCACTATCCCAGCTAACCACATTGAGCTGTGATACTCAAATCTGCTCCCTTGTGTCTGCTGTGATCAATTTTAATCTCTGCACCAAGAATAAAAGGACTCAGCCCCTTGTTTCTGAATTCATCTGAAACGGATGTTATAGATTTGTAGGTCTGCACTGGAGCTGTGGATTTAATACAACAAGCAGTTCAAGGAAAGAACACATCTAAGCTATCATTCATTCTCATTACCCTCAGTGTATTTTGGATCTTCAGAAGCAATAAGGAATACAGGAAAATGCACATGTACTGACTTGAGGCAAGCTGATTTTGTTAAAATAACATCAGGTAACTGTTATTTGCTAGAGCTTTATCCATTACTGCCAGGTAAGGTGGAGGTCAGTCTCTCCATTATGATTACTTTGCTTAAAGGTTTAGAAATAGGCTGCCTATATTAATTTCTTCTGGAAGTGTGTCATATACAGTAAATTAAACAGAAATTCCCTAGAAATAATAAAGCCTAGCTCTGCTCAGTTAAAAAGAAAAAATTATTATGGAAAGAAAGAATAAATCGTGTTTCTGATGGTATTTGTTCTCTCACCTCCAAACTAATTTTATTTAAAAGCTGGCAAATTTGCCAGCCAATTAGCCTAATTAGACAATGGCATCTGAATGTAGAACAGGAAGAGAGCAACTTTAGAAACCTACTCCAGTAGAAAAAGTGCTTTTTGAATCTGTCACACTACCAGAATTCATGTTTCCAGAGTTCTCGTAACTGCATATTTATAGACTTGGCTATAATGGCTCCTCATCAGCAGCTCCAGTGCCATGAATCATCTATCAAAACATTTGAGAAGATTTTCTTATTCATTTCTTTAAAGCAACATTCTGAAGAGACACTTTCAACATGATTATGCTCCAGTGTTCACTATCAATTATGAAAAAAAGCACACAGAGTTGTATAATTGCAGGTGAATAATAAGTATGTGTCATCAGAGGCTTTATCTTCTCAGATTGTCACACACTGTCAGTACAGAATACCCTGCAACAAATATGACATTCTTGTAACATGCTGGAGGGTCAATGAGCGTTCTCACTCAGGTCATTTACCCCCTACACATCAACATCCTTATCATTAAGCACATATTTATCTGCCTTTCCTTTTAAAAGTAGCTGTACCAAGGACTTTAATGTAAATTTCCTGTTAAATTGATATTCTCCTACACAGGTAGATCAGCTCAGAAACATTACAGCAACTCCTTCATACTTTTCCATACTGGAAATAACTAAGCAAGTTCATGCTTTGACCAAATCCTATACTGAGTCAGGCTAAATGATAGAAGTCATGAATTGTCTAAGGTTTTTTTTAATCTATTAATTAAATCTTTCTCAAGAATAGCATATAGGGCATTTCATATAAAATTTTACTTAAAGACAGTGTCTTTATTAACTAATTATACCATTTTTATCAAGTACCTGCATTTTCCTTGGGCATTTCCCATACTGCTGACAGGGCACTAAGTCTGAGACTTTTGGTCAGAAATACAATTCAGCTGAGCCTCAGATGCTGTAAGGCTACTATCTAGAAAACAGACAGAGAAATGGTGGTGCACCTCTCCAAATGCCTCCTCAATGACCAACAGTCAGGAATATCAAGTGAAATGTGGTCACTGAAGATCGTGGATCAGGAACTTGGCTTGTAAGTGCAGATGTCTGCACAGGCATGCACAGAAACTTCCTCCTCCTCTTAAAGTTATTCTCTTGGTGGGGAAGTAAAACATTCAAAATGGGAAATTTATACTTATGTTAAGCAACAAATTTTTGTGCTACTTAAAGCATCAGTGAGGTAGGACTGTATGTCCCTTTTCAGTCCATGAAGAGAGATCTGTGACAAAGAGCTGTCAGAAGGTAAAACAAGACATCTCAAATTACCTGCAGTGATGATGCAAATACTCTCAAGGGAGCATATATTTCCTCTGACAGGGCATCCGACCCATCCTAATGTCAACCAAGGCACACAAATCTACCTGGGAGTGAGCAGGAATCCTTAATGTCAGCTTGGTGCACATTTTTGTATGTGCAGTACTACAATAGGAATATTCTTTCCCAATAGAGTTTCAAATGGAAACAAAAATAAGATCAATAAATAGAAAATCAGGTTACACAGTCCCAATAGGTCCCTCTAACAAGGATTTCTCTTTGAGATGCTCATGCTTGTCTGATGCTGCTGCTTTTAATCCTTTCACACCAGTGGGTCCTACATGCTTGCATTTTTGCTAATGTAAAACAAATGAACATTTTATACAAGGATATCCACTCTCCCCAAGTAAAGTGGTTAATACCAAAGTAAGCTTTAAGAATGTAAATTATTTTCCCTGTGTGGCTGAAAAACTACTTGAGTTATTAATTTAAAAATTATTAGCATATAAAATCATTATTATCTCTGCAGTTAATGTACAGTTCACTGACAACCTTTTGGACCATTACAATTAAGAAAAGCAGCATCTTTAATGAAGTCACAAAACACATTGTTTATTAAATAGAAAATTGTATCTTTAATTACTTTAAATATTATAATCCGATGAAAAATTATTTCATAAACCTCAAGACAAATTATGTCAGAGATGGAGTGTGCATTTTCTTCCTGTATGAATCCTAAGCAGCACTTTCAATTTGCTTACAGGTTTCTGTTGTACGTAAAATCTGCTCTTCAAATTGCTTTCAAGGGCCTAAATCCAATGGCACTAGCATAAATCTAAGATGCGGTTTGTGCTATTCTTTCTTTTTAAAATAGACATAGAATTTGACAGTTCTAGTAAATGCAGCTTTTCTGCTAATCTTTCAGAAGAAAACTGAAAAGAGATTTCTGTGAGAGTCACAAAAACAGGCTCATGGAAATAAAGAGTATTTGGGGATCTACTGAGTTACATGGATTTGCTGTTGTGTTTTGAACTAAAAGGTAACTTTTGTTCAAAACTGTCAAAGGCTTTGAGGGTATGCTATAATGCCAACATATAAGCAAAGACTAAGTTAATTTTAAATATTCCATTTATTTTTTACATTAATTAATCTCTGCACACTGTCAAGGAACGTTTTGCTCTCTGTCCATAATTAAACCTACCTGCTTGCTATTGCTCACCACTATCTCAAATGGCTGAGAGCTGCATAATTAAAGAAAAAGTTTAGTTGTTCACAGCATTAGGCCTTTCACTGTGCTTTGGATCCAGTCCAGAACAAAATCAGTATTAAAATGCATTGATTTCTGGATCCCTAAGACAAAATTAATACATTCAGCTTCAATTATGTCAACATCAACTTGTCACTGAATATTTTGACAGTTTGGAAAGCCTCAGTTAGCTATCAGACTTTCCTGGGCTAATCAATATATGCAGAAAGCAGATATTAGATCTAATTTCTTTATGCTAAAAAATTGCTACATTCTAGTCTGCTTTACCAGATATATTGTCCATGCAAAGCATGAAGGAGAAACAACCCTTCAGTATAATATTATAATAGTAAAACTGAATTTTAAAAAGCACTAAGCTTTTTTTTTTTAAACTTCTGACAGTAGTAAAAAAATTGATATAATTACATAATTATATGCAATTATAAAATACAACCACAGATAACATGTTGTTTAGAGTTGAAAATACACAGAAGATTAAAAGATAATAAACTTGCTTACTTTCACATTAGTACAAAAAATTTTGAACACAGAAACCCATCTAGACACATAATTGGAAGTCTTTTGTGACTACCCATGTGCCAGAAGAAAATCCTAGCAGGGCTTTGTAGGCAAGTTGAGTAGCGAAAGTCAGATATGTTTGTGAAAGCACTCACAATAAAATCAATTTTTGAAAAGGTTTCCCTGCAGAAATCTGACGTTAACTGTAACACAGTTACAGGTGTTATGGACCACACTGAGTACAGTACTTCAAACAAAGCCCTTGTTAGGTGTGCACCTAAATACTCTGTTTGATTTGGGCCTAAGCACCTTCGGGACCTATCCCTTCTCTGCTAAAAGACCTCTATGTCTGTGCATTACTGATGCAGAGGAAAAGAACCTCAGGAGTGCCAGGAGACTTTCAGTATTCTTATGTATTCAGAGATGTTCAAAACTGGATATGGTCCTAGGCAACCTGCTCCAGCTGACCCTGCTTTGAGCTAGGGGCTACACTAGACCATCACCAAAGGTCCCTTCCAATTATTTTACAATTCTATGAAATATGCCCTGGTTGAGGTCCTAAGCCGTGGAAAGATTTCTGAGTTTTTCATCAGGGATTTAAAAAAATCCACTAGTACAGTTAGGTAAAAGGAAAGTATTCCCTATCAGGGCACAGGTACCAGACACTCAGAGAACAGAGAAATTCAACAGCTGGTGT
>VZTR01005719.1:87706-139361 GCA_013400775.1 Chaetops frenatus | reverse complement strand
AAAAAAAAAAAAAGTAGACCAAAGACGCTGCTGATTTGCACTTTCTCAACTCCATCTATAGCATCACCACATCTTCTTAAGGTAGCAGTGTGCTTGGGTAAGTCTTCCCAGCTGCAGTTCAGACTGAGACATGTGCCAGAACAGAAAATCTTCCCTGACCTTCCCTCTTCCTTGTGCAATTAAATAGTCGTAGTGCAATCACTGTCACACACGTTGAGTGTCGCCAAGTCCAAGCAGAAGACAAGGAAGTGTCCAAGCAGTCTCTCAGACAAGGAAGCATCAGGACACAAAACGTTCTGAAAGTAGCTGCACCGCCTAACAACAATTGAATCGCACACAGCATACTGAGACTCTGTCTTCCTTCTCATGTGTACAGAGTCACTTTTTCACTCTCGCTGCTCTGTTGCTGATGCCCACCAGGTGCCCTCGTTAAATCAGCTGTGGAAGAACAAGGCGGTGTTGAGCTGCACCTTCCTCTAGCCGCACGTAAGCCTCATCAGACTCACGGCTGCCCTCCGTACTTCCCATCTCAGCTGCATCTACCTTGGTGCTCTCTGCGGCGAAAGCTAAGCTCCATTGTTTCCCCACAGAGTGGAAGTGGAATAGATAGAGGTACAACCAGCTGCCGTTGAACATCCCGCTTAGGAGTGCTAACGGGAATTTGGCAAGGCAAGGGACGGGCAGTGAGGCTCGGCTTGCGCCCACCAGCCCCATGCTGTGCATCTTCATTCTTCAGCTTTTGTAACCTGTCGTGCTTTCATTCTCCCAGAGGGGCGAATCATCCTCTACTTCTCACACAGTAAACCGTGGTGGCAGCGAAGTGCTCCAGCGCACTGCTTTGCTGAAACACGCCTGAATCATTCACTTTCCTTCTCAGTGCTACCGACCAACATATCCTGCTTCTCTTGTGTGAATCTACATGGAAAGCTCTTTGGCTACGTCTCGCACACAACACTGTGCCAGGAGAACAAGCCTGCCAGCAGCTGGACCTTGTGGGAACTTGTATTTGCAGCTCATTCCAGTTAGAGCCCTCTTTCCTTTACAGCCTGCAAAGCACAATCACAACGCGGCGCTCTCTGCACTGCCCTTCTCAGCGCGAAGGAGCACTGCGCACCTTACAGCCTCGCAAAGACCAAAAATCCTGACAGTGGTCTGGCACAGGAAAATGAGCCAGGACAAAAACATAGGCTTCATCAGCCCTTCCCATCGCCCACATTGTAGTGCTGTGTTGAAAAGCTGAGACACTGAATGACCAATCCAGCAAATGATTCCTTCCTGGCACACTTTGCTGAGCCAGAGCTAGTTTGGACTCTGCGTAGCAGGAAGGCTTTCAATGTGCCTCGAGCTGAGGAAGAACCGTGCACAGCACACTGTGGCTGCGTGCAGTATAGAGGCTGAAAAGCACCGAAGCTGAAAGGGGTCGGTGAGTTTCGGTGCTGTGCAGCCCACACAGGGCGACGAAAGGAGCTGCAGAGAACAGGGCTTGTTTTCCACATTGTATCTACTTGCAAATCTCTAGCAAAAGCTCCTTCGCCAACCGAGTCAGTTGAGAATGCTCTTGTTTCTTACAAATAAAAGCCAGAGCAGGGCGGCACCTTCCTCTTATGTGCACTCTGTCTTTCTCCTCCGCTGAATCTACTGTTGTGTTATCTGCATCTCAGAGCCTATAGATAGGCGCAATCATTTCCACAGAGGGGCTGAAAGACAAATAGGTAGCAAGAGAAGAAGTTCACGTTGAACTTAGTTCTTAACATTTGCAAAGCGATTTCAGCTGGTAGGCCAGTGGCAACAACACTCCTCCTGCAGCTAGTAGCTGTGCAGCTTTGTTCTTCAGCTCCTGTAACCTGTTGTGCTTTCACTCTCCTGGAGGGGTGAATGGTCGTCTGCTTCTCGCTCAGAACACTGTGCTGGCAGCAAAGCACTCCAGGCCACGGCACCTACTGAAACAAGCTTGGACAACGCACTTTCTTTCTCAGTGCTATCTTCTACCACATTCTGCCCCTCTGGTCGTGTGAATCTAAAGGGAAAGCTCTTCGGCTATGTCTTGCACACAACACTGTGCCAGGAGAACAAGCCTGCCAGCAGCTGAAGCTTGTGGAAATTTGTATTTGCACCACATTCCAGGGGCAGTCCTCTTTCTTTGGCAGCCTGCAAATCCCTGTCTTTTGGCGGTGCTCTTTATACCGTCGTACTCAGCGCGAATGACGACGCACACAATCACCCTTTCACAGCCTTATGTGCAAGACATAACCATAAAGATTTCAACAGAGGGGCTGAAAGATGGGTAGGTAGCAGCAGCAGAAGTTCTAGCTGAACCTAATGCTTACCACTTGCAAAGAGAATTGGGCTGGCAGGCCAGTGGCAACCACGCTCCTCTTGCAGCTAGTACACGGCTCACACCAGCCCAGTGCTCCACAGGTTCGTTCTTTGGTTTTGTAATCTGTTGTGCTTTCATTCTGCCGGCTGGGCCAGTCGTTGTCTGCTCACATAGAAAACTGTGCCAGCAGCAAAGTGCTCCAGCGAGCTGCTTCTCCTGAGACACGCCTGGACCATTAACTTGGTGGGCAGCAAACTTGGGGTAAATTATTTTATTACTTGAAGCTGTAATTGGAAGATTAACCCCCAACGTGGAAGTGGACCAAACTTATAAAAGTGTGAAAACCCCTGACCCATCATCCATTTTGGGTGTAGCCTCTGGGGGAGCTTTGTCTGCCGAAACGTATCTGAAGGCCCTTCAATAAATATACCTGCTTTTTATTCCCTTAATTTTGTCTGGCCTCTGTTTTATGCAGCTTAATAAGGCATCACTACAACCACCTTAAAATGTGAACTAGGAATAAAAAGTAATATTATCTCTTTTTTGTTGTAGTAGTAGTCATATTATGCTCTGGATGCAACTTGAAGGCTGTGATTGGTGAAGGGGGTTGCAGTGTGTGTGGACGTAGGGGGAATAGGGAGGAAGGAGGCCTGTCCAAGGCTGTAGGACACCTCTGGCTTTGCGGCTTTGCAGGGGCTGAATCTGAGTCTGGTGGGTGCCAGTTTTGTGTTTTAGCAGCCCCTCCACCCATGTCTCAATCCTACCAGCTCTGCCCAGCACTGGAAACAGACCTGAGCATGGATGCCCAGTTTCTTATGAATGAGTTTCTTACTCCTTGTGAATGAGCTTCCACTGGTCTGATTCTTTCTGTTTCCTGAAAGGGAAGAAGAGCAGGGAAAAGAATGGGTGAGATGGGGCAGAAAGGAGGGAAAGAGGAGACAAAGCTATTTTGAGGCATTGCAGCAACACTCCAAAGAAGAGAGCAATCCCTCCCGCTACACCATAGCACACTGATCTCAAAGGTAGAGCAGAAATCCTCTCAAAATAATGCTTTGCAGAGCACCATATTTAAGGAAGGCCACCTCTTCCAGGCTTCCCAGAGCAGCCATGTCAGTGAGGACATCACCTGGGCTCTGTCTCTGCTCTTCACCCGTCAGGGGATCAGAGCCACTGCCAGTGCAGCCCGGCAGCTGCAGAGGTGTGAAACGCTGACACACCAGCTGCCAGCACCATTTACATCAGCAAGATCGGTCTCTTAGGACAATAATGGATGTAGGACAAATTATGATGGTGAGCTGAAAGTGCTATTACTCATTATTGAAACTTTGGATTGCTCTCTGGCCAGTGCTAAAACTATAAAGCTGGCAGCCAGTGGACAAGCCCTTGGTAACCTCTGCCACTGAACTAAAAGCTTTTGGAGGGGAACAGAAGTGCTATAAATCTTGTGGGTGACGTTTAACATTTGTCAGAGAAACACTTTGGACTTATTTTAATCTCTTCATTTTGAAAAGTTCATAATAAGAAATAATGGGTGCCTTGAACCCAGCCAGTGAATCCCCCGCCTCTCTCGGCTCCAAATGGAAACTCCAAGTAGCCCCTTAATAAAAAGGGCAGCTCCGCTCATCGCTGTCTCCTGTGCACTGTGTGGTCTCCCAGCTGCTCCTAAATGGATACAGTCCTTGCAGTGTTTACACTTGCTGCCTGTTATTGCAATGACACTGGAGCCTGCAAATGTTTTAACTTGATTTTTTTTTTTTTCAAAAACTGTCCATTAATCTTCCTCAGTGCTTGGAAGGAAAGTAAATTATTTACGATGCGGATGTTATAGGGGATTGTTTCTGCATTAACATTTCATTTGGGAGTGTTAAATCTGTCTCTCATGCTAAGTTAGGGATTGGGTTTATCAGGTGGCTCGTCCAGAGATGAGTCCCATCCAAGCACACATCTACCACCACCTCTTCTTCTGCCCAGATGTTTCCCTGCCATGAAATGAATGTCCCATGCTCCAAGTGAAACAAATGCTGTGCCAAGGTGAATAACCTTATAAAGTGTATTTTTAAGCTGTAAATTCTGCTACTCACCTAAATGAGAAGCAGTCTCAGCTGGGCAAAAAAAAAAAAAAAAAGGATTTTGTGCCATGCCATTAGCATGCCTGCTATTTTTGGCTGGGCTTGTTCAGGCCATGCTGATCTCCTTGATGAGAGGCTTTACTGGTAGGTAGATCAGTCACTACTGCACTAGAATATGTTCTCAAAGAGTTGCTAAACCTGATTTTAAGTGAGTATGTGGCAAAAAAAGTGACCTTTTCTACTTTTCTATTGTACCTATGGTATCCACATGGAAGCTGTCGGGACAATTCTCACAACAGGACAAGAGGATGCAGCCACAAGCTGTGCCAGGGGAGGTTCAGGTTGGACATCAGGAAGAATCTCTTCCCTGACAGGGTTGTTAAGCATTGCACTGGGCTGCCTGGGGAAGTGGTAGAGTCTCCATCCCTGGAAGTGTCCAAGGAACGACTGGAGGTGACACTCAATGCTGTGGTCTGGTTAACAGGGTGGGAATCGGTCACAGGTTGGACTCCATCTCGGAGGTTTTCTCTAGCCTTTATGTTTCTGTATATTTGTGTTTCCTGGGCTGTCCCTGTCACTGCTCATCTCAGATCCCTTCCCAGGAGAGAAGGGAGCAGGCTGACGTGTGACCAATTAGAAAGGGACTGTTTTTCCAAGTCCAGGTATTAGAGTGAGTTTTAGAAGTACCTGTAACTGCTGTATTACGAATATTTTAAAATGCTGCCAAACTCCTTCTGCAAACAGCAGAACTAACCTGGGGAAAGCTGTTTGAGGCAGGACACAAGCTAACAAATGCCACATCATATTTCTGAGCACGGTGTGTGTCTGAGCAGTCGGGGAGCAGCAAATGCACAGGCTTTTGGAGGAACTGGCACTGCCATAGGCAGAGCATTGGGATATCCAGGCTGACTCTGGCCATCCTCAGCATGCTTGGGGCAGTGATTTTCCCTCTCTCACCCACAATTAACCTTCCTGTGACTGCCACAACAGAGCAGGTTGAAAAGTGCTCTGAGAGCATCTGCTGAAAAGCGTTGGATAAACACACTGTAGAAACAGCGTGTACTTAAACCTTAACCCCCACCACTTCCCTGCTCCATGTTAATGCATATTTGGGGGAAGTGCATGTACAAATAATAGCCAAACTGTGATACTGAGGTGCCTGCAGTATGTTCTCCAGAGAAGAAATGTTTGAACAGTGGCTTGGAAAGAAGAGATTGAGAGGCTGCAGTGGGTTTGACCAGAGAGATGAGTCTGTTACTGGAAATACTGATTGTCTCAGAGATTCAGTGTTGCCAACCAACCTGCACATAGGGTACCAGTTTTATTGATACATGCATAAGATTAAACATGATACCTCTGTCAAACCAATCCCATTCCATTTAAATACTATTTAAAATAAGGCTTAAAGCAGCTGCTTTTAAAAGATTACCTTCAGGCACAGGCCACCCAGGCAGAACAATATCATCACCTTAAGCACTTCCCAAGTTGCCGACATTTGGGAATTCTTGCCTTGTAGTAGTATAATTACACAATGTTAGTGGAAGTCAAACAAGAGGGCATTCAGCACCTGAATGTGCTCTCTGACTCTGTGGTGGCTTCACTGGTTTTGCTGATATCTCCATGTACAATCACATCTCTGGGCATTTGGTCTCCTTGAGTCTCTGACCTGCTGGTTTGAGATTTGGTTGCTGGTTTGCAAGTAGGATTTACTCTGAATCAAGATTTTGGGCTGTAATTTTCTGTATTACGGTTTAAATAAAATTTGATCACCTTTTTATAAAATATTCTTATCATGACAACAGGAGAGGCATTAATTTAATTTCTCACTGGGAGTGATAGAGTGAATTAAGGATGTGTATTCCTGTTCAATAATGAGCAAGTTATTAAACTTTAAGCTTTGTGTGAGTGCAAGAAACTTCTTCCCATACTGAGGATTCTGTCAGTTTTCTTTTTTCTGACTTCTCCTCATGCTTCTGCTTTCTAATTGTTAGTCGGCACACAGGAACACATGCCAACAGGGAGTAATAGCAGAAAATATAGGTTTCTTTTTGGCAGATCTCCTCTAGGATAGGACAACATGCTTCAGCCTTCACTGTCCCACGCTGACAAGGGGACAGAGCCATTTACTGCCCAGTTGATAGCTGTACTGTCACACAGCTGCATGGCTTGAGACTGCTGTGTGTTCTGACCACAGGGACCCGCTGCTTGGGTCTCCATTTCTGAGCTTTGTGCACCCCTGTTACTGGAGGATGTGGGAGAGGCAGGGGGAGAGTATCCAGCCACTTCTGTCTTCCCGAAGTGACCTGTTTCATCTCTCTATATCCAATGCCTATCCCTCCGTCTAATCTCTCCACCTCTGGGTAAATCATCCTTCTATTAGAACTGCAGCATTCTTCCTAGGAAAAGGGTGAGTGGTGATAAGTGGTAAACTGAAAGCAGAAAACAGATTGCTCATGACGTGGCTATTTGTACATTTGCTATTAATAAGTCAGATATTCCTTAGAAGTCCCTTAAACTTTATCTCCTGATATTACAAGCTTGATAGCAATTCAGGCTGTTTATGGTTCCTATTAAATGAATCTGCTTCTCAATACCAATTTTGAGCTAATGGAAGGCCATCCACATGATAGAAATTTCTACTGTCTTAGACTCTGGCTCCTCAACATGGATCTCACTAGAAGATTAGGGCTTACCCTGCAGAAGATTTATATGCACCCAAGAGCTTTAGGAGCATAAATCCTGATGACTGATCAGCAGAAATTCCACAACGTGCCAACACCTTCAGCAGAACACAGCAACCTGCCCCACATCTGCGGGCAGAGAGCTCATTTCGAAGGAGCTTGTGGCCATAAATCATCTAAATACTTCTGAAAATCTCTTCCAGAGTTGTTGAACAGACAAAACAGGTTTGTGGGCTGCAGGGAGCAGATGTATCCTGTGCACATCAGAGATGTATTGCTGCGTCATGACCTCACGAAACTGCTTGAGCTGGCAGCTCTTCCCCCTTCTCTAGCATGGGTGCAGCTTAACGATAGATTCTAAGTTTGTTGAGCTCCTGGGGTAAAACACGCAGTAGAGCCAAAGATATATAGCTTTGTAATTGCTTTGTGCCCCTTGGCTTCCCTGCAAGTTCCTATCTTTTATCCTCCACCTGCTCCTGCTGCTCTCCTGTCACAGCTGGCGAGAACAGGGCCAGGTTTATGAAGGCATTACTTGCCCGTGACAGAAGGAACATGTCCCAATGCAATCTAGAGCTCCCTGTGTCCTGAGCCTCTGATGACTATATTTATAATCCAATCATGTTGAAAACCACAAACATAACTTCTGTCTGACCTTCTCTATTAAACCATGAGGACTTTTTTCTGCTGGGATTTCTAAAGCCTTGACATATGCAGTATTTTGACCGGTGGCATTTCCCCTACTGCTCCTCATATTATTTCCATGGCCAGGCTATGCATTGCAAATCTCTCAGCTTCAGCAAGGTGTGAGAGCACCTCACAAAGGTGCCTGCTGGCAGCCCTGGGTGGGATCTGTGCAGGAAGGGCAAGGGCAATGACTTGGAAGTGATGCCAGAGTAGTCTCTGACGATTGAGTGTAAATGACTGCTTTATGACATATTGTTAAGGTGGAGGTAGGAGAAAATCTCTCCCCAGCTCCCAAGCCTTTCACTCTCACAGTCTCTGAGCACCTCCAGGCTATGACCTTATCATCAATACCCCAGTTTATAGGATACAGAGGTTAAAGCATCTGCTCAAGATCCTTCTGAAAGGTAATAAAAAGGACAGGAATGGGATCCAGGTTTTATGACACCTCTTGTGCCTCAGAAGCCTAATTCCTGCTCTTACCTTTTGCTTCTAAAATTAGGCACCTTCTCAGTTTATGGAACTATGTTCAACGTTATTAGCAGGAACCCTTCAAAACACACTGACACAAGGCAAAGTGAGTGTCTTTTGATCAGATTTATCCACACTCACATAAACAGCTGGTGGTAGAGGGTGGTGGAGAGCCCACCCTGACCCTCCTTTTTCCTTCACTGATGTGCATTTGGAAACTGGTGTCAGTACATGCTGCTCTCTTAGTGCCAGTTGTACCTATGTCTTCTCTTCAGGATTACTAAAGACCTCTTGATGGTGCAGGTCAGACTAGAAGCCAGCTTGTTCCTCAGTACAGCTCTTGGCCACCTTCTGGGGCCCAGGATTGTGCAGACATGCATTGTTAATAAAGACCTCTGCCTACATGAATAATTGCCATGGAAATGAGGCCTTGATCTGATTTTTTTGGACTAGAAGAAATCTCAACTCTGAAGTTTACCAGCTTTGCCCAATATCTGAGTAGGAGGAAGGCAGTCTTTGTCTGGGAGACCGATTGTGCATTTGGGGATTCCCATCGTGCACTGGCCTGGGCAGTCTCATGTGAACTATGTTTTTTATTGGTTCTTGTAGTTAGTCCCATTTTTGGAAGCTGGTGAAGTCATCAGCTTCCATTTGAATGTGTTCCCTCTTGGTTCAGACCAAACTCTTTTAGAAGATAAGCATAATTTATGGGCTGGTTATACCCACTTCCAAAGAACAAATGAACGAGTGGAATTCCTTTGTAAGCTGGCTCATACATATCCTAGCACTTCTAGCAGAGTAGGAGGCATGAAACCTTCTACTGCTGTATCCAAGTTTGGCTGAGAAGCTGTATCTGACCTTACAGCTTCTGCTGTCTTGTGTTGGAACTGTGCAAATCGTAGTAGTGGTGTCGCAGGGTTTCCTCATGTTTGAGTATATTCAACTACCACTAAACCTGATAGATAAGCCTGGCCTAGATTGCTGGTGCTGTTATGTCAGCAAAGAGCATGAAATGCCAGTACCACCTAAGAGTGCTGTGCTGCCAGTGCTCCTGGTGCAAGGGAGGGAATCTAGCTCAGCTCTGTGCTGAGAACTCTGGTTAGTGTATGTCTTGTCTGCTTCAATAACCAGAAAATTGCATTTGCTCAAAACTTTTATGAAACACTTAAATCAAGCTTTGGTAGGTAGCTTGCTTTTGCCTCTTTTGCTGAGGCATGGGAGAGGGAGTATGTTGTTACACCTTGGGACTGAGCTTGAGAAAAATTAACTTCTAAACCAGCCCAAACTGAGCATTTTTCCTCATTTGATGTTGCTTTGCTGCCAGCAGACTCTGCACTGCCCCAGAAGAGTCACAGCTGTATGGGATGGGCCTCCCTACACCATATATACCTATACCATATAATCCCATATATACCTATACCATATAATCCCATATATACCTTCACATCACAAGATAATCAGGATGGGAGTTGCCTTTTTGTACAGACCATCCTTTTGCACAGCCTATAGGAAAAGAGGATCTTTGTCTGTGGTCTCAGTGGTGGTGTCCAAGAGCCCTTTAGACATTCATCCCTTCCAGGGTTTCTACATGCTCTTTTGACTTTTGCAAGGCCACTGCCCCTGTCAAGGTCTGTTCCAGGAATGTTTCACTACTCTGGACCTCTGTGCCATAGCTCTGTGGTTTGAGTGTCCCTCATATTTTTAAAATACCCTTTATGGCTGTTAGGAAAGGGAAAATTAAAGAGAATGGCACTTACAGGACATCAAAGATACAACAGGCCTCATTATCCAAGAGAACCCCTGCATTTGGGGCAGTATTTTACCTGTTTAAATGGCTTCTTCTAGAGCCCTTAAGTACACTGTTGTGCCAGCTAAGTATGGATTTTTAATTAAGCCCCCTCCCTCCTCCCCTCTTTTGCACATAACTATAATTTTAGAGGTTAAGAAATCCCCTTAACAGCTAGTGAGAGGTTTCATGCTATGTGCTCTTTAAAGAGCCCCCCCAACCAATGTGCTGTATTAACAGCTCTGAGATGATAATTTTTACAGTCTTCTAGGACTGATGTCTGCTGTTAATATTTCATGATCACGTCAAAGGAGCAGGGGGGATGGGAGCTATATCTATCAGCTGATGTTATAACATGTGGCTTTAATGTCTTTAATTAACACAACTTCATAGAAAAAAAACTCCCAAAACAAGCAACAATGACAGCAACAAATAAAACACCCCCAAAACAAAACAAAACCAAACAAAACAAACAACAAAACCCCCCAAAATCCAACAGGCAAAACTCAATGCACAAGCCTTTTTGCCTGGGGAGGGTCAGTGGCTCCCACTGCTGCAGTGTGGATGCTCCTCATTCACAGCAAATGGAGAATCACTGCAGAGCCCCACGTCAGGCTGTGGCCATGGGGGCTTGTGGGTGCCTCAGTGACAGATGAATATGCAGGAGAAGATGACTTCAGACCTTTCTGTCTGCCAAATTCATACATCAAGCAAACATCTGAGTAAGGTTTCCACGGTATCAGGGTTGTATATCATCCTGGCCACGTGTACATTTAGAAAAACACACAAAAACTTGCAAAGTACCATGTTTTGACAAACAAGACTGAAAAAACCAAACAAATTTTGCTGTGGATGAGCTTTTGTGTCTAAGAGCACGATTGCTGGCTGTGGTTGTGAGCCATGAGAGATGATTCTGCCATCCTGGGTCAAACTGGAGAGGGCATGTGTTTGGTGCTGCTTCAGAAACACTCCCCCACAAGCCTTTCCTGCCCAAACCCAAGGCTGTCCTTGCATCTGCCCCTAATTGGGCCCATGTCTTCTCTGCCTGTTGTGACATCCTGGGGTCAGTGATGAGTCCTTGAATCACATGTGTACAATTCATGAGCAGTACTTTTCACGAGCAGTGCATTTTCAAGCTGACACAGCCAGTCTAGGAGCCCAGTGCTTAGCTACTGTCTCCCCTTTTCAGTCAAAACCATGCAGGTTTTTTGCAGCGATGTGCCCTGGCAGCAGCCCTGGGGAGGACAGGTAGCCCTGGATCTGCACACCCTGTATTGGTTCTCTCCCTAGAGAAATGAAGACTTGTATAAAATACATATTAATGCTGAAAAGCACCAGGGATTTGATTTTTTGCATTCCAAGTTACCCCTGAATCCCCTTGTGTACAAGGCCTTTGGGGTCTGGAGATGCACATCCTCATTTTGTGCCCCGCAAAAGCATCTCTGCTTTACAGCTCCCCTCAAACTGGT
Source organism: Chaetops frenatus (assembly GCA_013400775.1). Lineage (NCBI taxonomy): Eukaryota > Metazoa > Chordata > Aves > Passeriformes > Picathartidae > Chaetops > Chaetops frenatus. The sequence continues at coordinate 127,887 of VZTR01005719.1, read as the reverse complement.
CTGAATTCAAACTGGCTCTGGCTGCTCATGCTGCAGACACCTCCACTTTGTTTAGTGGATGTCTTTGAAGGCTGAATGTGTGCTTTGCTGGCAGAAGCTGGACTGGGGCTGCAGCCACACACCCCAGCAGCAGTGGCAGCCCCTGTGCCTCACCCCTGTGATCTGGCTGCTGTTGACAACAGCCTCTGCTTTGAAGAAGCTTTGAAAGCCTCTCAGGGCCAGTCAGGAGATGACTTCAGACCTCTCGAATTCAGCACATGGCATTTGGTGGGCAAAGATCCTTCCATTAAAACTGATAGATGACACATTTTTGCAATATTTACAATTCAAAGCGTTCTGATCAAAGTGCTGGAAATTAGAATGTTGATGTGAGATAAGCACTCCTTTCCCGGTGTTTGCACCAGAAAAGAGCGTGCAATCTGCTTTCCCTTTGTGGACCCCATGTCAGTTGAAAGCATTTCTTCATAGCTGATGCCTGTAGATGTATTTGCTGACTCTTAATGTCAGCAAATCCCACTATGATTAGGCCTTGAGGTGACAAAACAAAACCTTGACTGTTACAAGCTAGGTAACTCAGAGCTGAGATAAAACCTAAAAATAAACCCCAGCAGCCTTTTAATGCAACTGAGCACAGCACAAAATAAATTTTTATAAGTTGTTAGGTCGTTGCAGCAAAAGGGAGAACTATAAAATCCTGTTTGATGGCTTTTAAATGGCAGTTGTTTCATTTAAAGCTTTTAGCGGAGCAGGTTACATGGCAAAAGCAGAATAATAAACAGTAAGAAAATGCATTCACCCTGTGAAACAACCACGATTAAACACTCAGCAGAAACTTGGGGAAATCAGCTCCAGGTTGTCTGCTCAGGTTTCCATCCCCAGCTTTCCAAGGAGTGCAGCTCTTGTCCCTCGTCACATCCCCCTGGTTCTGTCTTGACCTTCTCAGGATCACAGAACAGTGTAGGTTGGAAGGGACCCTAAAAATCATCTTGATCCATCCCCCTGCCTTGGACAGGGGCACCATCCACTAGACCAAGCCCCATGCAGCCTGGCCTTGAACACTTCCAGGAACGGGGCAGCCACAGCTTCTTTTGGCAACCTGTTCCTATCACCCTCATTGTAAAAATACTCTTTCCTTTATCTAATCTAGATCAACTCCCTTTTATTTTAAAGTGCTTACCACTTGCTATGGCACAACTTGCCCTTCACCTTGGCCCACTTTAAAACTGTTTCCCTGCAAACAGTCTCCAGAACTGAGCTTTCTCTCAGGGATATTGCCCTGTGGCAGCACAGTAAAATGGTCTCTCCCTCGTTTTGCTGAATCAAATGAGAGGAGCATGAGGTGGCCTCAGCACCTCGGCCTTCCTGATTCAGGCCTTGCTCTGGACTTTGCAGCTNAGGTGACAAAACAAAACCTTGACTGTTACAAGCTAGGTAACTCAGAGCTGAGATAAAACCTAAAAATAAACCCCAGCAGCCTTTTAATGCAACTGAGCACAGCACAAAATAAATTTTTATAAGTTGTTAGGTCGTTGCAGCAAAAGGGAGAACTATAAAATCCTGTTTGATGGCTTTTAAATGGCAGTTGTTTCATTTAAAGCTTTTAGCGGAGCAGGTTACATGGCAAAAGCAGAATAATAAACAGTAAGAAAATGCATTCACCCTGTGAAACAACCACGATTAAACACTCAGCAGAAACTTGGGGAAATCAGCTCCAGGTTGTCTGCTCAGGTTTCCATCCCCAGCTTTCCAAGGAGTGCAGCTCTTGTCCCTCGTCACATCCCCCTGGTTCTGTCTTGACCTTCTCAGGATCACAGAACAGTGTAGGTTGGAAGGGACCCTAAAAATCATCTTGATCCATCCCCCTGCCTTGGACAGGGGCACCATCCACTAGACCAAGCCCCATGCAGCCTGGCCTTGAACACTTCCAGGAACGGGGCAGCCACAGCTTCTTTTGGCAACCTGTTCCTATCACCCTCATTGTAAAAATACTCTTTCCTTTATCTAATCTAGATCAACTCCCTTTTATTTTAAAGTGCTTACCACTTGCTATGGCACAACTTGCCCTTCACCTTGGCCCACTTTAAAACTGTTTCCCTGCAAACAGTCTCCAGAACTGAGCTTTCTCTCAGGGATATTGCCCTGTGGCAGCACAGTAAAATGGTCTCTCCCTCGTTTTGCTGAATCAAATGAGAGGAGCATGAGGTGGCCTCAGCACCTCGGCCTTCCTGATTCAGGCCTTGCTCTGGACTTTGCAGCTGAAACTTAAGTGTCAGCAATAGCTGAACTAATAACAAACCTGCACACAGGGATTTCTCACTCTGTGCAAACTTCATGGCCCCGATGTTGTGGAACCATGTGCCATGGAAAACATCCATGGTTGGTACCTGAGGAGACAGCAGGCAAGGTAGGAACTGTCTCCTGCAGCCCAAACCCACTCCAGTCAAAATGAAGAGTGGAGAATGGAATGGGGTCCTTTGAGCACCTCCTGGTGCCCAATAAGCAGTGCTGAGAGGTTGTGTTTTGTGGGTGGGAAGCTCCAACACTTGTCAGGGCTTTCTTTCCTGCTTGCTGTGCTTTAGGAGCCAGAATGGTGGGGCCAGCTCAATCTACTGGGATGGTGCCAGGGAGAGGAGTCCATCTGAGAGGGGGTTTGGAAATTCATGTTCCTCTGTGGGCGAGCTGAAGTGGGCTTTGCATATGGTTTGGAAGAGGAGAGAGGGTTGTGATGAGTCCAGCCCTTCTCCCAGCAGAAGATTGTTGTTGAGCAGTTAATGAATAATACTTTCACTGGGGCTTTGTTTAGAAATGGACTTGGCTTCAAAGCTATCACAACACTGATACTGGGTATAAAGAATGAGAAATGTCTGTGAATGCTTCCCTAAAATATTTATAAGTGATATGCTGGAAACCCTACCCACCTCTCTAAACTATCCCAGTCCCAGAGGTGTTACAGGCAGCCTTGTCCTGGTGGTCACAGGCAAGCTGGTGCTGCTGGACGTCAGGGGAGGATCTTGGTGCAAAATATTTTCCTTTCTGCCATCAAGAAATCCCTTCAGCTTGATTATAAAAGTTGGACCTAATCTTTTTGACAGTATCTTTTTAATAGAAACCAACCATCTACCCAAGTAACAATTTGCTCTGGGTAGTTAATGCCACTGGAAATACTTTCTTCTTTTTCTTTGTCTTTTTCTTTGAAGAAACAGAATATGAGAAGCAAATCTAAGCTCACATTTTCCGTTCATCTTAGATCAGAGATACAAACAGCTGGAGTTTTAATGTCACACTTCGCAGTGATGTAATCAAACTGAATTTCTGAAAAATATTTCTTCATAACCAACTTTTCAGATGAATGACATGTTTCTACACTGCTCCATAAACAATAATTTCCAGTGGAAAGACTAACCATTCAGATGACTTGAATTAATCTCCCTCCATTCTGCTCTCACCCAGTGGACTGACAGCAAAGCTCAGCTGTTGAAACCCATCACCAAACTGGAGATCAATGATCAGTACAAGGGAGAAAACGTCTTTCTAGGCAAGGCAGAAGAAATGTACAAAGAATTCTTTTGAGTCTACCACCTTCTGTGCTATCACCCTCTTTATCACCTGGCCAGAGCCTCAGGACAACCACCTGCTATTGGTAGGGGAGTCATTCGTGTAGGAAGGAAAAAGAAGGTGACAAACAGTGCTTGGTGACCTCTTAACATGAGCGTGAGGGAAAAATTGATGAGCTGCCCAAAAGAAATGCCATGTTTATGCAAAGTTTATCTTTTAATAACTGGCTATGGAGGGTGGTGAGCAGCTGGAAACATATTACCAGGATCCTAAATATGTGTAAACACAAACCCATAGTATGGATAAACAGTATCATCACACTGAATTTTTAGTCAAGAAGCTCCATAAACTCTTTAGATATTACAGACAGAGACAGTCTAGTCAAACAACCATTTGTCTTCCTTGGGCTGGCAGCAGAGGAGTCACCAAAGTTTGGGGTTGGCCAGCTGCTTGTTAAATGCTGTAAGAGTTTTTCACCCCAGCAATGCATCTTTTGCCTGACTGTTGCATGTCTAACTTTGGAAATGAATTTGAGACCAGCAATTTAGATGCTACTTGACTTTCCTCTGAGATCCCCAGAGATGCTGCCAAAACTCCAACATAAGTAATGGTTCAGTAGAAAAGTGGATTGAGATTACCAACCCCCATGACAAGCCCCATTTCAGGGGGACACCCCAAGACCACCACTGTAATTCCTTACTGGTCTTCCAGCTCATCCTGCTCCAGTAGGTAAATGCATACACATCAAAGTTCCCACAGTGCCATCATTCTGAGCAAAACATCAAAGACAACAAAAAATCCCTCTGCAGACAGGGCTGAAGCAGAGGAGTGTGCTGGTAAGAGCCTAGCAAGGTGTTGAAGGTTAGGGCTGACCTAGGATCACCCCTCCACTGATACCTGTCAGGTGTTTTGTACAGTCAACCTCTGCTCGATGAAATTCAGAAGCCCATGAAATTACACCCTGAATTAATCTGGCCTGTTGCCAGGAGAGTAAATAAGTCATAAGATCCACACTTTATGTTACATGCTACCTCTTTTTTTTTTTTTTTTTTTTAAATCCTTCATTACTGCTCAGGTAAAATGTAATGCCTATGTCAATCCAGCCAAAGGCATAAAAACACAAACTCCTTTGACAGTAATTTAAAAAAAAAATAAGAAAAGAAATATATCTGACAATAAATTAGTGTCATAACCAGTCAGGCTGTCTCCCTAGGAGGGAAGCTCAGGGACTTTGAACTGCTGCTTTGGTGTTGGTGTTCAGAGGGTCCCTTTTGACATCGCAGCCTCTCATCTCTGAGTGACACAACAAGCAGCTTGTCATCAGCTCTGCCAGACACCACTGGGAGCAGTAACAGCACACTCCTCCACCTTTGGAAACGTCAATCATGGCCATGTCCTGTGTGGGGACTCGCTTGTCACTCCCCTTCAAAGTCACCCATCTCCCCAGGGATGCCTCCAAACACCTCTCATTGTGGAGGATGGGAAGGCAGGAGAAAACCAAGGCAGAAGAATCCAGCGTCTTATAGAAAGTCACCTTTGCTTGGGGCAAGCCAAAAAGTCCTTTGCAAGCATAGGAATAGCTCCAGGGGAAAGGTGTCTACAGTAAGTTGTGGGATCATTGGGTTGGTCTTCTGTGCGTGGCTTCCTCTGAGAAAGCAAAGCAGGTGTCTGCTGAAATTGGTGATAAGCCAGTGGAGAACTGGAGCTATTGGGTTTTCTGGAAAGGAAATGTCTTTTTAGGTCCTTGAGAAGGCAGCCTGTTCCCTAAAACCCTGGGTGCAACAAGAAGATGAAGCAGTAAATAGGCTGTTCAGGAAAATTTCTGAGCCTTTGCCTTGTTATTGTCTCAATTCCTGAACAAATCCATGAATCATCTCCTGTTAAGGGAAAGTCCTCCCCAAATGACCAGCCCCAAAGTAACAGGATTAACATCAGCCTTAATTTTCAGTTGTCACTTGCTGGGAAATATCATCCCTTAATATTTCATAAATAGAGGCTGAATTTTGAAATCCCTGAGAAATGAAAACACTCTCAGCTTTTCATAACATCCAGGAATGGCTCAGGAAGAACAGTAACTTCTCCAGCAGAAGGCAGGATGGCCTCCTTCACAGCTGGCTTGCTGTCATCTATCCAGCAAATGCTGTCTCACAGACAGGGAATAAATTGTGCAATGCACTCTGTTTCTTGACATCCTGATAATGAAAATCTAATTAGTGTGAAAGTGTAGCTTGTTGGATCAGCTGGTTCAACAAACATTTCCCCCCCAGTTTTACTCAAAATCAGGAGCAGGAATGAGGATGAGAAACTCTCTCTGCAGCATTTCCCACTGGAGCAAGAAAATATACAGCCAGATTTAGCCAGCATTAATGCTGTTGCTTACAAGATTGCCAGCCCATTTCTGCAAAGCACCTAAACAGCAGCTGCACATCCCAGCTGTGGAGCCAGCTTTAACACACTCCAGGATGTTCAGAGTGGTTGGGACCCCGGGGTTTTGGCCATGTCTATCTCTTGGTCCTGCAGGATCCTCCCATGCTCTATGTTCATCAAGGTTTTGATCTAAGTCTCTGTATAATGACTCCCAAGCAAGGATGGAAGATATGACACTGTCCTTTTTAATGAGTGATGGGGCTCAAATTAATATTCAGAGTATGAAAAGGAAGGACTCTTGAAAGAGTGTCTCATTATTTCTGCTGTCAAATGCTTTACAGGGAAACCCAAGATCAGAGGAGATTTGGGGGGAGTGGGTGTGAAGCTGGGTTTGTGAAACTGTGTCCTGCATCAGTGCTCTGAGTGGGGAGGTGGTTAGCTGAGAGTGCACAGTGATCTATCTGGACTTTGATTAATTTGTTAACGAGCTTATGATAGCTGACACCATGTCTATCTCACATGTCGTCCTTGCTATGTGTCGTTTATCCCCTGAAATTTAAATCAAGCAGAAACGCATTTTAACATAATTTTGGTCTTGGGGTGGCAGCTGTGGAAACAGTTAATTATCACTGATTTTCACTGAAATTCTGGACTGATTCAAAGCTCAGAACTTCTTCCTTGGCAACCTGCCAAAAGGGCTGTAGCTTGATCCCTTGTAGGAACTTCCCTGTTTTCCATTTGCAGCCATGTTTTGAGTTTTGCTGACCACAAATGCAGCATTTAATTTCTTTTGCACGCAAAGCCAAGATTCATCTGTGTCCTTATCCTGTGGACATTAATCATATCTTGCCAGCTTTGCTCATTAAATATTTCAACTGATTTCAGTAGAGACTAATAACACTAAATGCAGTAGTTAACAATAGGTAATGTATAATAATGTAAAACATTATTGTTGAAATGTTTGGCACCTTAGATGGCATCTAAAATACCTTAGTTCCCCAGAGATTTTTGAAAAATCAAGGACTGACTTTTCAAATGCTGCAAGCTCCTTGTAGGTAGAGGCAGAAGCCCTCATGTTCACAAAGGGGTGTAATTTATTCAAACAAAAGCAATTTAAACTAAAATTGATCCAACAATACAAAAAGTGATTGGGTCAGTAGTTTGGCAAATAAGAAGGATGAGTTCACTCCATAGGCATTTACAGGTGATAATAAATTAGATTTAGCTGAAATATTTTGACCAGAGGGTAGGGGTTTTTTTTGTTTTTCTCAATCACAGCCGAAGTATTATGCAAAAATCTTTCTAGTTCAGAGCTTCAGGAGGAGGAAACTCAGGTCCAGGAGATGTCTCAAAAGGCTGCATGTGAATAAGAAAAGGGGTTGTAGTGTCAGCTTATGGATAAAATTCTGGCTGAAGTTCAAAAACTCCTGGAAACTGCAAGTATTCTTTATATATACTGTAGTGATCATGTAACACTCATAAACAACAGACATAATTAGAAACATTTCAAGGCTTTGAAATGGCTTTGCTTCTGGAGGAAAATGAAACTGTTGTTGCAGTGTAATAGAGACTGAACCCCTGGGTCAGGACACCGCCTGCACGACGAACAGGCTGCTCATTGGCCAATCATATTCTAAATTTGCTGGTTAAAGCAGGTTTAAGCCAAAAATATCTGTCTGACAATCTGCACCAGATTTGGCAAAAAATACCTCTGGCCAAATACAAAGAAAAACTGAAAATCTCCCATTTGGAAACAAAATGCTCCAAATCTTCATTTGGCAAAGATTTTTAATACTTAAATTTACTTCCATTTATGTTTCTTTTAACAAAATAATTTCAGGTTGCGCAAAATGACCCAAATTGATGTTTCCTTCTGGTATTTCATTTCTGAGCAGCTCAAATATCATTATCTGAAAAAGGATTTGCTTAATACACTGAAACAGAAGTCATAACTATCAGAGCTCTCTTTTGTGTCACAAGATGGGCTATAATAACCCATCTTCCAGTTAAACATCTGTAATTCACATCAGCAGTAATAAAATCAGGAAGTTCTTGCTGTCTCTGACTAACTTGTGCATTTCTCAGTAATTCTTCCTGCCTGTAAAGAAGTTACCAGCCTCTAAACTGCACTACTCATCCTTCTCACTTACTTGTCAGAACATGATAGTGTTGGCATAAAAACCAGGACTCGACTCTCTGGAGACAGTCTGAGATATCAAGACATCTCCCTGAGGCCAGATAGAGGCTAATTTGAACTTTGCCAAGTGGCAGGGCAGAGGACTATATATCTATATATCTATATTTGTTATGGCATGGAGCAGGAGCAGGGGAGCCCAGGCTATCCCAGAGCAGTTCCTCCCTGCAGTGGTGGCAGAGGGGTGCTCGTGGCAGTGCTGGCTTTTCTGCAGCCACCCGGGCAGAAATCCCCCACCGTTCTGAGGAATGACAGGGCAGTTTGGGAAGGCACATCTGGAGTTTTGTTACATACTAAATCAAGGCCATGGCAGGTGTGTAAAGCTGAGATTTCAGAGCCATTCAGACAGCTAATATATGTGGCAGTTGTTTATGCAAAGGAGTGACTGCTGAAATGAGGTCTGGAATGATTTGTTTTGGTTTTTACATCCCCTTCTCTGAATTCATGTGGTATTTGTGCAGCCACAAGGGAACAACCGAGTAGAATTTTCTGAGATGTGCTATCTCCCTGCAGGAAAGTTGCTCTACAATTTCTTCTCTGAAGGCAGAAACTCTCAATTTCTTCCTGAAGACAGGTCACTCCATCATGCTCTTCAAGACCCAGGAAGAAGATGCAAAGGGACTGAAATATTTAGAGGCAGAATTGTGGTAATGTATTCCCTCCAGAAAAGAAATTACATATTTGCAGGGCAAGTTGGCCATAGTCAGGCTAGCCCTCAGTCACACTCCAAATTCCATCCCCTAATGCCACCTCAGTTATTCTGTGTGTTCTGCAGTGACAAAAGCATTTCTGTGGTTGTTTTAAAAGCTGAGCAGACCAAGATGATGTCCTAGAGGCTGATCATCCTCTCTGGGAAGAGACCTCAGCTCATATGGTGGTTGTTTGTCTTCAAGGAACATGAGTTGGGGCTGAGGGAGATTTTGAAGATTGCTCTAATGAGAGTGCATATCTGAGGATTTGTCTGGCAGCTGCCTGGAGGCATCTGCTTTTCTGGCAGGCCACACTTAATGGCATTTTCTGTCTTCTCCTTTTAAGAATAAACAAGTGAGACCAGCACAAACGAACCACATTTCTGCTTTCCAGAGTCTGGTCCTGTGTCTGTGTCAGTGACACTGCAGAAACCATGCCAAGCTCTTGGCTTCACCAGCATGGTCCTTACAAACCTGGAGAGTGAATGTCACTGCAAAGACAAGTGCAGCCTTGAAAGGAGGAGGCAAACCAGGAACAACACAATCTCATAGTCCTGCATGCTCTTCTCCATCACCCTGACTTGTTTTTCCTTCCATAGCAATAGCAGCTGCTCCTGTAGGATTGCTTTGCTGTCTCTGTTCCCCTCACTGCCTTAATGTGCAAAACCCAGAAATCTTGAACCCCTAGCTGTGCTAAACTGGCGATTAAGAAGAAAACTGATTATTTCAAAAACTGTTACAGTGCAAAAACTCTTTCTGGGTGACATCCTTGGAGCAGGCACATATTACATGGACCAAGGCATTCCCCTGAATTGGTCTGTGTTGGTGACTGCCTGTGTGGTCACACCTCAGTGACACAGGCCCCACACTGATGTGCAGAAGGAGGTGGGAGGGTGGGTGTCCAGGGTAAGTTGCTCAGAAATGCCCTCTCTGTTAACAGCCTTCACTTCCATGACCTGCTTGTATCATACTCTGTGGGCATTTACAAACTGAGTATTAGAAAGTTCAAGAGACCACTGTCCCTGCTCTAAATTGAAGCTGTAAAAGCAGACTGAAGTACACATCAGCCACTTCCAGATACAGCAATTCCCTGTCCTTATTTTTGTAATTGCCTTGGGAATACCATTCACTATGCGAGTTTGTGTGATTATTTGTGGAAAGAAAAGCTATTGAACACTTACTGCCAGCATTGGCTTCATTACAAATGCAGAAAGGAAACTGTCAAATAACCAACTGTGTTTTCAGATGTACCACATGTGACTGGGGCCGTGTTAGAAAACATGATCCATCCCATGTAAATCATGAACCATGGAACAAAAGTCCTATTTGTAAATTTGAATACTGGCAGCCAGCTTTCAAACTCTCTGTCTTGAAAATAGTTCTGTGATGCTTTGAGCAAGCACAGAAATGCAGTGGGACTCCGCCAGGTTCCCTGGACCTTGCCAAGTTTTGACTCAAACCTTCTTTGCCTGCATAAACTAGGAGAAAAAGCAGAGTAAGGACCTTGGCTTGACATAAATGAAGCAAAAATGTGTCTCTAGGAAAATTTATTCCAAACAATATAATCCATCAGGCTGACCGTATACTGTAATTCTATGAGCCACTTAATCACTTCTGTAAATTATTCCTGTTGATTTTCCCCTTTTGAGAACACACAAAAGAGAGAAACTCCATAATATATGGAATCATAGTTTTTATTATGTGGGTTTTTAAAACCTCATAACTCATTAGACCTCTTTTTTGTGAGCAAAAGGCTTAAGCAAAAAGGCTTCAAGTCAGAATACCATGTCCTAAGATAGCAGGACATCTATGGAAACTATTTTTTATTTAGTGTTCTGAGAGAATACAAACTGAAAATTCAAACTGAAAGAAGGGGAATTTAGGTCAGATACAGGGAAGAAATTATTCTCTGTGAGGATGATGAGGCCTTGGCACAGGTTGCCCAGAGGAACTGGGGCTGCCTCATCCTAGAAGGAGCCCAGGCCAGGCTGGATAGGGCTTGGAGAAACCTGGTCTAGTGGAAGGTGTACCCACCCATGGCAGGGGGTGGAACTGGGTGAGCTTTAAGGTTCCTTCCAACCCAAACCATTTTTTTTTTTCTGATTCTGATTTGAACGCAGTGATTTCATCACCCACCTTCCAATGCAGGCCTCTCACGAAGGCTTGGTTTTACTCTGGAAAGGAACAAAAGCAAATTTTTATTCTTCAATAAGTTGTCATCCTCTGGGCAGAGCTCCTCATCAAAAGGAGGATTAATAGGGGCAAGCCAGCACCGAGCCATGAAAGTGTCACATCCCTAAATCCAAGGATGAAAGGGATCCCTCCTGAACACTAAACCACTTTATAAAAATGCAACTGAAGTAGAGATCAGTGCTTTTTTTCAGAGAGGCCTCAATCTTGGATTCAGATTGCAGTGTGAAAGGTATAAGAATGCTGGGTCATCACCCAAACTGCACCTTGCATGCAAACTTAAGCAAGTTGTTTTTTCTTTCCATGCTGGTATTTATGCATGGAACTCTTCAAAGGTGCTAAACTTTTCTATTTATATGCAAACCTCATTTATTCCAAATTCCAAATAATCTAATTTTTGAGATTTTTATTGAGCATAACTTTTTGGATTGTTATTTAGAGGCCTAAAATAAGTAGGCATGTATTTTTAATTTAGAATATTAAGGAACACAGGGAAAAGTGGAAAGAAAGGGGGAAAATAGGAATAGAGGGGAAAAATCAAGCTATTATTAATAAAAAGAAATCATGAATCCAGAAAGGAACATTGCACAAACTTCAGCCATGAGGGGATTATTTCCTAAATGCATCCAGTAGCACCTTGGGGCTCCTGTGACACTTGCTGAAAGAGGCCAATTTTCTTTAGTGTGTGGTAGTAGGGCTAGGCTTGAGACCCTGAATGCTGGGAGATTTGTTCTCTTCAGTCATTAGTTGTGGTGTTGCTCTGGTTTTGAGTTTATCTAGGACAAATTGGAGAACTTCTGAATAATGAAGTAATTAAAAATCAACCTTGAAATATCTTAAGCTGACTTGATGGGCTTTTTATTTAACAAACCACTTAAACAGACCATTGAGTAAGTTATCTACTGCAGGTTTTTTCCCTTTTCCTCTGCAGAATGTCACTATGGCCAAGGGTAGGGTGCACAGTGATCCCACGGTTTGCCTTCTCCTGGTAATGCCTTGACCTCCAGATAACAAAGTAATCATTTTATATTACAGAAATTCTTCTTATTGTCCAACTTTGATGTTGCCAGGATAAATATTTAGTTCCTGGTAAACTTGCCAAGACCTGGAGGCAAGTGTGCTTTTATGCCTTTTTGCATGTGCAATAGAGTTTGTGTAATAAATGCAGCTTATATTCCACTACTGTGGTGAAAGTGGCAATGATAACACCAGCAAGGTGGCCAAAATGCCACTTCTCTCCTGTTCTCAGTGCCAGCCTTCCTCTCTCAGGCAAATAAGGGTTTGCCTGATGTTATGAAGTCCCACAGGGCACAGAGAAAACATCCCCAAAAACCCCCCACTAATCACTTTGAGATAAAGCTGAATTGAGTAATTGAGCTTTTCATCCAACATGAAAAGACCAGAAGCTACATTTGAGACAAAAGCTAAAAGTTTAACAAGTTACATTGATCAAAGTGTTTTCAAAGGAACATTCAATTATATCTGCAACACCTAAATGGAAAGGTTGTTTTTTATTTATTTATTTATTTAGCGATAAAGAGGGTTATTAGGTCTTGTTATCTCTCTTCACTTTAATGCATTCTGCCAAAACCCTCAGCAAAAAAAAGCAAGCTTTGTGAACAACAAAGTGAGAAGTGAAAAAGGAAGATTAAAATTAGTTCAGGGATAAAAAAGAGCGTGTATTTTACAGTCAAAATCTCCTGGTGTAAGCATTGATGCTTTCAAATGAAGAGAAGAGATCTTGATTATGATGCAACTCCGCCTTGCTGCACTGAGTGCCTGGCTGTGATCTTGCTGCAGACAACTAAAATGGCTTCAGAATTCCGAATTTGGGGGAAAAAAACCAACCCAGACCATATAAAAAGAGCTTACTGCTTCTGGAATCATCACGTGCATCAGATGAAAACTGAGAAGGTTGTGCATACTGGAACAAAACTGACAAGGGGGAACTGGGAATCATAGACGTGGGAAGCTGAGATTTTCCTTTCTGGGAAGATGCTGTATCCAGATGCCCAGTTATGGTTTAAAGTTACTGAGCATTTGTGGTGAGAAGGCTCTCAAGTTTTACAGCCCTTGGTCATAATCCTTTTCCTGCCTCCAACCATATCTTTTTTTTCCTTGGACTCATTGTATTAATCACATTTTTTTACTCTTAGAGCCTGATGCAAAGCCCAGGAAAATCAATGGAAATTTTTCTGTTGACTTAGCTGATTTGTGGTTTAGACCCCAATAAGCTTTTAGTCTTTGACTCAGATGATGCATGCAGGTTTTGCTAGAACAAATGTGAAAACTCCTTTCCTAAATAAATATATGAATCTTAAGTTTGTTCTTTGTCTCCTTCCTTTGAAGGCTGAAAAGAAAAAAAAATTCTCTTACTCCAAACCAGAGGATTCATATTCTGCTGTGCAGAGCCAAGTCTTCTCATAAAACAAGGTTTAGAGCAGTGGCAGAGGCACACACAGCACCCACAACACTTCTATAGCTGTTTTCTACCAGCTCTTGTGATTTCCTTGGACTCCTCCAGGTGCTGGAACACCTAAGCAAGGGCAACAGAGTTGTTGAAGGGTCTGGAACACAAGTCCCATGAGGAGAAGCTGAAGGAGGGCTGGGGGGCTCAGCCTGAAGAAAAGGAGGCTCAGGGGGAACCTTCTCACACTTCACAACTCTCTGACAGGAGGGGGCAGCCAGGTGGGGCTGGGGCTCTGCTCCCACGGAACAAGGGACAGGATAAGAGGAAACAGCCTTCAGTTGTGCTAGGGGAGGTTTAGATTGGACATTAGGGAGGTTTTTTTTTTTACCAAAAGAGTGGTCAGATACTGGCACAGGCTGCCCAGGGCAGTGGTGGAATCACCATTCCTGGAAGTGATCAAAAAACATTAAATGTCGCCCTTGGGCACATGGTTCCGCAGTGGACTCGGCCACGCTGGGTCAGTGGTTGGATTCAATGACCTTAGACATCTTTTCCAACTGAAATGATTTCATGGCTCTTTCCTGGAGGCTGAAATCCTCCCAGTGCTGGTCCTCTACCATTGCCAGTGGTGCAGAAGCATCCAAGGTGTTCACAGAACCTCTCCTGCTGTATGTGTAAGAGCAAATGTTCCACAGGGCACAAATATTGACTTGTTACTATTTTTGGTGCTAGGTGAGGACAGCAGGTTCCTTGAGCCAAAATGTTCCTCCAAAGCTCTACAACATTTCAGGGAGCAGGAGAGTGCTCCCCATACCGTGCTGTCCTTGCTTGGTGAGGACACTGTATCCTGTGAGATAATAAACAGGCTCTCACAGTTTGGACTGTCCTCTCAGCTCGCTGGAGGCTGTGGCAGGTGGAAATAACACCCTTCAGTTAGTGATAGCAAAACTTTGCTTGCTGTTGCCAGCATGAGCTTGGGAGGAGATGATGTTGAGGAAATGGGAATAATAGCTGCACAACAGGGAAAAAATGCTGCTCTCTGCATTGATAGTTACACCTGATTTAGCTACTGAAAGAAAAAGGAGAAGCTATGAAGACATTAAACCTCTTATCATCCTGACAGAGTGAAATTGAAAAGAAAAAAACCCAGCTATTTGGCAGCAAATGGGTTTATTAACTTTTAAAATGGTGTGTGTTTGAATGTGATAGGGAAAACAGTACCCATCAGTGTTCACTACATCAAAAGTCAAATTAAACCTTTGAAGAAAAGTAGCTTTTAAAAATCTCCCTCATTAAACAATCTATCAGGAGACTGAGCTATGGAGCCAGGCACTGGTCCCTGTGCAGGAAAAGGACCTACAGGTGACACAGCTCCAGGTATGGCTGCCTTCCTGTGTCAGGGTTTTCTGGCTGAGCCTTACAAACCACAATGCAGGACCTACTTACAGGTTGTGTTTTCCCTTCCATCTCTATCCTAACTCCTTTCCTGCTACTGCACCCACGGTGGTAGAGCCTGGCTGAAGTGGCGTGAGGCATTTTGATGGTTTCCTTCCACCCCACCACCTCCCCATCACAGTTCCACCAGACTTCTCACGGCTCTGCCACCCTCTCCCTTTGGCAGCTTGTCAGAAATCACCGTTGGTGACTTTGTAAATATTCTTTGAAAGACTTCAGTGAGTCACATGTTGCAAAAGGCTCTCAATTTCCCCTAATAATAATGCTCTGCAAGACTAACACAATTTTCTGTCATGGAAACTGGTGTTCTGATTTTTTTAGCTAGGATGCTCTGGTTTTCCAATCTGCTGCTTCCTGTGAGATGCCTTCTGCCCTCTGGAGCATTTCTCTGAAAGGCAGCCTTTGAGCTGCAGCAGCATGATACCCTCTTTCACACTAAAAATCAAATACATGAGTGATGTCTCTCCAGATGGGAAAGTAACATCAGATATTGTGTTAAAATGACTGATGCAGAAACTCAAGATTTTGCTACCTACTTCCTCTTGCCTCCTGGTGAGCTCATAGATACTTCAGGCATCTTTCTATGCATTTATTGAGCTCCTCAGCTATCTCGACAGCTGCACTTTGTCTAATACAGAGCAGTACCAGATAACACTAAAATCTCCACACACAAAATGAGCTCATGGAACCACTCTTTTGCTGGCAGGTGAGCAGGCAAACGTGTGAGATCCTGGTGTATGTCCACAGTGTATTGGGTCTGCTGCAATCCCTGGTTGTTTCAAGTTACCTACACCTCTTTTAAATCCCGTCAGGGATCGTGACTCCACCTCTTCCCTGGGCAGCCTGTTCCAATGCCTGACAACCCTTTCGGTGAAGGTGTTCTTCCCAATATCCAATCTAAACTGCCCCTGGCACAACTTGAGAGCCTTTCTTCTTGTCCTATCGATTGTTACTTGGGAGCAAACAAATGCCCCAGAGCCTTTGGTGATACTGGGACACCCTACTGAGGCAAAGTTTGTGTTCCTGTTGGAGACACATGTCCTCTGCTCAGACAGGCACAGAGCAACCTCTTACAGCTCAGGGTGTCCTCACCCCTTGTTTGGCTCTATCTGACATTTGTCTGTAATTAGCACTTGGGTTTCACGTGATGAATTAACAGCTTTTTGTCCAAAGGGCCAGCAGTGAGGACAGAGATACTTCTGGGTTGGTTTTTTTTCAACCCCAACTCTAAAGCTTGGTAAGGGTAAAAATATTCATTGTTCATCAGGTAAGCTTCCCTTTAGGTTGGAGGACAGGCAGTGGCTCCTCCCATTTTACACGTGTGGACAGGATGCATTGGAAAAGGGAAAGGTGGAATTAGATCCCAATCCCATAAATTCCAGGCTTCAACTTCCAGACAGCCTTGCCAAGCATGGGTAACAGGGCAAGACCACCCTTTTAGACTGCTGGGAGAAACAGATTTATCGGTTTTCTTAAGATAAGGTTGCCAACATGTAAAATCAGCTTTCCTTCTTTTGAGCGGGGCTATTACAAAAAATGAGGTCAAAACTGAAACATGTTCCCTTCCCCAATTTCTCACTTACTGTGCGTTGGAATGGCATAGGAAAAAAACCCCAGAGTTACTGTCTCCAGCCTGGAAAGCCTGGGATGTCTAACAGCCAGAGGAGATTTGGGCACTGTGTTTATCGTGGGTCCATGAAGGCACACACAGAGCTCTGCAGGAGCCCAGCAAAGTCTCTGGTTTCTGGGGTTTGAAACATTCTTCCCCTGCTGCCAAGGAGGGGAAGAAAACAGCCCTTTGAAGAAGCTCTGAAACCCAGGCAGAGTGAGTGGGGGAACATTTACTTTAAAGTACAATAATGTTTAGGTTACAGACCTTAATCCCCGAGCCCTGTCCCAGCAGGGTGTCTCAAGGAAATGGGCTTTTGGAGCAGGGCTGCTTGCAAGTGTGATGCACACAAAAGGCTCCCAGGGAAATGCTCTCACATTTTTTTGTACAAAGATATTTTGAAAAGCAAGAGCGAGATGTCCTGGGTGGGAAATACATCCTAACAGATGTGTAATATCACTAAAGCTGACTCTAGTATAATCTAAGCTGCAGTTTGGTGTATTAATGCTTTGTTTATCTTTAAGCACAGATGGATATTTTTATTAGCATTACTTTGTTGATGCAGCTTTTAGAAAGGTTAGTCCAGCGGGTAGATGTCTGTGTGTAGACAAAGTATTCATGCTGGGGCAACTGATCAGAAAGGTGCAGCTTTTCTATGAAATTTCAATTAGAAAATTGAAACTTGTAAGCACAGGCAACTGGGATCTGCTACTCAGTCCACATGGCCAATTAGAATGAGTCACTAAAGCCCTTCCTCCACAAACCCATAATTTGGGTTGGGTATCCTGGTCAGCCCCGAGCTCTTCTGGGATTAACTCTGTCAGTGGTGTGAGAGGAGGGTTGGCAGTGAATTGGGGTGCTGAAGGTGCTGGGGAGACAGGGAAGAACAGCGGATACTGGCAGAGGGATGGGTGCCCAGGGTCTTGGGTTATTGGGACCTGTAATTTTAGAGATGAATGTAGCTCTGCTGATGCACAGCCCTGTGATGTGATGTGATGTGATGTGATGGGGCTGGGACTACACAGGGATGAAGGGACTTGGTTGAATGTTTACACTGGAAAGGAACAGTAGAACTGCTCTTAAATTCAGGGCAAACTGCCTTTCTACATCCACTGGTCTCTTCTGGAAATAGAACTCAAAATAAAATGTGCTGAAGTCACTTGTATTAGATCCAGACCCAGATTACTCCCTTTGCCAAGCATGGATAGCAGAGTCCAGACCCATTAGAGTCTGAGATGGCTGCTCATTAAATTAGATCCCAAACTAGGGACTGCTACTAGTTTCCTCAAAGATTTAATTGTTCCTGTCTGAACAGATAACACCTGATCCAATTGGAGCAGTGGGAGACACCCTGAGCTTGGGGGTCCTTTCTCTAAGCGCTGGGAAAAGCCCCCAGTGCTGGTGATGGAGGAAAACAATCCTGATTTTGGCTACTCTTAGTGTGGCTTTCTCCTCTGCAGTGTCCCTGGGATCTGGGAAATGCCATAGTAGCACCACCACATATTCCCCTGTAGGCTGGGACAGGAGTCAGTAACTCAGTTACAAGGGAAGGAAGAAGTCTGAGCTCTGGTTGTGTCATTCCATTGTCTGAAGGAAAAGATATCACCTGTTCTCGAGAGATTTTCCAGATTTTCCATTTTCTTTTACTGAGCAGAGGGGGAAAGCAGTGACACCTCGAGGCAGGACAGCTCCAAAGGGACCTTCTGCTTTCTTTAACCTGCTAAAGGGGCTTTGAAATATTCCCTACCTGAGGCACTGCTTTAGCTCAGGAGGTATCAGAGCAACAACCCCTTGTAGCTGAGAGAATGCTGAGAGAAAGCTGAGGGGAAGCCAACTGCAGCCTTCCAGGCAGCTACAAATCCCATAGCAACCAAGAGTGAAGTTGTGGGCTGAGCTAGAAAAGAAAAGGCACAAACCTTAGGAGCACACCAACAAACAAGCAATCAAGCAGTAGTGTTTGGCTCTTGAGAAGAAATTATTGCCCCCTCCCCCTTTCTGATGCAGCTGCTTCCCAGACTGCCTGGTTGACCGGGTCTCCCCCAAATCACCCAGCACTGGAGCAAGGTCAGGCTCTTGCCTCTCTTTGCTCCTGGCTTGAGTTCACTGTAATAGGACCTGCTTTGGAGAACTGACTCCTTTCTAAGACAATGCAATAGTGGGACTCCAACCATGAGATACATAATCCACAGATCTAGAGGAAGTCGGGGATAAAAGTGTCCATTTTATGGGTATTTTCACTTCTCTGGCCCTCCTTCCCTGAAGGTCAGCCTGTCAGTCATCCAACTCTTCCACTGCAGTTCCCAAGAAGCAAAATTTCAAACCAAGGGAATGCTCAGACATCCTAACTCCAGTTCCAGTGGCTTTCTGCCACAGCCCAGTGTTTGGCAGGTGGGATGGGGGAACGAGGAAAGAGGTGCCCTGATTGCTGCACCCTGGGGAGGCAATCTGGGGTGCCTAGAGTCCCCCCTTTTTGGCAGCACAAACAGTGAGAAAGAAGACGTGCCTCTCTAAAAAGGCAGAGGCCATAGAAGAAATCTCATTTAAGCTATTGCAGAGGTGCTGTTATGACTCCATAGCCCAGTTAGTGTTTGACTTTGGGGATTAAACTGTTTGGTTATTTATGGAGAGCACAGGGCATCTCAGTCAGCTAGCTGCACATCATTGGTGGAGAGCTCAAACAGAGCTGACGGTCTGTTGCTTTGTTTCCAAGTTTAAGTTAATTTGCATTTTAAGATAAGGCTCACTCCAGATTCTTGGTGCGCAGCCTGTCAGGAGGTTACTGCCCTGATCCAAAAACCATAGGAAAAATAGACAAAACCAGCAGAGAGGCAGCAAAGTGGGGTTGCCTGTGGTCCTAGTTCATGGTGACTCCTGCCTGCAGCTGCTGGGTAAAGGTGTTTCTATCTCAGCACTTGAAAGCAGGGTACCTATGGCCAAGAGCAGCTGAAGGACCCCCATCCACTCCCCACCCCAGCTAGAGCACTCCCAGGGACACCAAGTTCTTCAGAGAGGGATGCAAAGACACAGAGAGAGTCCAGGTTGTTGATCACACAAATGTTGAAAACTCCCAAAGTTTGTAGACTGGAAACAAGATTGACAAGAGCTACACTGCTCTCACAAGGCAGGTGGGAGCAGCAGTTTCTCAGTGCATCTGGTTTCTGTGGACTCCTGGTGCATGCTTACCAGGACCTGAACACACACTGGGCTGGCCCCAGCCTCACTCTGCCAAGGCAGAGTAACCAACGCAAGAGCAGAAAGGGAACTTGCACTTCATCTTCAGAGCAAAATAGCCCTGGGTCCTGTGATAATACACATGGATTCTGCCTGCAACGGTTGCATCCAGCTGTCTCACAGAAGGGAAGTTCTTTCTAAACACTTCTGTAGTTTGTTGACACATACATTACCATTGTAAGAAGCAATATCCCTTCTAAATCCTTGTTTTTCCTACTCTTTACTGTACTATCTTGGGTTGATGTTAATTCACCCCACCTTTGATTTAAATCTTGGACAGTTCATTCCCTTGTTCTTGTGGAAGACTTCCCCATACATTAATTCCACCATATTACCTTATACAGTGTAAGAAACAGCTGGTTCTGACTACCACAAAAAGTACCTCAGCAAAAGTCAAAACAGGGCAGCACATTAGGCAGGGTAGATTCATTAATTACCCAGTTTTGTCTTTAAACTGAAAATACCCCTAATTAACGCTTTTCCACTCACAATGAATATCTTCTCCCCAACAGGCTGCAAGTTTATCAAGTAGGGGTAGAGACAGAGTGTTTCACTACCACCACCGTGCCTTCCATTAGTGAAAGTTTAATTATCAAAACAATCATTTGTCCAATGTTGAAAAGCTGCAAGGAAAGAAAGAAAAGTCAATACATTTGACCTTGCTTCTGGGAGAGAAACTCCTGGGAGTCATTACAAGTCAACTGTGGAAGTACCAACACACTGATTTTAATGGATGTGTCTGAAACAAATTCTTTCCAAGAGCCAACATTCTTCATTCCTTCAACCTGTATCTGAAGGAGCAGGGAATGGAGGTTGTCTGCCACAGCAAAACTCTTCTGCTTCCTTGGCTATCTGAGAAGAGAACAGAGGGATAAGTGGAAAGTAATTTATCAGACCTGCTGGGAAACAAAGTTCATCAGGATTTCCTCGCAGTTGCAAAGACTGCAGCAATATATTCAAATGTGGTTAAATGACACACTCATTCTTCTCACTTAGGTCATGGTTCTGGAAAACATCTTGGAAAAGAATTTCAGTATGTGCTGATGCTTAGAACTGGGTGTGAAGCCCATGCAGACTACTGAAACTCAAGCATGTGCTTTACACATAAGCATGGATCCACTCAAGTGCTGTCCTCATTAGGGCTGGTATTTAAGTGGCTCCTTGAGTTAGAGCCTCCAGCTTTGAAAAGGCTCTCCTATTATTTGTGTGCAATGCAGAGAGAGCTAAATACTCACTTGTTTTCTACAGCACTGACCAGAAACCACCTTAAGTGCCAGGGCAGCAGGCAAATGCAGGAAAATTGACTCTGATCATCCCCGGGGTCATTTAAGTAAAACACATATTTCAGTGGAGCCAAGTGCTTTTCAACTCCCATGGTGTCAAAACAATTAGCAGATCACAGCAGCACTGATTCACTGGTGCTCCAAGAAAAGCATCTGGCAACATCTGGAAATTTAACACAAGCCCCGAATAAACTCCTCCTCCCACCATCAGCTGCCTGCAGGATAACACAGTTCTGATGATTCTTATGTCATGGGACAGGTTATGCAATTCAGCTTAACCTTCTGAAAAGACATCACTGCAGAATCCCAATTATGCATTTATCTCATAAATCTGCTTTCCATGCACTACTCCTGTTAGAATTCAGAGAATATAAAATATCCTGGTTGGAAGGAACCCAAGAGGATCATAGAATCAAATTTATTTAGCAAATTGGGGATTTGGATTTAGATTAGATATTTGGAAGAATTCTCCCCGGTGAGGGAGTCCTGGGACAGGTTGCCCAGAGAAGCTGTGGCTGCCCCTGACTCCCTGGCACTGTCCAAGGCCAGGCTGGATGGGACTTGGAGCAACCTGGAATAGTGGAAGGTATCCCTCCCCACACCAGGGGTTGGAAGGAGATGATCTTTAAGCTTTCTTCTAACCCAAAACATTCTGTGATGTTTCTAAATCCTTAAAACCTTCTGTCCATTTGCTGTTGGTTACATCCCTATCCCGCTTTGGCAATTTCAGAAATTATAATTTGGTACTAAAGCAATTAGTAGTCTTGCTGGCTGGTGAATGAGATCAAGGCTGTCAGATTGGAAAAACACTATAACACAATAGTAAGCCTGATCATTTAAAAGGCACAGGCAGGGAAGCAGTCTCTGTGTGGATGGCAGGCAGCTTTGAGACAGTCATGCATCTGACATTATCATATGGAAACAGAAAAAAAAAATGGGGATGTGGATGATGCTTAGTGTTCTTTGAGGCTCTTTTGTTAGGGAAGACTACAAACCCTGGTGGTAGGATGGTCAGTGTGTTTCCAGTTAATGTGCTTGTCCCCTTCAGTGGGATTGTCATGGGTTCATAAAAGAGATCCAAGGACCTCAGTGCTGCTACACAGGGGAGTTACCCCAGAGTTCCCTCTGTTTCCAGTAAAAGGTGTGAGACAGGGTAAATGGCAGCACCAAATACACTCTGTTTATGATTCTGTGAATACTATTCCCTCACAATGAAAAGAAAAATGTATCTCATCTACTTTGGTGTAGTATGTACTTCTTCTGATGTTTGAATTATGTTCTAGCATGGGTGGAGCTAACTCTGTGCACACCTTGCATCAACTGCTGGGTGACTGGCTATGTTGTTCCCATCTCCAAAGCGGATGAAAGGCTGCAAGTGACCTCCAGCATCTCCCATCAAGCCACTTAAGAAAAAGGCCAACCATAGAGCAGATCTTGTCATATACATCCTAAAAAGCTGAGCTGCAAATGCTTGCCCATCAGGAATAGGACACAGATGGATTTTCAGTTGATTATAAAAGCCCCATTCAGTCAGAAATGGATTTCGTTAATCAAATGCATTTTTTACATAGCTTCAGACCTGACTGAAAATGTACCTTCTTACTTTATTATTGGCATTTATTAACACAGCTACTAGCTATGTTAATGCAACCTCAGTGGTATTTTCATTGACTCCTAACAGACAGTTCTTGTGTAGACCACATAGCAAATGTGACCAGAAGGAATCTGACACAACCAACCTTTCCTTTGGGATCAATGTGGGATCCAAAAAAAACCTCTGGTGATCCCAGCATCGCAGCCCAAGGAACCAGGCATCCTACAAATAAATACTGAATTGCAAATCTGTAGCTAGTTGAGAATAAATCTGCTTCACTGGAAGTGGAAGAGAAAGCAGCGTTCAAGGCTGCAACTGAATTGGTGGCCAAATGCCAAAACCATTCACGTAAGGGCAGTATAAAATCATTCATCTGACAGGCTGACCCTCTAGGCTGGGAAAATAAAGCCATACAACTATTCCCTAAGTCTTGCAACATGGTTCTATGCCCTGTAGAGTGGCAG
Organism: Chaetops frenatus; assembly: GCA_013400775.1. Taxonomy (NCBI): domain Eukaryota; kingdom Metazoa; phylum Chordata; class Aves; order Passeriformes; family Picathartidae; genus Chaetops; species Chaetops frenatus. Next base: position 104,846 of record VZTR01005719.1, on the reverse strand, counting down.
CCATCTCTTTCCATAGGCTATTCACTCAGGCAGAGCCCATGCAGGACCTCAGCAACACTTCCAAAATGCTGCTGCTATTCAGTGTTGTTGGTGGTTTGTATTTCCACACCTCTTTCCTGCTCCTCACTGACAGTCCGCAAGTTCCTTGCTCACTTTCCCCATTTATATATTTTGCTTCACTCAGATGCTTTTCAGACTGTTTTGGGTTTGGGTTTTTTGCTTCCTCCTCTCCCACACCATGTCCTGCCCCACAGCAGCAGCATGTGCCCATTAGCTGCAGCTCACCAGCAGCAAATTAACTACGTCATAAAACATGCATGGGGAGAAAAGTCACTACAAGATCATATGTCAAAACATTTCAGATCTGGATTAAAAAAAAAAAATAAAGCCACACATGCAAGCACTGCAGTGCTATCTTTGCATGTAATTGCAATTTTTGTCCCCTCTGTTGACATTGTGGTAGGACATCTGTTGTCTTATTACTGTCCTCCCATGGCTTTGGCATCTCTCAAGAGCATCCTTCATCATGCAGATGTTGCTGTCTCTGGTATCCTCCGTGATCCTTCAGTGTTCCCTGAGTTTTGCACCAATCACTGGCACCAATCTGTCCTGTGGGAGCTGAGCCTGTTTCGTTTGGGGAAGACTGAGGAGGGATCTCATTAATGCATATCAGTATCTCCAAGGATGTCAAAAGGATGGTGCCACACTCTTCTCAGTGGTGCCCAGTGACAAGACAAGGAGCAGAGGCCATGAAACAAACCACACGAAATTCTACCTCAACATGAAGAACTCCTTTCCATGGGGGGTGGCCACAGCCCTGGAACGGCTGCCCAGGGAGGGGAGGGTGTGGAGTCTCCCTCTCTGGAGACATTCCAATCCCATCTGGGTGTGTTCCTGTGCCACCGGCTCTGGGTGACCCTGCCTGGGCAGGGGGCGTTGGACCGGGTGATCTCCAGAGGACCCTTCCAACCCAAACGATTCCGTGATTCTGTTATTTTGGGTCGCTTATTTTGTACTGGTAGAGAGGTCAAAAAGCCTTTTGTCTCTTTCCACGCTGCTTTTATATACTGGCCAGGGGAATTTCAAACTTCAGTATAAAAAAAACCTCTCACTAGGCGGGAGGGCACGGCCACCCACCCCGGGAGGGCAGCCCTGGCAGAACTCCAGGACTGTGTCAGCACGAGCTCCCCTCACACCGGGACAGCCCCGGAATGGCCGCTCCGCCTCCGCGGCAGCGCCGACCCGGAAACCGTTTGGACGTCGCGCCGGCAAGATGGCGGCGCCCAGGCGGTGAGGGGAGAGCGGCGCAGCAGCCGGGGCCATGAGCGCCGCCCGCCGCTGCCGCCCGCCCCGGGCACTCGCAGGTACCGCGGAGCCGTAGAGCGACAGGGCCGGTGTGCGGGCAGGGCCGGGGTGGCCCGGGTCTGCTCTGTGGGGCGGTCCCCGGAGCCTGCACGTCCGTGTGTGTGCGTGTCCCCCTCGTGTGCGGGACATCTGCCACACTGCGCTGCGTCTCCTCCACACGTGATTGGCTTCGGTGCTGTCCTGTGGCAGCTGCTTCCTCTTAGTGGTGTTCTGACAAGATAATTTTGTCGATAATGTATACAGTAGTGGGACAATACTGTATTCTGCGACACTCCCTCAAGGCTGCCTGAGCTCAAGCAGCGTTTGGACAACGCTTTCAAGGTCAGGGTGGGATTGTCGGGGTGTCCTGTGAAGGGCCGGGAATTGAATTCGATAATCTTGGTGGGTGTCTTCCAGCTCAGGATATTGTCTAAAAATGCGTCTTATTGGAGTTCAGGAATTTGGAAGAAACACCCAAAATTATTCGGACATGCCTACAGTTCAGTTTTGGGCCCCTCGGGATAAGAAAGAAAAGGGTGTGTTGGAATGTGTCCAGGGAAGGGTCTGGAGCCAGGAGCAGCTGAAGGAGCTGGGAGGCCTCAGCCTGAAGAAAAGGCAGCTCAGGGGAGCTTCTCATTCTCCACAACTCCCTGGCAGAAGGGTGCAGCCCGGGGGCTCGGGCTCTACTCCCAGGGAACAAGGGACAGGGTAAGAGGAAGTAGCCAAGCTGTCCCCAGGGAGGTTTGTATTGGACGTTAGGGAAAACCTCTTCACTGAAGGGGTGGTCACGCACTGGCACAAGCTGCCCAGGGCAGTAATGGAATCACCATCCCTGGAAGGGTTCAGAAAACGTGTGGATGTGGTACTTAGGGGCGTAGTTCAGTGGTGGACCTGGCAGTGCTGAGTTAATATTCAGACTTGATCTTAAAGGTATTTTCCATCTTTAATGGTTCCATGATTCTGCACTGTCAGGTCTTTCACCTGGAGCAGCAAACATTTTCCTTCACCTGAAACTGGTTCCCATTTGTTGGGGTGTGCTGTGTCACAGCTCACGACAGACACTGTAGTCTTAATTAGAAGCAAACTCAGTGGCAGAAAAGAAACGGGAGTCTACTGTTTTCTTTTTTCTTGTTTTCCTTTAAACAGGATTATTTGTTTGGCATCTGAGGAACACTGGCATACGGCAGATACCATGCCGGTTTGTGCACCTGTACCATGTAGCCAACGACAGGTTGATTACCTTTCAGTACTTTAACTTTCTCAAACGAATGGTAAGTCAAGGACTGTATTTATCCTGTGTTTCTTGTTCACCCCATGTGATAAGTCAAAATGGAGATTAGTTGATAAAGTAATGTCTTTCTTATAAGCTAAAGTCAGGCAATTCTAAGCATCTCCGTCTTTTACTAAATCAGAGTTAAAGCACTTGGTATCCTAAAATGTCTGAAGCTGGAGGAAACCTTTTGTAGCAAGGGCTGCCTTGTGCTGCAAAGTCTTCTCTGCTTGACAGAAGGCTTCTGTGCCTTTGAAAGAGGGCACTCATCTCCTGTTGAGAAACATGACATAAAATTATTTTTAAATCATTATTTATAAAAATGCTAATAAAGTCACATTTTGGCTAGCAGTCATATAAGTGGTAGATGAAACTCACTTGTGGAGGTGGTGTGTTCTGAGTTAATCGGTTTGAGTCAAAATTCCTGAGCTCATTAAGCTCATTAAGTTAATGGGTTACATTTATGGTGTACTGTTAGTTTTAGGTATTAAAAGAGCTCTAATTATTGTTCAAACCCTTGAAATTGCATCTTCTTCTTTGACCACTTGTATTGCATGTAAGTGGATGGTAGTAATTTTTTTTTTTAATTGTACTGCTGATTTGAACTGCATTCACATCGCTCATTCAGAATTGCAGACCACTCTTCCTCATTGTAATTATTACTGTGTACTTGAAATCAGGATTGGTTAATAAAGTTGTGTCTTTTTATGCCTCTGGTGCTTGAAATACAGAGAATATTTTGGGGAAGAAAATATGAAGGAGAATCTAAATGCTCTTTTTCTTATTCTGAGAGCTCTAAAAGAGAGCAAACAACTCTCTCCTAATTTGTTGTTCAATATATGCTGCTTTGAAATTTGTTGTCTAATTAATTAACAGAAAGTTTGGCATAAATAATAATAGACTAATGTGGGAGATGATTTTATATCACGGGTGGTAGATTGTATTTTTTGGCATATTTTTAATTTTTGCATTTTTTAAATATGCACAAGTTTAGTACTTGGAAACTGAAGTTGAATGGGCATTTGTATATTTCTCTGTTTGAAGGTGAATTTTGTTTGGTCAAAGGTTGGACTCAGTAATCTTGGAGGTTGTTCCAACCTTTATTATTCTGTGGAATTGATTAGTTGTAAGTCAACTTGTGTTACCTGGTGGTTTTGAATATGAACAAAGAGTTTGCTGTTGTAGCTATAGGGGGAAGAAATAAACTTATTCAGATGCAATTCTCTGAACTTATATAAACATTATTGATTCAGCTGTGAGTTGTAAAGCTGCTTTTGTAATATCCAAGCCAACTTCAGAAGCCTTTCTGTGTGTGAAGTAAGTGTCTGAAATTCAGAGTAACTCAATTGTGTCATGGAAATAATTCTCCTAACAAAAATAAAATAGCAATTATATTGTTGTTGTTAATAAAGTGAAATGGACAGAAATATACTTAGCTATTTATTTTAATATTTTTCATTGTATTTAGTATGTAACACAGTGCAACAAAGACCTCAGCCAACAAGCCAAACCCAAGTCTGAATCAATTGTGTCTCCTTTTCGTGAGCTTCAGCAATTGGATCAGGAAAAAAAGATTGTACACAAAATTAGCCCAGTTTCACCTGTTCATCAGCCGTGGTCTGAGACATCAAGCAGAAATGAGTTGAGAGAAATGAAATCAGCTGCAGAAACTGAAGACTCAATCATACCAGTGGGAGCTGAATCCAAAGAAGACAGACAATGGAAAGAAATGAAGCTACAGCTGGATGATTTGCCAGGAATTTTGGCACGCTTGTCCAAAATCAAGCTTACAGGTATTACTGGTCATTTTTTCTCATTTCTCTGCATTCTGCTTGATAGCAGAATTCTTTGGGATCTTACTGGTATGGTTTAGGTTTGCATGGGATAATTCCCACTTTATTGATGCTAAGTTAGATCAATTTCATCAAGTATGTGCTAGGAAAATTGTTTTATGGACGCATTTCATAGTTTTCCAATTAAATTTGTTTAAAAACAATGACAGGAGCTTGCATCCTGTTGTCAGCTAGTTTTTGGGAAATAAGCAAGCATTGGTACATAGACTGGAGGGAAACTGGGTAAGGAAGTGAATTTACAAATAATGTGTTTGGTATTTGGAATTGTCTTGCTTAAGTTTACCAGTGTTCTGTCTTTTTTACACACTGTAGTACTGCTGGTTGTGAAATTAGCACAACATAACATAATCCATATAGTTTCCTATATTAAAATGGAAAATGTTTGAGGCTGACCAGTTGAATTTTATAAAAGATCTAATTTACTTTTCAGTCAGTGGAAGTGTTGTCTCTTCAAACCAGCAATTTGTTAAGCAGTTGCCTTGCAGCCTTAACTACATTTTGTCTTGTTCTAGTAGTAATACTTAATGACTGTAAGTTACTCCTTTACCAATAGGAACAACTATAAATTAGCCATTTGACAATAGGTAGTGCTATGTATACTTTTATTTCTAAAGAAGCTCTAATGATCCAACCAAAGCTTTACATCTTGTCTATGATATAAAGTCCAAGAATAGAAATGTAATTTCCTAAGTCCTTGCCTGGGTGCTCTCCAGTGGGTCAAGTGAACTGATAACAAGACTGTTCTTTGACATAAAAATTTGTTATAATGAATGTCTTGAATTCAGTTTACTTTAAAAGACTTTTCTGTCTTGCAATATAAAAGTTTTCATTGTTTGTTTTTCTGTGGAAAAATCTTGCTGACCACATAGAGTGTATAATGGTCATTTAGGTTTTCATCTCAGTGTTGATGATACATCTCGTGTTTTGGATTTGGCACAACTGATCTTGTTTGCACATCCAAATTTTCTTCCTCATTGTTTTTACAAAGCCTGAGGGCTTTTATTTTGTGCTGGTAAAGAGTTTGATGAGATGAAAACATGTCTTTTGATATTTTACTATGTCACTTTAACATACTAGACTTGTAAATGTCAAACTCAGGTTATGTAAAGCTCTCACTAGCACATTCAGCAATTATCAGGATTATTTGCAGCAACTTTGTGGTACATACAGCCTCAGCTATTGCCTCATCTTCCTTTCTGCATTATACAGGTTTTGCCTTCTTCTACCCTATGCTGTCCAGTTTTAGTAACACTTTGTTTCTGTTGGGCTCACCATGGGTAACTTGGAAGTGCTGTGTGAACAATTAGCTCTTCTGGCATATTTCCATTGAGGTGATTTTATTGAAGTGTCTGCTACATGAAATTGGATGCTGTGCTAGTTGTTGAAGTAGAACTAAGTCAAAAAAATTTCACTAGATCCAGAAATGAAAACTTAGAATGCTGTGATTAAGGGACCAGAGAGAGAAAATTGACAGTTGTTGAAAGCACTTGAAAGATCTTTTTTATGTTTGCTGATGGGTAAGCTCAGTGCTCCTACCACTTCTCAGTGTTACTGGTGCTCCTTGAAATGGGAGTTTCAACAAGGTGCAAGAGTGTAATTTTCAAGGGGAAACAATTTCATGTGATACTTTTTTGTGTGGCTTCGGAGTTGTTGCAAAACTCTTCAACAGTTCCTGGTAGGTTCTTTTAACTAGGCAGGCACCACTCTGAATTTAAAATAAGGTATAGAAGGCAAAGGTTTAGGAATTTCATTCCCTTAAGGACTGTTGTTTTCTATGAGAGTCCTTTTTGAGGTGTAAGCTTGTCTGCTAATTTTTGAACAGCTGTACAATTTTTAATCCAGCTTGCAAGCCAGTTGGGGGAAAGGGACTGTGATTTTAGCATATCTCTGTCCCTGCTGTGCCTGGAAGAGTTCTTGATGCAAGGTAAGTGTGGTAAACTTTACTGGTTAAGAAGGTATAGAGAGATACAGAAAAAACTTAACCTCTTTTCTCGTTGTGACCTTTATGTGTTTGGTGTGCAGATTTTTTGGAAGTGGAAAGTGTAAAAGAGTAAGTTGGATGAAGAGGACTTTGTAGGAGGGGAGTTCTGTTGTTGGTCTTTATTGGCCATGGGATCATGTAGGAGATAAGCAGGAATAATACTGTGTGTAATATGTGGAGCAAGGAAAATTTTTTCCAAGTTGTGTAATCATTTAGACAAATTATATATTCTGTAAAGAGTATAGTGTTGTAGTTCTTTGATTTTATTTTTTTTAAAGAAGAATAAATTCTCTGAGGTCAGTTTTTAAGTTGCAAATGTCATACAACTCAGTTCCTTTCGCCCATGAAGTTCTGATAGATCTCATATCTTGTGTTTTTTTTTTGGCAGACACTTTATTTATACTTTTTAGAGTATGAAATAACAAAGAAACAAACTCTGCATGATGCTATAATTGGACTTCCTTGTGCCCTGTTCTTTTTCTGCTGCTGCTGGAAAGATTTTTTGTTTGTAGTATGAACTGTACTTCACCTTGGAAGGGAAATGAGTTTTGCTATTTCCATACCCTCCTGCTTCATGTAAACTGCAGCTTTTGTGACTCTGCCATTAGAAGCTCCACCTTAAAAACAGGAATAGATTTTTGTTTATATTCTTTTGCCATAGAAAACAATTGGGGAACTTTTAATTAAGTGTCACATAATCTACCTTTGTGTGTTCAATTTCCATCCATTCCCGTCTCTGTGGTGTTTTATGTTGGCTGTTCTCTGAACAGCTGTATCCTACCATCCAGGCACTTGGAAAGCTAATGCATCTGTCTGATAGGTTTTCAGAATTATAAATGCATTGTTTTCAACTTGATCCTAAAGTTGATGTGTAACCGAAAATAGGAGAGAGACAAGGGAAGGTATGGAAATAGGAGAAAATTCTAGCAATTTATAATGCTGACACACACTAAGAATTTCAGATTGTCTCGTCTTCTTAAATTTAACTTCAGGTTTAGGTTTAAGTAATGTTTTCTCCAAGGATTACAGATGAAAACTCAGATGAACTGGATGTAAAACCACAGGAAAATCAAAGTTCATTTTTTAGTTTGGGCAAACTGATGAAAGCATGATATGAAAAATGCTGAGTATTCCCTTAGATATCTCTCTAGGGTTTGTGAAGATTTCCTTGTTGTTACTTCTGTAGCATGTTGGTCTTTCTGTGAAAACAAGCAGCTAAATTAGATCAGGCTGTCCCATCCCTGAAAGTGTTCAAGGCCAGGTTTGACAGGGCTTTGAGCAGCCTGGGATAGTGGAAGGTGTGGGCAGGGGCTTGGAACCAGATGATCTTCAAGGTCCCTTGCAACCCAAACTGTTCAGTGGTTCTATGATTCTGGGATGTACAGCACCCTGTGTCTCTAAGAAAAGACAGAACATGGCACTCAGTGCTCTGGTCTGATTGACAAGGTGGTGATCAGTCAAAGGTTGGATTTGATGAGGTCTTGGAGGTCTTTTCCAACTTACTTTAATCTGTGATTACATAGCACCTGTCTGAGAAGTGGATCAACATGGGTGGATGGTAACTTCTGAGCATTTTCAATTTTGAAGACTAAATTAGATTTATTTTTTTTTTTCATATGTCTTGTTATAAGAAAATAATTCTGTTGTGTGTACTAGGAAACAGCTGGAATTTATTGGATGTATTGCTTCTGTATGGATTTGTGTCTGTGGAATAATGCTCTGTTTAGCACAAATGTGCTGAACCTGAAATCAGAAGCCTGAGATATTTGGTACTGATTGAAGATGTGATAATGAACTTCCTGCTTCATTTCTTGTCTGTTGTCTATCGGTGACATGAAGATGATGAAGATCCAGTTTTGCATAATAACTCTTGATTGTTACCATGCTGCAACAACGACTAAATAAGGGGCCTGTGTTGTATTTGTAGGCTTAAAGTCTGGTAACAGCTGCTCTGGTAAAAAAATGCATTTGCTTTAGTGGAGTTCCTGTATGTTTCCAGTTTGAATAATAGCATTTATTCTTTAAATGGTAACTTCAATATAGCCAGAAACTTTGACAAAACTTTATTGGTAGTTACTGTTCTGATTATTACTAGTCTACATTTATTAACATTTATTATTATATTCTAAATATATTTCAAATACCTGTCAGGGTAGTTCTTCTTTTGTGGTTTTTAAACCAGTAATTATTATCCCATCAAAGAAACAAAAGCTGAATAGTGGTAGCTTTCTGGCAATTGGTTTTCCATGCTACAAGAAAAGTGAATGAAATGAAAATAAACCATTATTGTGGTTTATTTTTTAGCAAATTATTTTAAAATGATGGTAAGAAGAGGTTATCTGCTCTGTTTGTAATATTGCACTTGAATTTTGCATGATTTGGTGCAGGCTTGTTTCAAATCCTCCCAAATTTAAGTTTGCTTCAGGAGGTTGGCCTTTATTAGTGTGCAGGTTATATAATCTGTATCAAAACTTTGATGTACCCAAACAAACCTGAGTTTACAAAGGACATGTTGGTCAAGTAGGTAGCACTAAATACTGCTGCTACAGTTAGGTTTCCAGAAACCAAAGTGTGAAAACTTGGAAAGGAATATTTCTTCAGCTTTTGGAAAACTTCTTTTCTTTAAGGGCTATATAAACATTTGCAGTAAAGCATTGAAATTGTTTATTGGAAAAAAAAAAAATGTACAAAAGCATTTGCTTTTCTCTTTCCTTATGTACTGATGTATCACCAGTACAGGAATAGAAGGGAATTCTAGAGCAGGATTGATTTGCTTCAGCTTTCTGTGCTTTTATTTTGGCTTGGCTACTTTTTAATCATAGGTAAACAATATATGGCATAGTGATTCACGTGCTATAAATACAAAGGATTTGCAAAAGCAGAGCATGTTGTGATGAAGTGGAAAAGGAATGTAAAGAACACATTAAACTTTTGGACTGAATTTTTATGCCAGAAACATTATAATTCACTCTTTGTCACCAATCCATTAACATTTTCTTTTTCATCTACATTGAAGTGGGAGACATGTTCCCTGTTAATTTTTGTTAAAGCTAAAAATGTTTAAAAGACTGAAAATAAGGCTTAGGCTGAGATCATCAGTTTAAATCTTGGCATCTTTTTGAAGAGCGTGTATAATGCCAGCTCCCATCAATAAGTCTTGAAAGGATTGATTCCATCTATTATGCAATAAGGCAAAGTTAATTTGGCCCTTAATGCACTAAACTAACAGGGATTAAAAAACAAACAGAGTCAATGACCTCATTCCCTTGATGTGATCTCAATTAAATATACTTTTCCTCCATGAGGGAAGTCGAAGAGTAAATTATTGCTTCCACAGTTAAAGAAAATAAACTTCCCAATCCAAAGGGAGCATTTTCCTATTTACTCCTAATGCGCTGTACTGCAATGTCTGGGCAATGAGGAAAGCAGGGGTTTCCTGGTGTGCAAACCCTGCCTAAACAAGAAAAAAATACCTGCTTTAATGGGATCTGGGAGAGGATGTACTGCAGCCTTTTTAAATGAGATCCTGATAAGTCAAGCTGAAATGACTGGCTAAAATTAATCTGTAGAAATCAATGGGGACTTTAATTAGTGCTGTAGCTGTACAGTGTTAGAATTTCTTTGGGGTCAGGGTAGTGGTAATGTTACACTGACTGTTTGCCAATCCATTCCACTTTTCTTCTCCAGTAAATGAGGTGGTGTTTTCTCATAATAAATTGGTGTAAAGTGCTCTCTAAGATAAGTTTTAATTAAATTCTTGTCTAGAAGTGAGCATGTGATTTATTATGCAAAAAAAAGAAGAAAAGAATGTAATCACTCTTGGAAATGCAAATGCAACTGTTCACTGTCATTTTCAGTGCATTTTTTTAGCTCTCTCAGTTGTACCAATGCATTTAATGTTTTCTTGTGCATTCCTGAGGAGGATCCACGAGTTTGAAAACTAACATGGTGTTGTATTTATATAATAAATAAGATCCAGTCTTTCAGAACGATGAGTAGCTTCATGTTCATTTGTCTGGGGAGGCAGCAGAATCTGTGCTTGTTTCAGAGCTGCTCAGAAAGGTAAAGCTCTGTCATAGATGCACTGTAGAAGTAGCCTGTGAATCTGTAACAAGGCTAAGTAATTAATACTGATTATATTATGCATGTTCTTATAATAATATTCAGCCATCAATGAATTTTAATACTTAGAGAATGGTTTTGATGAGCAGCAAGTTTTCTGCACTGTGTTTTCAGGATTAAATCCAAAGGTTCTTATGCAGGCACAGTTCTTGAAATGAGCACTTTGCATGTGCATCCTTACTGGCAGGTCTCTGCTGCGACATTTAGTTTCTCATCTCAAGCAGTGCTGCTTAGTAGATAATCCAGGTATTTTCAGTCAGCAAAGATTATTTATTTGTCATTTAACTTCAGACAAAAAGGAGACTTTGTAGGAATCAGAAAGATAAGAACATTTTGATGCTTTGATTTAAGGTAGCTGAGGTCTGAAACCTGTAAGTACATCAGAATATAATTTAAATACCTTCTGTTTAATAACTAATAGTTTCAGATGTAAGGTTCAAGGTCATGAGCAAGATTTTCCATAAGTGTGCTGACTTTTATAGTATAAGAAATTTGTCTTGTGAGGTTTTTGAGACCTATTATTTGGCTAATTACAATTTCAATTAGGATTGAAACTTGGGTAATTTTTATTTTAAGGATGTGATTTGTAGTACTGTGCTTAAGTTACAATTTTGCATGACAAAACTGAAATGGATTTTTATGAACCCACTCAAATTTTGAGGCCATTAAGTGTCACTGGGTGATGATGTGATTATACTTTCAGCCCAAAGTGGGCATGTCAAATAGGAGTAGTGGGAACAGAGATTGTGCAGTGAAATTACTGTAGCTACATGTCTCAAGTCTTTCTGACTCTTCCCTGCTTAAATTCTTGCTATAATTTGATATAAAGCATATATCTTAGTGTGGGAATTTTTTTTACTGTTTTTCTTCTGTGTTAGACTGCAGTGATGTGTGAGTTACTGGAACAAATATCTATCCTGTGCATGTTGTGGGGGGCCATGTGGTCCTGTAGCAAATTCATAAAATAGGGAATACAGAGGCACAAGTTGTATCCTCATCTTCTGCTAATGTACTGCTGCTTTCAGGTTTCTTATTTCATCTCTGGCAGTTCTTCTCATTTTTGATTTCTTTATGTAGAGTGTTCATGTTAACTGTACCCAGTTCCTGGAGCTACCGTGAACCATAAAAATAGTGAAAAATTAATCTGCACAAGAGTTCTTTCAGGGTTTGAAAGCCATGAATCTAGTGTTATGTAGAAAGATAACACTTTCTTGTTGGTGCTTTGAACTGTGCTTTCCCTTGTGTTGCAGCTCTGGTCGTCAGCACGGCATCCGCTGGCTTTGCCATGGCCCCGGTCCCTTTTGAGCTCACCTGTTTCCTGCTCGCCTCCCTTGGAACTGGCCTGGCATCCTGTGCTGCCAACTCCATCAATCAGGTCAGTCCATCTCTTCATCTGAACAGTAAACTGGTGTTGTCCTGGCTTCTGAAATGCTGCCAGGGGTGTGACTGGATGGCTGGGAGTGCTGTGCCTTCAGCTGCTGCGTGAGCTCTGAGCTGCTAAAACTGACACCGCGAAAGTAATATATGTCTGAGAATTCAAGTGGAGTTGCTAGGCACAGTATGTTTATATAGAGTGGAGTTGATGAGGTTTTAAGCCTCCCAATAGTAATGTTTATCTTGATAATACCCAAGCCTGAGTTCTTGGAAATGACAGGAAGAACTGGGTAATTGGAGCATAAGAATAGCCAGTGGGGCTCCAGCCTTACGGGTTGGATTCTTTGGTTATGTTACCTATCTTGTTGGATCTCTTAAAAGTGGCTCAGAACCACTTAAAACATCTGTAATGGGACTTCAGTGGGGTTTTGTTCAGGCTAGGATCATGGTATCTCCTGCATATCTGCAGAACATACTGAGAACCTCCATTGTATGGAGGTTTTTCCATGCCAGAGATGTTCCAGGTGCCTGAACTTGAGCTTCCCTCCATGTGTCAACACGCCTGTGGAGCTTGATGCTGATTTTGGCTCTCCTGCACTCAATTGTGAAGCACAGTGGCTCTTGGGTTCTCCCTACATCCCAAAGGAAAGCCTAACTAGTGAACAGGTAATAACACTTGTGGTGCTGAACAGTTGCAAAGTGTAGCAGCCATAGGCACTTTCAGCTGTAAATGTGGCCTGGAAAAAGAATGAGGAGCAGCAGTGCCACATTTGACAGTACTGCATGGTTTCAGCAATCACTTTTGAGTACTGGGACTCCACTAGTGGAGGTTTCCTTTGATCCACACCCTGGAATCACTTTGGTTGAGCTGGGCTCTTTGATGTTTACCCCTTGTAACACCTCAGTTGTAGGCATGTGATGTGTTTTTTTGGGATTGCACGCATCAGCACACATTTTGCTCAGTCTGAAGTAAGTCCTACTTACTGTTTTTACAGGTTTTAGTGTTTGTTTCACTGAGGTTAAAACTGGGGCAGACAGCTAACTCTGTTTTCTCTGCAAAATGGGAAGGATGATGCGTGATTTTTAATTACTTGGAAATATTTAGGTAGTCTGCCTAACTTTGAAACACATAGATAGCCTTGCAAAATAATTGTAAGTAAGTCACGCTATTTTCTGAAGAATACATTTAGTTATCATGTAATTATTTTTCACTCAAAGGCTGGGTAGAAAGGCTGTCATAACTAAGGTGAAGTTTTGTTGGGTTTTGATACAATTTTAGATGCACCCGATTTTCCTCACTTTTTTCCTTTCCTATCTTTTTAATATTAAAAATTAAATTTATAGGTTATCCTTTAAATAAGCAATCATTAATTCTCTTAGTCCAGTAGTATCCACATCAAAAGCAAAGGTACACATGACAGTAAATATTTCAGAGACTCCTGTGCAACTTATCCTGAGGTTTTGCTAGATCTTCTGAGAGGTGGCATTCACACAGAAATAACTGGTTGCCTTCAGCTTCCATGTATTGCTCATTGTATTTTGTCCCAAAAGTAGGCACTTTTTAAATTCTTGGAAGCCATTTTTTAAACTCTTGAATTTCTTAGGAGTACAGGAATTCTGTGCTGTAATTTGGAGTTGTACACTTGGGATAGGAAAGGGGAGTTACTCCTGAGTGCAGTAGCTTTGTGCTGATGCTTGTAATTCACTCTTTACTCACTGCAAGTTACTCCAGCCTCACAGTGTGTCAAACTGCCTTTCAGAATTTCAGCTGAGCGCTTTAAATTTTCACACTCGCTCATGTTGAGCCACTTGCCTGTGTAGAGAGACCTTGAAGGCAGATTACTCCTACTAAAAAAAAAATACAGGAGCAGAGGTGGTGATGAAGCAAAAGGAAGGAGCCGTGGTTGGTGATCTGTTGTTTATCAGCAGATCCTTTTCAGTCATTGAGTGTTGTTTTCACAGTGTTACTGTATCTGAATTGGCCAGGAATTTAATTTTCCATAAGTGCTTTAAGCTTGGGTATCCATCTCGACCTTTGGGAAGGAGCACATTTGACTTGGAACTTCCTTTATTGCTACTTTGTTCTGTCCATTGCTCCCCATACGCATCCACTTCTCTGGCAGCTCATGACTCATGTTTCCCCTGTTGTTCCTCACTGTCCCTTAAGGACCTTTTTATATGATAACAGTCTTTCCGCTTCCCATATTGCTGTAAATCTGTACATCTTAAAGGTCAACTCATCTTTCCCACTCCTCGTTTTCCTGATAAATCTACGTGCACAATTTACAGTCCCCCATATGTCATGGGAAGGTGAAGTGTGAATTGTGTAAGATTCTTCCCTATGATTTAGGACAGGATGTGAGGAGCATGGTCTTGTGAAAATGTAATGAAGATTCTGTAAAACTCATGGAAGTATCGAGAGAAACTTTTAACTGGTCTGGTTCTGAGGTTTGAGGGTTTTTTCCTTTTTTTTTTTTGTTTTTTCCTTCTCTCAACTATTTGATTTTAGCAGTCTGGTAGGAGCTGAGACAGTTTTACCCTCAGTGAATTAAGCTGAATTTAATATTTAAGTTGACTTAAGTACTGGGGCAGGAGCCAGGCCTGTGCTAAGTAGTACACAGACATCAAAATATTGTGTTTTATTTCTTTACAAAGTTGATGTGAAACAATCTTCTGTCACTTTCTCCTTGTTTTCAGATGGTTGTATGTCATACTTTAAACTTATTTTTTCCTGGCTGCAACAGCCAGAAAGTTGCAAAAATGTGCTTAAGTGGAAATGCTTGCCCCACTTTCACTGTTTTTAACAAGAAAGCAATAAAGAAACCTGGTGCAAATTGACGACTTTATATTTTTTCATTGTTTATATAAACATAGTCTGGATATTTATCCAGGTGTGTGTTTAGAAAAAGGTTTCACGATCCATGAATTCAAAATTCTAGCAGTGCTTTCCAAGGCAAATAGAACAAACGCATTTTGATGGTGATTCTGTAAAACTGAACAATAATTTTTAAGGCACTTGTGACTTACTGGTTTGTGACTTGAGAGTGAAAAAGCTGTATTGGGAAAATACAGACAAAAAAATACACAAGGGAAATGTGGTGCCTTCAGTACAGCAAGGTCATTCTAGAAACGTTTGTTTAGAAAATGTCAAGAAAAGTATCTTGGAATAATTTATGTCAGGCAGGGGTTTTAGAGAAACAGACTCAGGCTGGTGGAAAATGTTATGAATTCTGGGGATCTGGATGGATATCAGAGGGTCCTTGGGTTTTCCAGTGGAGTGTGTTGGGTCTGTAGGCTGTGAGGGAGGAAACTCCTGTGGGAAGGTGCCAGAGAACAGATAGTGTTTTATTTCTCTTGTCCTCCACCAGTGTTTCTGCCTCTGCCTCACTCCTTCCTATCACAATACTTCAGAGTTGTACCTCACACCTAATCCAGCATTGCAGTGGCTCCCAGAGCCAGTGCTCCCTGGTTCTCTTCCACATCATCCAACACTACGTTATGTCCTCCAGCCCTTCGGAATTGTACTACAACATGTCACCACTTCTCAATCCCACCTGCTAAAACGGCTTTTGTCTTTTTTTCCCTCTTTTTCTAACAGCATTCTTTCTTTTTTCCATCATTGAAATAACTTAAAATTATTTTGGACAGGTGTTCTTTATGGGTATTCTGTCTTTTGAAAATAAACATTCTTTTGTGGTGGGTCTTAATTAAAAAAAACAACAAAACAAACAAACCAAAAAACTGCCAACACTTAATGCATTTACCAAGGACTGGATTGGGACACACGGTGTCTGTAACATTACTAAGCTAGCCAAAACCTCCAGAAAATCTCATAACAATGGATCAGTCTTATTAG
Organism: Chaetops frenatus; assembly: GCA_013400775.1. Lineage (NCBI taxonomy): Eukaryota > Metazoa > Chordata > Aves > Passeriformes > Picathartidae > Chaetops > Chaetops frenatus. Next base: position 89,046 of record VZTR01005719.1, on the reverse strand, counting down.
TTGCAGTTATGGTTAGGAAATGGAAATATATTCTAGGATTTTTGTCTCATAAACACTGCATGTTAATCTTGAATCAAACAAATGCCTTAGTGTTGTTCCTTACAAGTTACAAATAAATTAAATAAACTCTTGGGTTTTTGATTAGTGAAGACTAGTTTTGTAACTTCTTTTTTTCCCATACTCCAAGCTGTCATAGAAATGGAGTGGAAGAAAATTACATTAAGTTAGTTAATAATATTTTGCTTTTTCATAGCTCTGGTTTTTGATGATTTTTGAAAGCTCACTCAAGTTTCAAAGAGTGGAGGCTTACATTTATATTAGAGAGAAAACATGTCATTTTTGAGACTTCTAAGATAGTCACCTCTGATTTATGGGGAAGGAGATAAAACATGAAGAGATGTTTACAACACAATACATGGCATTAAAATGTTAAAGGAATCACATGCACATTTTATATGTCAAGTACATTCTTCTGTAACTGCAGCATGGTTAAAAAGTGGGAGAGAACTATAAAGATGAAAGCAGGATGTTTAAAGTGGTTTGAATTTAGTAACCGAGAGATAAAATGATGTGCTTGGGTTTGACTGATGGTACCTTGACAAGCAAGTTCACTGGGCTGAATGTCTTAGCTGAAGTTAGAGAGCTGAAAATGAGGAATAACGTAAATACGTTAACCAGCACGAGAGAACAAATGTAAGTTAACATCCCTGTCCCTTCAGGGTCTGATCTGATGACTGTGTTTTGCTCTTAAAGTCTTATCTTCTACCGACAGCGGTGATTCCTTAGAAGTGTAGCTGTAAGGAGTGGGAGGGATGGGTTATTGTTAAAATAATGGAGTGAAATTCAGGGTTTGAGTTCAGTTACCAGCCCAGGGAACCTGTATGTGATCTTTGGTGTAAGACAAACTATGAAGGTCATTTGGATGCTGCATGAGGATGAAGTTGTCAGTCCACTTACTGGATTATCTTCACTGAAAAATGTCTGGTCTTCTTTTATCTGGTCTAAATCTGTTGTCTTTTGAGTTTTGAAACCATCACCCCTTGTCCTATAACAACAGGCCTTGCTAAAAAAAATCTGTCCTTATCTTACCAGTCTTCTTTAAGTATTGAAAGGCTGCAGTGAGCCTTCTCTTCTCCAGGTGAATGCCCCCACCTTTCCTAGCCTGTGTCCAGAGCAGAGGTGCTCCAGCCCTTGGAGCATCTCCATGACCTCCTCTGGACTCACTCCAGCAGCAGCTCCACATCCTTACTGTACCAGAGACAGCTCAACAGGTGGTGTCTCAGCTGGGCAGAGCAGAAGGGCAGAATGCCTCCCTTGACCTGCTGTCCACCACCAAAAAA
>VZTR01005719.1:30352-87685 GCA_013400775.1 Chaetops frenatus | reverse complement strand
AAAAAAAAAAAAAAGTTTAGGAACTGTTAGAGGAAAAATCCTACCACCCCGAGGGCTAAAGTAATACATAAAAAAGTGGTGGCTAGTGATAGATGCCTGGGTTATTGATGAAGTGGAAAATAAAAATAGCATGATCCTGTTAGTTCCTTTGTCCCCTTTCTCTTTAATCCCAGTAAAGAAATTTAACACAGAATAGAACAGCAATAGTTCTGTTCCCCAAAACTAGCTGTGTTTTTGGTGTTATCTCCATGCCTAAACTTCTCCTGCCAAAAAAGTGTTTTATTGAATGTCCATGGAGTGGGAACTTTTTATTCTGATACTAATGTTATTAGTATGTTCTGTCCAAAGTTGGAGGAGCTGACCTCTATCAGATCATGCAATGGATCTCTACTCAGTGCAGGAGGTTTTTGCCATGTAAACTCCTCCAAGTTCTTCCTTGCCCACTTTTGAAATCTCTGAAAAATTTTTTTTTTTTGCTTCTTCCCCTCACAGATAATTGCACTGTAATGTTGGAATGAGAGAACTCATTTTAAATGCCAATATTTTGCTCCATACAACGTATGTAAAAATGATATAGTTGAATGATTGCAATGATTTAGAAATAGTCTAAAATGACTTTACAAGATTTTGGCTTTCCAGATTGGAATAATTCATGCCTAGCTAATAGTACCTTTCCCTTCCTGCTTCTGGAATGATCCCACTGCCAGGGGCTTACCCTTTTCCTGGGAATGGCGAGTGTCAATCAGCTCAGTCAGGCCACACTCCCACACTCCCAGTTGCTTATTTGGGATTCACACCTGATGCATCTCTGTCTCTCTCTGAAGTCCCTTTGTTTTGACTGAACTGATTGCCTGCAGCAGCCGCCTGGCCTTTCATCTGCCCCCACTCCCCATTCCTGCCAGTGATCAAACAACTGGGAGGAGGGGTTATTAAAACCTGGTGTTGAACTCCGCAATTCAGAACTGTCAGTAGCAGAGGCAGCCTGGGATGTAATTTACAGTGGATAATAAATATAAGAGAATTGCAACACTGGAAGTCTATCTCATGCTCTAAAGTGTGTTGATATATGCTGCTTTGATATTTTAACTGCTAGGCAACCTTCATTAGTGGTCATTGAAGATCATAACTTACAGCTCCAACAGATGATTCATAATTGCAACAGTTGGATCAAGTTAGCATGGTGAAATTGTTGATATGGAGTAGGACTAGCTCAGCTTGTGAGGATGTATTTCATGAGCAGTGAGAATGATGAGCACTAATGAGAACCAACCTCTGAAGGACCAATAAATTTTAAATGCAAAGATTATCTTTGCAAAGCATGAATTATATGACCTACAACTGGAGCTTGAGAAAGGGTCTTGGAAAAATGCTATAAATGAATGCATATCATTGTTGAAAGAAATTCTCTTTGCTCGCATGCATATTGTGTGAGTATGGTAGGCAAAGAGTCTTAAAGTGGACAGATTCACATAACCCTTAGGGACTTGGACCCCAGTCACCACTGTGATGTTCAGCAAAGTCAGTGAAAATTAGTATAATGTCACCTTTGTTACTACTTTTCCACCCTCTGTGGCTCTCACTATTAGCATAAAGCTTCAGATTTTAGGGGACTTTAAGTCAAAATGTTTTGATTTGATTCTGACTTGTGTTGCATCTCATAGATATTAAAATCCAACAATGACATAAACAGTGGATAAAAAAATGAATTTAATGTTGTGCCCTCTTTTTATGAATCATCCTGCTTCCTGATTTGATAAAGATGCACAAAGCAAGTATGTGCCATTGTTAACAGGGCAGACTCGCTTTCTCTCCCTGGTTGCACTGTTGATGAGCAGCTGATTTCCTAAATGAGCACCAGCAAGGTGGTAGGGTGGTAAAGGGGAATTTTGGGAGATGTCAGTGTGGGGACTTTGTCTTGCCAGGACAGAGCAAGGGAAACAGCCTTGTAGTCCTGTGTTTTCTTTCCAGCTGAAACTGTCCTTTCATCTGCACAGGCATTGGTGGTAGACATGGGGTGGGAGTTAAGACAGATTCCTGTTATTCTGAAATACAAATGTGATAGACAGGAGCTTTTGAGTGGCAACTTAAGAAGCCCCTTAACTTCAGTGCATACAGAGATCCTCAAGATGATGCATGTGGATGCAACAGGAAGTTTTGTCTCATTAGCACCACACTCACAGGTTCTGTGGAAATATTGGGTGCAAGCAAGGTAGGGAGTAAGAAAGAAATAATTTACCAAGTGATGAATTGTCAGGAATACTTCAGTGATGTGGGGTTCCCTTTAGATCCAGTGCCAGATTTCCCCTGGAAACCCTGATCACGGGCAGAACAAAGGAATTTCAAAGGGCTGAAATGAGGGAATGTGAAGAGAGGACTAGACAAAAGGGAAAACCTACTACTTAATAAGATTTATCTGGCCTTTTGATCCATAGGGGTATTGCCTTTCTAAGCTTAGAAAAGGAAGACTGAAAATAACTATTCTTTTTTGTCAGTCTTTAGGTATGTGTTTTGACACTTCCAAGTAGCTCAGAATTCCTTCATCAGTGCAAGTATTAAATTCTAACCTAATCTAATAAGTAGTGAAATGTCACTTTCTTTTTGTAATTTAAATGGTGCCATATTCAATCTGTTTATTGCCTTGAATTAGACTCATGACCGTTTCAGAAACAGCAATACAGGACCTTGTGTACTGTGCTGGACGAAAAAGACCAACAATGTGGCAAAGTACCACTTAGAAGCCTTAAGCAAAATTATTTCCTGGTTCCCTGAAACAGCCTGCTGATACCATTTCTTTGGGGAATAGCTCATTCAAACACAAATCCTGAGCACTCTTGCAGGGGGGAGGAGATGTTCCAGGCACTGAAGCCAGGATTCCTCTGCAGGCTGTGGTGAAGACCATGGTGAAGAAGCTGTGCTCCTACAGCCCGTGGGGATCCATGGGGGAGGTGCCCGTGCCGGAGCAGGTGGATGCCTGGAGGAGGCTGTGATCCAGTGGAAGACCCAGTGGAGAGAGAGGGCCCTGCTTCCAGGCTGGAGCAGTCTGTCCTTGGAGGACTGCACCCTGTGGAAGGGTGACCCACACCGCAGCAGTTTTGGGAGGGACTCAGGTTGCAGCAGGTGTGGCAGGACTGCTGCTCGTGAGAGTGGAGCCACGCTGGAGAAGTTCACAGAGAACTGTCTCCCATGGGAGGGACCCCACGGTCTCACAGGGGAAGGACTCCTCTTCCTGAGCAGCAGAAGAACTCTGGTGACCAGACCTCCCATGCCCTGTCTCTCTGTGCTGTCAGTGGGAAGGAGGGATGGGTTGGCAGAAGAAAAGGTGTTTTTAAGGGCTTATTTTACTTTTTATTATCCTCTTCTGATTTTGTTAGTAATAAATTCACTTTGTGCCTCTAAGTTGAGCCTGTTTTGCCTTTGGGGTGTTTTCTCCCAGTCCTTATCTCAGCCCATGAAGCCTTCATTAAATTTCTCTCTCTTCTACCCAGCTGTGGCAGTGGAGGGTGAGTGAGTGAGTGACTCTTGTGGGTGCCTGGCATTTGGCCAGTGTCAAACCACAACAACAGGACACCTCAACAATCCCATCCTGTGCCTGAGAGCTTTGTCCAAATGCTCCTTGAGCTCTGGCAGCCTTGAGGCTGTGGCTGTTCTCTGGGGAGCCTATTCAGTGCCTGACCACCCTCTGGAAGAAAAATGTTTTCCAGATATCTAACCTAAACCTCCTCTGACTCAGAAAGTGTGATGACACTAGTATGAAGCACTTAATTTTTCTGTTCTTGTTTCCTTTGTCACATTGATCCTTTTTTTATCTTTATATAAAATTTCACTGTCTTGGTAGTTTGACATAGATATCACAGTGATATAATTATTTTGATTTTTCCTTCAAACTCCATAAATAGTTTGTTGGAACAGCCTTCCTAGGGTTGTCAGGGTGGCAGGTCATGGAGAGCGTGATAAGGTGCTCTCTGACAGAAGAGATGCACCGATGGGTGGGTTTGGTTCCAGTTTGGAAAACTCCCTGTCATATGAAATACCAGTTGTCTGCTCCTGTACTAGTGCTCATTTGAACATTTTTGAAGGCACTGTAAGAGGTCTTTGAAGTAGAGTCTGTGGGTCACAGCAGATACAGGCAACAGAGGAGCCTTGCCTTCATGTCAGTGGTGGTAGCACTGAATTTTCTTGTTTATTATCTGTACTGCAATAGTGTCTTGAGAGTCTGGTGGTTTTCCAGCATAAGAAGGTAATGATGTGTGTCTTGCAGTGTTTGCAATCTGGGAAGTTACAGTGTGAAAGTATGTGGGTTTGCCTCTAAAAACCAAAACGCTTCTGTGAGTCACACACTGCAGTTTTTCAGGGGAGCATGGAGAGAAAGTTGAACACTGAGTTGATTAGTCTGTAAAAATCAAAGAAGGTAATTATTTTTGTGAGAGATGTAGTCTTGAATGGAAACAAACCACTTTAAGCATGTAAAAACTCAAGGACCATCCATCTTCTTTCTGGACATGACTTAACAGAACCTTGGAAGTGCTGCAGGAAGTATTAAGATTTGTCAAAGCTTGTGAGTGTTGATGTAGTTACTGACTAGTGCAGCTGAGAGTGGACTGAAAATCAACACACGTCACATCCTACAAGAAGCAAGAAGCTCACTGAGAGTTGATTTATGCAGATTAATATTCCTATTCATAGAATGTTTTTTAATTTTTCCCTGTATTGCTGCTCACAGATTGGGTTGGATGTTGTTCTAGGCACTAGCAAGGTATGTGGAATCTTTGATTCATGCCTACACTGTGCAAGAGCTTTCCAATATGTGATCTGCCTAATTTAGGATGAGCACACATGGCATGTACAACATCCATGTTGCCAGCTCTTGGGGCATTTGTCAGTTATCCTAAAAAGATCTCTTGGTCTACAGTTGCTTACAACTGGATTTTTTGTTTTAAAATTCATCATTCATGACACTTCCTTGGGAAACATGTAGATTACATATATATATGTAACTCCTCAATTTCTTGGGTTCTGGTGGGAAACAGCCATCCAAATTGCACCAAAAAATTCAGCAGTATCCCCAGTGGGATTATAACACCGGTATGAATACAAAGCTGTAGTAATTTTTTTAGGAAATTTTTGTTTGTAGCATTGAATAGCCATTTGCCACTAAGTGACTTTTTAAGAGGATTCTAAGTGTAAGCTGTTCAATGAACAAGTAAACCATAGCTCTGGGCAGTAATCCATTTCTTCTGGCTTTTATGAGGTCTGTATGGAAACTGAAGGAGGAGGTTAGTTTTCAATACCAAAATCATTAGGTACATCATCCAGATTAAAAAGCACAGGGCATGTTGGTAGTATCATTAAACTAGGACAAGAAATAAAATGGGACACGTGGACGGAGAAGTAAGAGTTATAGCAGCTTAATAACATAAGCTTTGACTTTAAACCAGACCTGTCTGCAAATCTCGGAGGTTTGGTATTTTCAGGTCACTACCGGCTAACTCTGCCTGGATCTGTATAGATTATGTAAATTTTTGAAGTAAACCAGACTTTTAGAAGATGAAAATCTGTCCCTATAATTCTCCTTTTAAGACTTCTTATTACAGTCGAGATTTATGTTGGTGCTCCCAACAGAGACATGACAATCCATTTTAACTTCAGAGAGTACTATAAAGGTGCTGGCATTTGAGAGCAGGCTGGATAGTTCGGCCTCAAGCTCATTTTTATGTTCTGAAATTAGATACTTTTAAAAATAATAACCTTTTACAAGCTGCTTAAAGACTTGGAATGCCTTGTGTTTATTAAAGGGCATTAAAAGCAAAATATTATCTTTGAAGGACATCCATTATAAAAGTGTTTATCTGAAATGGCCCTAGGCAGCAAGGGAGCAGGATTGGGAATAGAAAAGAAAGTTACAATGAAGGGAGGTCTCTTCTGTTTCTCTTGCTGCTTGTGCGGGTTACAGCCTGATTCCCCAAGATTTTTTACCATTATTCTTTGCTTCTTCCCAGAAGCTGGAGTGTGCAGCAGAGCCAGCCCTGCTTCAGGCAGGCTCCTTCTGCTCAGATGAGTTTTCCTCAATGAGGAAAGTTCCTGCTGATATGATGAGGGTAAATAGCAGAGCTGTGTCTGGAAGGGACAAATGGAGAATATCACCTGGCAGGGTTCCAGCTGTAACGGGGAGATGTTGAACTGTGGTCTCTGTGTTGAGTTTTCATCCCTGATAAAAGTCATCAGGGCAAGGACCACTCCTGGTGGAAATCATTCGTGCCTCCCCTGTAAAATGACGGTTGACTTCACCTCCCTACTGATCTGGATGTTTCTAAAGTTTCTTTTGAAGTGGGGCCAAGAGGTGATGCAGAGGATTATGAGCAGTGCAAGTTTTGTAGGGAGGTTTCTAGTATTTTATTAGAATTACTGCTAGAGTCAGAGAAAATGGGGAACCTATAAACACAAAAGTCATCATGCAGTTGTGATTCCATAGCTCTGGTCATATCTAGGATTAACTTGGAATAGAGTTGGAGTAGAGTTGTTTTTGTGCCAGGATTATGTAAGAATAAATCAGTGGTATTATTACAATGTCATAATTAGTTTCCGAGTAGCATTAAGTAGGTGACAGTGAGGCAGAGTGTCATGAAGGTCTGTAAAAACAAAACTGGCTGGGAGAAGATGGTTATTTAGTGTCTCTTGAAAACAAGAATGAGAACATTTAGGAAAAGGCAAGTTAGAAATGCGCAAAAGAGTGTGGTTGGGCACTGAACAGGCTTCCCAGGGAATGGTCACAGCCCCGAGGCTGCCAGAGCTCCAGGAGTGTTTGGACAATGTCTCAGGCACAGAGTGGGCTTGTTGGGGTGCTTGTGCAGGGCCAGGGCTCCAAAATTCTTGTGGGTCCTTTCTGACTCAGGATATTTTGTCACTGTGATTCTTCAGACAGTGCTGTTACAGTGCGACTCCTCGCCGTGAGAGGTTTGGATGTTCAAGGTTTTCGTCATGGTGCTCATGTCTCATTTGATGTCTTTGGGATTTGCTTTGTTTATTTTCCAGTTTCAGTTTCAATGAATTACGTTGAGACATAAAACTGAAACCCCCAACAAATCCCACCCCTAACAAGCTCCTACTCAAAATTAAAGGTAGTGGACAGCAAATTGCTTTTCTATCCAAAAGTCCTGCTGCTGGATTCACATGACTTTCAAAATCTTTGCTTCTGCTGCTGTCACTGCTAACCTTTTGTTAGGTTAGCCTGGAAAGCTGTAACCTTTCTTTTTAAGTCTGGATTTTGCTGCAAGTACTTGGGTGGATTTTTTGTCTCTTCTATTACAGGTTGTGCAATTTCTGAGGGGTTTTTTTGTGGTTAAAAAGAGAGGTAGGAAAGGCTGATTTTAAGTATTTGTCCCAAAGAGAGAAATAGAATAAAGAACCAAGTGCTTAACTGCTCTGGAATGAAACATACTTATCACAAAGGGCTCTTTATGTTGCTGGAGAACGTGAAGAAGTGGTGCTTGGGGATGCTTTTGGAAGATCTGCCCTTTTCAGTGGCATCTGGAGCAGAACGATGAGTACAAATGGTTGGTTATGTCTGAAAGTAGGCTTTCTCTCTGTTTCATGTTTAATTCTCTGTTACTGCTGAGAATATCAAATTTTAACCATGCTTCAGAGAGTCATGGTAGAAGCCTCCCCCTTGCTGCTTTGCCACTCTTTCCAAGAAGATCTGTCCATAGGGGCCAGAATTGCAGAGTATTTCCTTAAGCCACTCTCTCCATGGATCAGTGTCTGTTCTGGTGCTGCTTTGGTGCTACAGATTCCAGGTGTAATTGTGACTGCCTGCAACACTTCCAAAGAAAACCCTCAAATAAGTTATCCCATGACCTATTCATTGTATGATTCTGCCGACTTTGGATTTGCAGCTAAGTGCAGAAGATGTTTTTTTCTGCGTCTCTAGACACTGGTGATAAACCGGACACATATCCCTGGATATGTTTTTTTAAATGCCTGTGAGTTCTGTGTGAGCATTCTCTCTGCAGGCAACAGTCGTATTTCAGAAAGTGGCATTAATTGTGATAATGTAGCATAGTGCTTCTCTTTGTGAAATTCAAGTCTTTTTAACATCACCACCTTCAAAGACAATAAAAATTCCAGTCTACATTTATCTATTCCCATGTGAGGAGTTACTGCAGTATATATTGTATCATTCCATATGAAATTCTTCTGCTTAATAGTCTCATTTATACACAGTTGTCTGAGGTCAGTTTTCAATTTTGCAGTTGTCAAACAGCTGTCAAATTAAGAGACCAGATCCCAAAGTTCATTTACATTTTATGCCATTCTTTGGGTGCCTGTTTCATATCTTAATATAACTAATGATTTATCTACGTATCTTAGTCTTCTTTCTGCACTTGTTTTTCCACAGATGTTCACATCCTCTCTTTCTTCAAGAGGAGCCCTTAAAATAAAACTTGTGTAACATTTTATTTGGTGAGGCTTAGTTATACAGTGAAAGGAAGACGGTTCTGTATCTTCAGTGCACGCAATGAAAATGAAAACAGTTTGAATTCTGCCTCATATTAATGATAATTTGAATTTTGAACTAAGAAACAGAACATTAAAAAAAAACTTTTGAAATGTGCTGCTCTAAATTACAAAAGAGAAAATCTCCATTTCATTAATTAGTTGTTGGTTTTGGCTAATAATTAGCCCAGCTATTGATTTCCCTCTTTAACTTTATGTCTCTTGTTCTTCAATAGGAAACCAAAATATAAAGGGCTTTGTTCACAAACCACCTTTGCAGTAAAATGTATTTATTTTTCATCATGGGGAATATCAAAGGCTATCATATGAGTGAGAACAGAGAGACTAAATTGATAACTCTTTGTGTTTTTGTGGTATGATGATTCTTACATCAGTGAGTTCCAGGCATAAATTTATATGGTGAAGATTTAGGGATTGCTTTCTTATTTTTTTCCAGTGGTGTAATGATCAAAGGAATATCTCTATACATGCCATTGATGTCTTACTACAAAGTACTTAAATAGCCTGAGGTAGCCACCTACTTTATAAAAATTCCTTAAAGACAGGTAGGACCCTTGGGCATTAAATGTATACTTTTGAGCTCGGTATGTTGTCAGGGAGAAAGGCAAGAGAGATTCTATTACAGGCCTCAGCAGTTCTCTGTAGCACTGAGATTTAAAGGGCTCTTTTAAAATGTTGCCTTAAATTATGGTCACTGGGGGAAGTTTGTCTGGGATATGCCGGGCTGGGGAATGTTCCTGTGCCATTTCAACATCATTCACTAACGTATTCAAGCAGTGTAACTTGATTAACTCTTTCCAGGTTTGGGGGGAAACATTCTGGTCTACACATATGTATTTATAGCTGCTTTACATTCTGGAAAGTGGTCATTTCAAGGCTGTCGATCCTCTTTTGTGCCAGTCACCTCAAAATGCTGTGCTTTGCTAAGGAAAGGGAAACAATATCCGTGCTATTTGCTGCATTTCATAGGCAATTATTAGTCTTTTCAGTTGATGGGATCCGCATTGGGATTGTAATAAAACACAAGTCAATGTGAAATTGGATGCAGACTAGGAGAGAAGATAAAACCAAGTGAAAATTAATGACAGATGTAGAAGTTATTGGTAATAACGTAGTCATCTTCTTACAATCTTTTTCCAAACTATATTTCTATTTCAGCAGATGTCAGTTGAAATCTTCAGAGTAAATAATCTCTTTGATTTCGATTATGATCTTCAATACTGAAAGTAGCTTAATTGTGATGGGTTCCGACTGATTTATGAACAGGTTTTTACATTCAAGGGCAGCTGCTGAGTTGTTCTGAATGGCAGGATGCAGAGTGCTCCAGTGACTGTCCATAAGTCTCCTTTAATGGTTTCAGGTACCACTAAAACTCTGAAACTCCGGAGTCCACAGAGCATATCTGAAGCTGGGGGTCTGTCATTGTCACAGCTGGGACATGCGCAGTGGTAGGGCTGATTTGCCTAATGTTCCCCAAGAAAAATTTGGGAAAGCTCAACTTTTTGGTGCTTGTTCAGCGCTGAGCATAAACAGCACTTCCATAGGTAACTGCAGAAAGCCTTCCCCACTTGTTTTAAATCATAAGCAAACTTTCTTTTCTTAGTTTCTCAGATAAGAAAGACCATCCCAGAGATGGTCAAGCCAAAGGCTGTCTGATGCAAGGATTCTCTATTCAGCAGGATTCATGGATGACCTCAGTCTCAGACCCACTGGGTTTTCTCATTAATCTCTTCCTGGCCCTGTTGCCTATTGACAGCACTGGAAGGAGAATGCTGGAGCTGGGAATTCCTGGGGGCTGAGACTTTCTTCTTGTCCTCCGTGAAACATAACTGGGCAGCTGCCACCCACTCCCTGGGTGCCTGCAGGGATGGTGGGAATTCCTGGGGAGTGAGAGCCTGGAAAAGGCTGGTGAGTACCTCCAGCTCTTCCCCACTTCTGCACTGTTGAGGTTCCTTCTCCTTTTCATTGTCCTGTGAGTTTACCCTGCAACACTTGTTTGGAGTGGAGATGGAAAAGGGTATTTTTCTTTAGAAGGTGAAATTCTGTAACAGAATTGTATGGTAGTAGATACTTAAGATAGATACAGACATGAGGGAATAAGTCTGCAGAAGACTTTCTAACAGGTTTTTTGTCAGAGACAACGATGGTGTCTGTATCTGTGCAAACTTCCCTCCATGGATTTGTCCAATTCCCCTTTTTAGCACTGGGAGAGGCAATGGCCACTCACCTCGCAGTTGGTTCTCCATGCCTTTTATGATTTTATGGACATCTCTTGTATACTTCCTTTCTTGTCCTTTTCCAGGCTGAGGAAAGCTGCTCCTATATGGAAGACCTGTGCTTGTCTTCATCTTTGTTTGGTTTGTGATCTTCTCTTTGGGAAAGGTGGACCCAAACTTCATCCCCAGAGGATGGAGGCCCAGATACAGGATGGTGCAGGAGGGATTTATACAGTGGTTCTTTATGTGCAGGGCAGCATCCCTCCCTCAACAGGCACATCCATGTGTACGCACACACACACACTCTCTCTCTGTTACTGCAACTGAGAACAGCAAATTTGATTAATCAAATCCTTAATATAATTAAAATGTAATAAGATCTCTTGGGACAGCAGCCAATCACAGCAATCAACTGTCTCTGGTACGGTGCCTCTAGCTTTTGGTTTTCTTTTCTTTTTAAAAATAATTTCTGAGTAGTGACTGACTCTTCCATAGACCCATCTATTCCTACCTTCTGGTGTCCTTCTCCAGGAAAAAAAGTTGGAATTGATTGGTTTCTTTTTCACGGCTAACAGAACATTGACATTTATATCTACACACCAGTTTCTGCTGCTCAGTTGGTATCTAAGGTACTTCTGGAATTCTCCACAATCAGCTTCCACCCTTAAAGGTCTGGAATTTCATATGTATCACAGAAGCATTTAGGAACGTTGTACTTTATGCATTAGGAGCCATATATTTTAAAATTAGGCATGAATTACACATCTAGATAGCCTGTGTTCTCAAAGTGATCATGCCAGTAAAAGAGCTGATTTACACTGGCTGAGCATGTGCAGTTTGAGCTGAGCTTAAGCAGAGCCAGTTGGGAGATATGAGCCCAAGTCTGCTGCAGAAGATGCAGATAACTTTGGGCAGTCTTATGCTAATGAAGGTGTTCCTTGTTTTTGCTGCTCGAAAGTGACTGAAATGTTGGTTTTGACATGGGAGCAATGATTTTATTTCTTTTTTTAAATCATTAGTGTGAAGCCAGATGTTCAGCTGCTGTGTGGAGGGAGGGAGGTTCAGCAGGTTTCAGTGTGGTGATTTCGAGGTTAACCCATCATCTAAGGGATCCAGAATGTGCTCCATGTGGCTGGCTTGAAGAATGGCTTCACTGCAGTCTTTTTCTTGGTCCTTAGTGCCCATTCCAGAATGTTTTTTATGTGGTGGAGGAAATACACATGTTTTAGCTGCCTTCAGAGTGTTACTGCTCTCATCCTGTCTTTCTCACCCCCATGTTGACTTTTTTCATGAGGCTCAAAGAGAAAATGTCTCTCTTCTCCCGTGCCCAACTCAGCTGAACAGTTGCATCTGTTTCATATCAGGTATGCTCAGAAACTCGACCCTTTTTTTCTTCTCTCTGATCTATAGAATTTGTTCCAATAAAATATTTTTTAGGTTTTTTTCTGTCTGCTATTCTGTAGTGGCCTGGAGGCAAAAAGAATTTTAGAAATGTGTCCTAGCTACCTTGTACTGGTGTGCCTCCAATACAGGGTTTACCATGTTTGTGTTCACCATCTCCTTTTGTCTCTTCATTTACCCCAAATGGACCCAAAACTGAAGCTGAATCAGTGTCAGGATAGTGTGTGAACCAATGGACCAGCCATGTTCTGGGCAGAAAAATAGCATATCCATTGGTGACCTTGCTAACAGAGCTAAAAAATGAAAGCATCAAAAAAGTTTAGACATGTTAGATAGACTGGCTCTATTTGATATGATTAATTACTGAAATTAAAGGAATTAGAAAGGCAGGAATGTCTTTCTCTCATGATTCATTTGGTTTGGCCCTGAAAATCCATACTACAAACTGGATGCTGATAAATTATTTTTGCACATTTCATACAGTAAATTTATATAAAAAGATATAAATTAGAGTGTTTAAATGTTATTTTTATGGCATATTAGGTGGAATTATTTTAGCATAAATGGTTTATTTCAAGGAAACTGTGAAATTGATAAATAAATCTACTTTGTTCCAGTGCTAAACATGTGAAATGTAATCTTCTTGAGTCTTACATCCGCAGGCCCACATCCTTGTGTTTGGAGTAGGATGTAGGTGCTACTAATGTGTGTAACAGGTGCATGTAATTTAGCTGTGGAACTAGTCAAAATACCTTTAATCAGTTAATATTAAGTCAAACCATATGTGTTCAGGCTGTTTTTCTCGTGCTCTCCTGTCGGTGCTTTTGTGGCTCAGTGTCCTGCAGGATCCAGCAGTGGGATGGAGGAAGGACCCGCTTGCTGAAATTTTAATCTTTGTGCTCCAAAGTAACAGCTGCAGGTACTGGAACTGCACAGCAATCTGTTTCAACTTTTCTGCTTTTATGTAGGCATTGGGTTGGGAAAAACTGTAGGGTTGTGAGGGATGCCCTGAGGAGCACAGACAAAGACCAGTGTGTTCCTGGGAACTGGGGAGCTGTTAAAGACACTTCAGCATCAGTCTGTGTGAGAAACATAGTTGAGACTTGAATGTGCAGAGAGCAGGGTGTTCACATGGTCAGTTGCTTTCAATACCAAGTTTCTGGGATTTTTTAAAACAGATGCAGTGAAAACAAAGCACAAATGTCATGGAAGATGGGACCACTCACCATACAGACTTTTCCTGCAGTGGAAATGCGTTGCAACCGGAGAACAGCTTCACTGCTTACCCAAGGCATGGATATGTTTTTATGCATGTAAAAGGCAAGCTGCTTTCTCACTCTGGAATATTTGTTTTGCCAAAGACCACTTGAACTGGGACATCGACAGATTTGCTGGTGGACTGGAGTAATGTGAGCGTCTGAGAGCACTGAGCAGTAAGTGGGTTTAGTTTGTCTTTTTGCAGTAAGTAGATTTCTGCTTGAAATTGTTTGAAAGGATCTAATTTTTCAGGCAGTGTATTTAGTGTGTATATTCCCTGTTAGCTGGTGCTGCCGGAGGAGAGGTGTTCAATGGGGTTGTGTTTCTGGGTGGTCCTTCCAAAGCTGTAATCAACCTATCCACGGCAGGTCTTGTCAGCGTGGGGCTCAGCGCCACAGATTTATCTTGTAAGATAGCACCAGCCAGAGCCTGCAGCCAAGGAGCTGTTCAAGGATCCTGTACACAATTAATAAAACTAACTTTTGAAGGGGCCTTTTTCTTTCATTTTATTAAAACAATTGGGAACATCAAGTTTTCTCTTTGAAGTTTAATTTCATCGGCTGTGCTAGTGGCCTTTATTTCTGCAGATCACAGATTCAGAAAAATCAGAGGATAAATTCACTCCTGAGACGTTTGTAGAATTTGTTTTCTGGAAAGCTAACCTTAATTAACATTTAGCTTCATCTTTAGAGTCTCCTCAGCAATTAGTTGCAAGCAAATGCACACAAATAAAATGTTCCTTTGACAGATATTTAAAATAGCCCTGGTAGTAAGTACAGTATTAAACACAAAAATACTGTCAAAACAATTTTAAAGGCCATTTTTATTTTTTTTTTTTAATCCTTTTACTTATAGTAAGTATTTTCAAGTCATTAATTTAATGACTTAACTCTTTTTTTTCTGCTAATACAGTCTAAAAAGCAAATGTTGGTTACTTTTATTAAACTGTTTTTTGGAAAACTGACTTGGGAAGCTAGAGAAAATATATTAGATGGCACACTTAGGCAGGGTCAGAGAGACACAAAACCAGAAAATAATTTTGATTAGAAAATTATAGGAAAATAGCTTTTGTTGCTGGTTATAGGAAAGAAAAAAAGAAAAAAAAGCCAACCCAGCAGAAAACAAGGCAGAACTGTACTACAGGGAGCGTGTGCAAGAATATTGGCATTTCTTTTATGCCCCTTGTGAAAAGATTTCATCTTCATTCTCTGCTCTCTGAGAAGGCTTCAGCTCTAATGTTCTGGGTAGCAGAAGACATCTGCTCTACTTTCAGCTTTTAAAGCACGGTCAGCACTTAAGTTGGGTAGACAGCAGCACTAATCATGTTAAGCACAGTCTCCGGGGGCCAGGCGAATGCAGAATTAACGCATTGTTTTAAGGCACAGGGCGGGGTGTGCAGCTCCCTGCCAGCGCCGGCCCAGCCTGGAGCTCCCTAAATCTTGTTGGTTACACCTCAAGCAGGAGCCAAGCCGTCAAGGAGCCCCCATTCAAGTGTTTGCCCCGCCGAGCTCTGGGGTAGTAAATGCTAATTTGGTGTCAATTAGAAAAATGGCAGTGATGGGGCTCTGCAGTTAATCAGAGGTGCTTCTGTTGATTCCTGGCTAGGTGGGTTTATTCCTGCTCCTTGCATTTTGTGCATCACTCACCACTTTGCTTTTTCAGTTTTAAGCAACTTCGGTGCATTCGATGCTGTTTCATCTCCATTGTCGATATTACTCCAAATTTACTCTAAGCAGTATGTCCTTTAATCACCTAATGCACTAAATGGTTGCACACCCTCTGTTTAACCATTAAATGTCGGTAGAACCCTTGTATCTGAGCATTTATGATTGTTTCTTGAAACCAAAATTTAATATTACAGGATTGAGTGTTAAAAATGTGTGGTAGACTGTGCTACGTGAATGTATGGGTACTTTACTGATAAATTTACTCCAAAGTGAATCCTGGTTTAAACGTTCATCCCCACCTTAACTTTCAAAAGGTGTAAGATGTATGTTGCAGATACGTGGTGCAGTCTGGTGTCTTTGTTTTGTTTTTGGTTTTTTTTTTAACATGCCTGTGACAACATTGTTTCTCCAAGTTAGCCAAGTGCTAACCTCAAAAATGTTAGTTTTATGGGCAGTGTTGCCCTCATAAAACAAAAATTAATGGATAACACTTTAAAGAAGTCTGCAGAGGAAAAGGAGTTTGAAATAACATTCTGCTCTGGCTTTCTTGACTAATTTAAACTACTGTTATATTTTTGGTTAAAGGTTAATGTTCCCTTAATTGGCCTTTTAATCGGACATCTGTGTTTGGCTGGGGGGGGATCACATTGAACAACATGCCCCTTAGCATTCCCATTTCTCCCTAGAAATCTCGTGGGATTCTGCAGCCTTTCTGAAGTGTGCTATCAGACCTAATTGCCTCCATGCCTGGAACAGCTTTCTGGCAACAAATAGGATAATATTTTAGAAACTAGATAAATTCTAGCATTGACTTTAAATCCTTTGAATAACACGTCTGAGCTTCTGAGCTTTCAGATGCTCTTTGGAATGATTTGGAGAGGGGGAATATAAAAGAAATTACTTCTAATTAGCAAAATAAGATTTTAATAAAAAAAGTAAGCTACATATTTGATTGTTTTGTGTGAAGGGTCTGAGAAAATGATTGATTGTTTTGGTGTTTGAAGTTTATTTATGCTATGTGTAGTGCTGTGCTCTATTCTCTTGCATAGTGTGTTAGTTCACACTATTTGCATTTGCTTTAGCCAAAGTCTGTTTGGACAGAAATCAGTGATAGATTTATGCTGCCTTTAACAGGCATAGGATTGATCCTACAGAGCTAAATATGAATATCTTTATGTGCTGCTAGAAAACAGGAGGGCAGTGAACCTCAAAAGAAGACATCTCATAGTGAAAGCATATTTAATTCATCCACCCATTGGCATTGCTGCAGACACAGGAATGGCTTTGATTTTATAATTGGAGTAATCAAAAGTGCTAGGAGACAGTCAACCTGATTTTTAAATTTTTTTTTTTTAAGATCTCTGAATACCGATGTGCTTGGTGTATAGCCAATTTCAGTTTCCCATTGAGAAGCATGTACTGTATTTCCATTTAATTGTGTAGGCCTTTCTTACATTAATAGGGGACAGAGAAAAGTTGGAAAAGAAAGGAAACATGTTAGCAGGGAGTCTCAGTAATTTTGTAATGCCTGAAATAACTTCGAAATGACTTAATGCTATTTGTCTGTTACAGAATAATGATCTCTCTGTAGTATAATTAAAACGTGAAATAAATCATTGCTTGTCCAAGAAGATGGAAAACTTGTGAAAACTGTATGGTAATTGCTAGAAATAGAGGTTTTAGTTATAAAACAAATATTTTGGGGTGCCTGTATTTTTATGCCTGGTAAACACCAAGCACTTCTTGGTTTTGAGAACCTGAACGGTTCTGCTTTGTCTCACAGATTTACAATTTGCATTATGCCTATGCTCTGCATTTCTTATTGGAATAGCAATATGTTTATTCTAGTGAATATGGGGGCCTGTAAAATGAACAGTTATCTTCAGTGCAATAAATAATAATAGGGAGAAAGATGCAAATCAAAGACTTGGTCTAAAGCTCTTACAATTTCCCTCCCCAGTGACATGGACAAATACAGCTCTATGTCTGTGAGTGTTTATGCCCACACTGAAAAATCTGCTTTGTGCCATGGAATGACGTGGGGCTGTGATTTCATCCTACATGTTTTTTCTGTCCATGGCACCATGTGCCTGACAGTGGCTGGAAGTCCTGCTCTGGGTTAGTTTATTACTAATCCACTACTGTGTAGTGTCTGATTTTTCTCCAGTGCCAGAACAGCCTCCAGTAAGCCACATAAAAGTTTGGTTCTCCTTCCCACGAGTGTTCTTAATTTATTCCAAAGTCACATTTCTGATAGTGGTCTAAAGCTCTGGCGCTGTGTGTGGTTTTGGAATTACAGCAGCAAACCACAAAAACAATAAGCTCCCAGCCCAGTTCCTGGATATAAAGCTGACTGGCTTCCCTCGTTTTCTACAGTGGAGAACTCTAAAAGGAGTCTGTCAAAATAACTTAGAATCACAGTCTAGGTTGTGGAGTGTGATGGAAGAAGTGATTTCCTGAATAGTTTGGAAAACTTGGTTAAATAAGTGTTGTAAGTCGCTGGGCTGTGTTGTCCACTGTCACCTGCACTGTAAGTGTGCAGAGGTTTGTGGAGGTGCCCACACTATTGCTGTCTGGAGCTGGGGGATGTGCATGTTGTGCTTGCACAAGCTGGTTCCAGGCTAGAGTTTGTTTCAAACGGAGAGAACTGCCCTGGATCCAAAATCTAGAATGAGAAAAGTCACGGCTTCTGGCAGTGTTTCTCCTATTTGTGTTAAAATACCCAAACACATTGTACACACACTGCCAGAAATGCTCTGCTGAATATTTAATGTCTAGGGTTTCTCAATACATTTTAAAACTAAAGGTACATTTCAAAACTTTTTTTTTTTTTTGAATTAACAGTTGCTCCTTCAAGGAAAACCTGTATCTACTTAAACTTCATCCTGTGCTGCTGGAAAGCCTCCAATTACTGGAAAAGATAGCATGACTTTATTTAGTTTCAGCAGTAAGTAGAAGTTGTTACCTGATCAGGAGAACTTGGCATGTAGGACACTACACATATGGAAAACTCTTATGAAGATTTTTTTTTTTAAGTCCTAAATTCATTTTTTTTAATAAATTAATTTTAGAAATGCTTTTTAGAATGTACATCGTGGCTTGTTAAGGCTATGGCAGAGCTGTACTTAGCAGATGAACTTGGTTTTCTCTGGCTGTGGTACCTGATGCTGGCACTGCTGTGATCCCCGTGGAGCCCACACTGAGGGGGAAGCTGCAGCATCCAACCCTCGGAATGTGTCCTCTCCCATCCCAGATCTCTCTTGCTGAGCTTGCAGCAGGGCAGACACCGGGGTTAGGATGGGTTCAGGAATATTTTGCTCTAGCAATGTGAAATGTTGAATCCATTCCTGTGTATTTTTCTTTGGCAGCCCCCTTGTCCTTTCGTGGCGATACTGACAATTGTGTGCACTTTGATACCGGTCACTGATTTAAATCTCTGAGTGAGCACTGGAGGATGAAAATCATGAGCTGGCTGGGTTAGAATACCAAAGCTGTTGCCCTGCAGGGTGTTGATGGCTGTGTCCTACACCTCTGGTGTTGTGGCAGGGCCAGGGGCCCGGGCACAGGGAATTTGTGCAGGGGCTGTGGCTGGGGGAGAACGTGAGCGTGTCACGCTGCTGTGGGCAATTATACTGCTGTTGGGTGGTGTCAGCTTTTAATTCAAGCTAACAGGGTTCTTGCATGACAGTTGCAAAGTTATATTTAGACCACACTGGCGTATATTGCTTACAGGACTTTATTTTTCTGTTTTAATTTATAGAAGTGCTCATCTTCTCATATGGTAACATTTTCTCATTTTCCAGTAACACAGCAATTTTGACTGTTACATTATACAGGATATTATGGATTATGTATTAGTCAGTACTTTTCATAAGAGCCAGGATTTCTGCATTGACTCTGACTATTTTGAATGGTTAATTTGAACAATCTTTGTGTGTGTTTTTGAGGCTGCTGGGAGGGACAGATTAAACCCTTAAATCATAGGTAGCTCCATACAGAATGAAGTGCACAGCTTCAAATTAACCATGTAAATTATCAGCTTCAGCAGAGAAAGTTCTTTCGTCTATGTTCTGACTTCTTTTACAAAGCTCCTTTTCTTATGTGAGAGATAGTATTTTAATGCATAAAAGATGCACCAAAGTATTTATCATTCAAGCTTCTGTGGTTTTGCTTCACTGGGTGCTTGCTGAAACAGGACTGAATTTTAGATGAGAGCTGGGTACTCACCCACATTTCTTTTCAAAAGCCACGGTGTAGGATTAAAAACAGACCACCTTGGTTATACCCTTATATCAGCTAAGTTTACTAAATCCTTATGAGTTTTAATTTACAAATATTCAGGAATTCAGTCATTTAATCCGAGAGGAGGAAAGGAGAAATTCTGAAAATGGTTTAAAGGGGATTTTAAGGGAGCAGGATGTGTCTGTGTAAATACTTGGGTATGTGTTGTTGGAGGTCTGTATCTGTGAGATACAAGACCAGGCTTCCCTTTGGCTTCAGGTGAACACACATTCACCTGCCTACTGAAGCACCAGCATGCTGGTTACTGTTCATCCTCTTTCTTTCATATCAACTCTTCTAAGGGATTGTCTGGACTGGGAAACTGAATCCCATCTGGAAAATACTCTAGAATTTAGGGCTGCACAGGCAGAGTCAGTCATGAGTGGCTTGGAAGGACAGTGGTGGCAGGAGTTGAGGTCCTTCAGCGTGTGCTGCCTGGAGCCTGTCCCAGCTTCTCATGTATTGTGCCACCATGAGCTTTACCCACCTATTTTACAAAGGGAGAATATTAAATAACTTGGGGTTTATTGCAAACTTTTCAAAACAACCTTGAAGTTTCATGGGTGTAGTTCAACACTGAAGTCCAGAATGACCAGTGACAATTTTGAGACAAATCCTTTAGAAAACTTTGCCCTTTTAAGTAACTTCTACTGTATTTTTGCTTTTTTCTTTAACTCATTTTCACACCCTGGCTTGATGTCTCTGGATTGTGGACAATGAAACCTCTATCTCTGCTTTGTGTAATTTCTAGTGAGAAAACGAATCTATTTATGGGAAAACTCTGCAGAGAGAATATGTAGGGATTGGTGAAGTTAATATTTATTTAGTTGTATTTTAATAATTGCATTAAGAATGAATTTGCTTCAGATTTTAAAGAACTTCATAAACTAAGCTCACATCTTCTTGGCAAGGAGGCAATTATCTCGTTTGTGTTGCTCATCATAGAGTAGGGATTTTTTCTCTTGGTGATTTTTTTTCCTAATTTGCGAAGAATTATTTGTTAAGCATGAAATTGCATTTAAGCTGAGAAATGTTTCTTAGAATTATCTTAAAAATGTCTGGATGTAAGTTAGTTGTTTTAAGAGGATGGCATTATAGCATTTTTAATTAATGCAAAAGATGTATCCTATGACTTAGAATGCTGTATGGAGACTTCAGGTTATGACATCTGTAAAATATACAGAAATAACATTTAATCAACCTCAGCTCTATTCTGCATAAGCATATATCTGGAAAATGGGTTTTGTTCTTCTGGAGCCATAGGCTGGGAGGTGGTTCTGTTTTAGCATTCTCCTGCTAAAGGTTTATAAAAAGTAAGATTTGAACATGAAGAGTCTTGCTTTGAGCAGTCCTATGGTGAACAACCACAGGTCTTGTATTTCCCCTTGATTAAGTAGTGTCAAGATCAGTTAAGCAGAACAACTTCTGAATTTTCAGAGTGCTGCCCTAGCATTGGATGCCCAACTTGCACACCACTACCAGACAGGAGCCTTTTTCATACTCGGTGTGGTCCATTGAAAATTGAGGATGAAAGTCCTGCTGGTCTTCAGGGAGCTTGGAGAGCATCTCCTTTGTCATGCCCTGTCGTGTGTGTGCAGGCAAGTGTGAGCTGAAGGTTTCTGAGAGGCAGTGGTGTTGAAAAAGTGTTTCTTGGCTCTCCAGCAACAGAGATGAAAAGCCAATTTCTCCCCCAGGCATGGTTTCTGAGCACAGTGGGCTCTGCAGGGAGCCTGGGTTTGCTTTCTGTGTGCCACAGATTTGTTCAGCCCTGGAAAAGAGGTGCTGCTGCACCCAGGAGGACATCGAGTTTGTGGAACGTCTTGGTGCTGTACCTAGTAGTGGGTTTAAAAAAATCAACAGACTGAAAGCTCTGAAAAACCAGCTGTGAATATAATCACCTGCAGCTTAAGCATGGAAAAGTTATGTTCTCAGTGGCCATTTGATGGCTGAAGTAATTTTGTGTTCCTGGGGTGTAAAACGTGCGGTGCTGAGGGACCTGTGCTGCTCTGCAGAGGAAAGAAGAGTGGCTTTTTTATCATTCAGGAGGAAAAGTGTCTAAAATCCAGATAAACCATGTGCATCAGCTACTAACATTTCATAATTTAAAAGTTTAGCCCTATAGCTGTGACCTGGGTAAGAGAAGAATTTGAGTCCTAGAGCTGCTGTGGCAGCCTGGTTTGTCAGCCCAGATGTGTTTGTCACACCTGGAGTAACGCATGGCCATGCCTGAGCCTCTCTGCAGTTTTAGGTACTTTAGGTGCAGTTTTGGAGTATTTTAATCACAGCTAATATGCTATTGTGCTTCATTTACTCTCCTTGGAAGCTTCTGTTACTGCTCTGGATCGATAAGGAATTTTTCTCTCCATTCCTGAAGAAATACATTTATAACATTAAATGGAGGCATATGAATAAGTCAGCTATTCAATAATATTTCTTAGTCACTGAAATCTCAATTTTTGCAATCAATCCTCTTATCCTTGCTTTCTGTTGGATTGATGTAGCTGTTACTTTGGGTACTGGAAGCAGAGGAGTTATCTTTTGGATAGACAAGTGATTGATTTTAGGTATTAAACATTCACCACAATGTTATAAACATTTACCTTTTCCTAATTCTACTTCGAAGTGACCTAGAGGCTTTCCCAAACAGGTTAGTTGCCTCAAAAAGCTACTGAAAACATCTTTATGCTTTCTTTGCCATAATATTTTTAAAGTGAGGTGGCTGGGCAGTTGGCTGTGTGGAGTAAACTTTCCTCCTCACCATATGTACATAACTCTCATTATACTCATAGGAGAGCTACATGTGCATTGAGGAGAAAAATAGGTCCCGAGTGTCAGAGCTGTCAGGATTTTTTTCTTCCACTACATTGCTTTGCTTTCTTTCTACCTACAGAAACTTTGCAGTTTTTGCACCTTGTTATCTGCTGCCTGTCAAATGTCACGTTTTCTAATTCCATATTCTGAGCTGCTGTGGTGCTGCAAAGGGTTTGGGAGGATTTTTCAGCTTTGTGTCTGTTGCTCTAAAAATCCTGCACCACAACACAGAATTTCAGCTGTAATAGTAGAGCGAGAAGTCAGGAACACAGCAAATACAACATTATAATTTGGTCTTTCCTATTCTGATATGGCACACCTTTCTGATGCCTGCCTGACACTGAATTTGAACAGCAGAGCTTTGCTCCCTTCTCTCCTTTGTTTAAAGATGTGACACATAAAAATCTAAGCTATAAATAAAAATCATCTCTCCTAGAATGTTTCAAGAGCTATTTTAAACATTCATATAAATAAAAGACCAAGCTGGTGTTTATTCAGCAACTTTGCCCTCATAAGAACATTGGGGCCTTTTCAGAGGATCATGCATTTGTGGAGGCAAGTAGAGATAAGTTTCAAAAAAAATATTTGGCTCAGTGAGGATCAAGATTCAGTAGGAAAAATGAAGCTTGACAGAAGAGGAGAAATATGTTTCTGTGAGTCGAGGTTCAGTAAGAGCATTTTGTAATGCACAAAGTTTTAAATATTTTTTAATAAGAAATGTAGATTAGTTTTTTAAAAGAAATGTGAGTTGTGGAAATCAGAGCTGTCCTGTTGTCAGTTTGCTCCACTCTGGTTAAAAAATCTCTTGATATGTCTGACACAACTCCCATATTTTTCTCTCTCTTGCTTTCTTGTTCTTTTTCTTTGAGAAAGATAAAATAGAATTGGTTAAGAGAATACATGATAACTGTTCACGTTGCTCAGGAGAGTTCAATAACCTTGGTTGTTGTAGTGCTGTTTGCTCTGGTGACCTTGTTAGACAAAAATGCAGTGGTTACTTTTAAGATTTCTTTATCTGGTTTTGCTGATTTGACTTTAGATTTTTGGGACCTAGGTGATGGATGTGAAAGGTTTTTCTTTCTTTTAGCCATAGCTGTGATTGCCTGTGGAGATGTGAAACCACCAGATTTTCAGTTAAATGCACTATGTGACATTCCTCTCATTTGGAATGGGAGATACTAGGAAAAAAAAAGATTTCTTAGTAGTGTATATCCAGGAGTTGGACTCGATTGGGAATAGGGCGTAAGCTGTTATTTATTAAATGCCTGCTGAGTTTTGAGCTCTGTATGACTTAGTCCTGCCTTTTGTGTCTGTTTTAACACTAAGCTTTCACGCTGACCACTTAGCTTCAAAATCAGTTCCAAAATGTGGCTGTAATTTTATTGAGGAGAGCAGTGAAAGTCCTGCTTTCGATGGTGAGATTGTCTAGACCTGCCCATGTGTGTGCTGCTGGCAGTGCTGGTGCCCATTTCTAGCAATAAACACCTGAATGAAGAGCCTAAATTTAGCCTCTGGATTTCTGCAAGGGATCGATGGCAGCACAGCTTTATGTTGTATAAACAAGTATTCCTGGAGAAGCTGAGGTTGCTTGGGTGGTAAGCAGGTTAAGGAGCACCATTCTGGATGGTGAGATGGCTGCAGGCAATCAAACAGAAAAATCAATATAACTTCTGGCCCTTAATCATGGTTTGCAAAGATGAGAGGTCCCCCCTGTGTAATAGTGCTAATTGCTGCAGAGAGAGGCTGCATTAATGTTTTGCAAGTAAGCTGTATTGAGAGGGGAGTAAATCTAACAGGAGGTTTTATGGAAATGCAGCAATTTAATACAAAAAAAAGGTGTTTTTTTTTTAATGTACAATAGTGTTGTAAGACTATCTTTTCAGTGCTGAGGACTTGTCAGCCAGGTCATGGCAGAGGGTAACCCTGCCTACAGAAAAGAGCTCTGCTTCCTCATCCCTGAGTACTTGCAGGATGGAGCTCCACAAAGGTAATGTCTTTAAGACACTGTTAAATCCCACATCAAGTTTTGGTGATTTTTATTTAGGAGTTAAAGATGTGTGTTACTCACACATGCTCTTAATATGTGAGATTTCCTTTAGATTTTACTACTCATCATTCTGTTGTTTTATGAACACCTAGAAAATGCAAATTTATCTTTTCATGTGTTAGATTCCCAGAAGTTTGCATAAGAAACTAGATAATGAATAAAACGGCTTAAGATACCTTCCCAGTCTGGCTAATATGAGATTATTTCTACTGGTTTTCAGTAATACAAAACCTGAAAATTATGGGTTCTGTTTCTCACAGCAAAAAAGCCAATAGTGTAACTTCATGAGCACCTTTCCTGTCATCTGTTTTTTATGTCTCCCTTTTCTACCAAGGCATGGCTTAAGAAATTCCAGGAAGAAAGCATGGATGTGAGGGGACATAAACATATTTGCTACATCAGTGATATCTGTAAAATTTATAATCTTGAAAAATCAATGCAGTTCAACTCAGAAATATTATCAGATTACAAGCGAAATGATTTTACTGAGGGCAAAACTACTACTGCTGTCTCTTCTAGGCAGTGACTGAAAACTGAGCAAAGTTTAATTTTAAGGCTTGGGTTGTTAGAGTGTACAGAGCTCTTGAAATCAAGATTTTTTTTTTTTTTGTTGCCTGCAGTCTAATCATGTGTCATGCAGCTTTAGATGAGTTAAATCAATAGCCAAAATCCTATATTACAATGTAATTTAATTAGAATTGTAAATAATTTGGTCAAAATTATAATTCATTATCAGCTCATTATTGTATGTGCTTGTATGAAAAATGTCTTTAGCTAAAGTTTTCTTAAGTAAACCAAACCCTTTCTGTTGAACAAGAGCTCTGAGAATTCCATTAGCTAAGAGAATTTTGTTCTGTATCTTCTCTGTCAGCAACTTGCAGTATTTCTCAAAAATATGTGAAAATCTACTGTTCCTGTTAACATCTGCCACTTAATGTTTCACATGTTCTGCTGTGTTATATTGTTAAATCTGTTTATTTTTATTTCACTGTAATGGTTGTATGCAGGGGGATTATACTGTGAAGGTGCTATGTGGTGCAGAGTGGAGGGGTTTGGGTTTCTAGGATTTGTAATAGTGTTGTAAGGCATAAATCCCAATTCAAGTGGAGTCCAGAGTGATCTTTTAATTTCCTTTTGAACTGATATTTTAATTGCCTCCTGTTACCTTTGAATTCTTTTATAAAAGATCATATATTATTGATAACTCTTTGTTCTGCATAATTTCATTGGCAGTGTGTAGCTGTTTCCAGTTGACTACAAGAAAGAATCATTTAATGTGTAAGCTGCTGTGGTTTTCCCATATTATTTCTTGCAATGACCTGTTTTTTTCTTTGGGGTGTTCCATGTTTAACATAATTCCTTTTCAGCTTGAAACAAAGGTTTAAAACTATTGCAGTTCCTATAACTGAAAAATTTCATTCATCCTTTTCCCTCGCCTCATAAAACTACTTAAGACACCACAAAGACTTGGTCAAGAACTTTAAAATGATAAAAATCATTGCAAGATTAGTGAATTTATTCAAATCTCCATGTTGATTTTTGATACTCCTAAATTAGATCCATCCTCTAGTATTTACAAAGAGAAATCCCCTTCCTCACCAAAGCCCTGGTTGTAAATCACTTTCCACCCGTCTGGCCAACACCTGATCGCACATGCCATCGCCAGGAAGGTTTCAGCACTGTTCTTCATTATTTAATGATTGAAATACTTTTTTTACCTGCTCCCAAGGGTCAGAAGATTTATAATCCTTTGGGGACCTCTGGAACCGCAATATTTCCTTTCACAGTTGCTCCTACTCTGATTGCGAATGGTACTTGCAGGGTAACTAATATTATTTCCTCCTCCTACGCTTTCCTTTTCCTGAAGCCACCAGATAACTGTTTGCTCTTATGTGCTCTTGCAAGGCACTCTACAACTCCAGTTTCTCAACTGACCAGATTTCACATGCCAGGGAAATGCCAGCAGGGATTTGGTTTACAGATAGTGCTCCCTCTTTATCCTAGAATCTTTCTTTCCTGTTTGTTCCTCTGTTGCAAAGGATGTGTAGGAAATAGCTGTCCAAAGTATCTTTGAAAAACGTCATGGAGTAAAAAATTGCCAGCAGATTGTCCTTATATATGAGATTTTTTAGTATCTTGTATGTGATACTGGAAATTTTAGGAGTCTTTCTTCACTGCAGTTGAAAATTGGGAATCTGATGCTCTCAATAATAGTTATATTTTATTATTGTCTTTAATGAAATACCTACAGAGCTTTGCATTAAGTAATCTTCAGCACTTGAAACAAATAATAGTGTTTTTCTCTCACTATAGTACCTGCAAATAATATACTAGAAATATCTGTAGCAGCTTCTGGACACAGTCATCAGATATTTTAGCAATCCTCTGAAGATTCCTGTTTGTTAACATGATGTGCTCTTTGCACTTTTCTAAAGGCTTTCAAAATGAGAAAGAGAAAAAAGAAAATGGAGAAAATATGAAGAAAAGTAATATAAAGTGTTATGTTCAACTTGGAGATTATCTCTGGGAGTGAAGGATCACCTCTTGGAAAACTTCATAAGATCAATGAAATTATGCAGAGTTGAACATCTTAGGTGAAACATTTTAGGAAAGTAAGTGCCAAAGAAGTCTTTGTTTTAGCTAAACAACGAGTGACATGTCCTTTAAAATATCTTTAATCACCATCTCAATGGTTGAACTCCAAAATATATTATCCATAAGCTGAGATTATTTTGAATGCACAGGAGTGGATTTAAGAGTGTGTTGTACTTCATTTCAGGATATGGGAAATCGTGTTTCTGTAATAAGGAAAAGAATTCAACATCGTATTTTGTATATCATAAACATATCATGTTTTCTTGAAGGAATGAGCTTTCACAAAAAGGGATTGTAAATTCAATCAGTTCTCCCTTCTGCATCATCAAGAAACATTATTCTTAGAATCCTGAATTTCATATATTTGTCTGGTGCTGATTTACTCTTCTTTTTAGTTTACTTTTTAAACTTGAGTGGTAGCGCACATAAATTTCATTTATTTTTAGTATTTTATCACTCTCAAAATCTGTTCTGTTTTTCTTCCTTCCACTTTGTGACACTGATCTAACCTCAACCTCGCTCTTGTGGGTTTTTTTATTTGATTTGGATTTGAAAAGCTGGAGTCCTAAATATTGTTTTGGGTAACTGGATGACATAAAAAGCGTAACTTATTAAGCAATTCTCTTCCTTATTTTGTTGCACAAATATATAGGATTTAATGGGTTTTTTCCTGTGTATTTTTTTCCACTGCTTATAAATGTAAGTATGTAGTATGTGGTACAAACTCAATTTCCTCATAGCTTTTATGGATTTAATTACATTTGGGCTTAATTTGGTTTAAAAAACCGTGTTTTCCTCCCTCGTGGAAACAGAAAATAATCAATTTTTCGCACTTTCTGCTCCCTGTCCAAACTACTGTGGTACACAAGGGGACTTCCTGAAATCCCACTGAACCTAGGTCAGGGCTATTGCAGCAGGGCTGCTGCAACTCATGTTGGGTTGGGAAGTGCAAATGCCAATACTCCCCTTGAAAAGCTGAATTCAGTTTTGTTTAAGTTCTTTTCCAATTATTCATGAGAATTGGAAAAGCTTTATATTGTTTTATTGATGTTGCTCAGATCCTGAACTGTATGAAAACTCACGGATTCTTGAAGTTGTTTTGGATATTGGATTTCAGGCAGTAGGCTTCTTGCTGCTGCTGATAATTCTGTTGGTTGTTTTAGGCAGTGTTTGTATTTTAATTCTTATACATGTTATTAAATAAAAAGTGCTTATGCCTTATTTTGAGGCACTAAAAAGCTCAGCATGTGACCCCAAGATCTGATCCGTGCCAGTGGCACCAGGACTGGTGCATCCCTTTGGCAGGTTCCACTGCAAATGGAACAACCTTTCCCCACCCTCTCTCTTCTTTTCCCATCATTCTGGAAGATGGCAACACACAACTGACCCTTTCAAAACACAGAAGCTCTTCTGATACCACGTCACAGAATTTCAGAGGGATTTTTTTTTTTTCTTCTTTGCCTCCTTTTTTGAGAAGCAGGCATCAAGTAGTACACAGGCCAACTGGTATAGTGGGAAAATACTCAGCATCCTATCCATTATGCATGGCAAGTGTCCTTCAGGCTGTGGGACACATCAGCAATTTCAGAGCTTTCAGCAGCTCCTCCTGTGGTCCCAGTCCTGCCCGTCTGTCACGCAGGCTGCCAAGGTTGCCCCATCTCTCTATCATTTGATATGGGCTGAGAATGACAGGCAGGGGAGTGAGGGCGGCCACAGGCTCTGAGTACAGCTGCTGAAAGCTGTCAGGCTCTTGCCAGCTCATCCCCTAAATGAAGATCTTCCATTATGGTCTTTCTCTGTGGCAGGAGACTTTTTCAAATCCACTACGTGCTTTTAAGAAGCCCTGAAGAGAAGTTGCTGTTTGTAGGCATGAAAAGCATGGCAGAGATTTTCCCTTTTGTGCCTTTGGCATTCAAAGCTGTCTTAGCCCAGTCTCACCCCACACACCCTGGCATTGTTCAAAGCCACCTTTGTGTGTCCCTTTAATCATGTTACCACAGTTTGCTTTTCTAGTGTTTATTTCATGCCGTCTCTTATGTTCTGGAAAGCTTCCCCAGTGCTATTGGACAGCCACACTTTCTCTTTTCCCCCATCTCCCCTGATCTCCAAAAACTCCCTTTTCTCAAAGTACAATTTGAAGTGAGCTATAACGTTCTCCCATATTCTGCTCCCATTTTGGCTTACCCTGTTTTGCCTGTTAGGGCAAAGCCCTCCTCCTCCTTTTTAATTACAAGCAGAACACTGACAATTACAAACCTTTCCATGTTGCCAGGAGTCGCAGGATTAGTTTATAAACCACTCTGTCAAAAAATAAGAATTTCTAAAAAGCAGTTTGTGTTGATGTAGCATTAGAAATATATATTATTCTTCGTGTCATAATCGAAGGCAGTAGTAGCTGGCTCCCAGTGTGCAGTTTCCTTTTAAGTTTATGATATAGGCACAGGACTTTCGAGTTGGAAAGAAAACCAAGGAAAGACCCTTGAAACACCCAGCCTATGTGGTTTGCTGGCAGTGTTAGTGGGGCACCCCATAACAGCCTGGCAGGATAAATCCAGACCTCACATACCCATAAAAAGAGAGATCTTGTCCCAAGACATTTATTCATTAAACTGTGTTTATCCTGCCTCCCCTACTCACCCTGCAGACTAAGCTACTAAACAAGTAGTCTTATTTTTAATAGGAACATTCATAAGTAAGTTAGCCTTAGGGGAGGCCAGGAAGAGGTTACATCTGCAGTTATGGATGAAACAGCTCCATGAGGCCAGGATGATATTATTTACTGCTTGGTTCTGTATTCCTGCTTACTGCTTAGAAATGCACAAAAGTCACAACGACTTCAGCATTGAGGATGAAAATAGTGTCAGAACACAGTCCTGCATTTTGCTGGAATATGGGCACTTGGTTGAGCCTTTTTTTTCCCTGGGTGCCCCAAGGAGGTAATGCATGTGCTGATGATAAACCCAACAGGTGCCAGGGTTGGTGGGTACTGGAGCCAGTTGGCTTTGTGCCGGCAGTGCACAGTGGCTATATTGTGTCTCTAGGTTTTTGTGTGCTTCCATGTCCTTGTGAGGGATGGTATAACCCAGTTGAAATACATACTTATACTCCTGAGGGATTAAGTGTGTTTCCTTTGCTTTACAGTTCAGAATTTTACAGTTTCTTTGTTTGGGGGTTCTCAGATTGCCTAATGATTTTTTTTCCTCCCCGTTTTGCCCAGATGTGTATAATAGCAGTATTTGAACCTTACTAGGTTTGCCAATTTTATTACTCAACATATGGTATATCCTTTTATTTTTGTCTAGTATATCATTCTTCTGCTGAGAAATCCCTTGGTACAGGCTTTTCCCTTACTATTCTTTAATGGTTCCGTTTGTAATTTATCTGTACTCCAAAATTCAGCTTTTTCCTAGTGATTCAGGGAGACAAAATGTCAGATGTTTTACTTCTGTCTGAAAAGTATTGTTTAAGCTGTCACTGGAAGTACCATGGTCAATTATTGTTTTAAAAGAGCCCCTTTTCCCACCTCCCTGGGAAGCTTTTGCTCTCTGACATAGGAGAAGGCCTGAGATGATGTGGGTGCTGCAGTGCTGCATCAGCCCAGGAGCACAGGTTGCATCCCAAGCCCACGAGTGGCTCCTCCAGGGTCTGCCACTGGCTGTGCTGCAGAGCCCGAATTTCCTAGTGAGGAGGGTGAGCCCACATGGGTCTGCTTAGCCAAGGCTGGTGGTGTTTGAGGTGCACCTTCAGCCCCAGCCTGGATTCTTGCAGAGGTGAACACTTGGGAAATCAGTGTTTTGTTTCCACTTCTAAAGCATTCCCAAACTCAGACTCTTATCTGCTCTTCTCTTGGTTGTATGTGGAAGTTAGAAATATGACTCACATGGGCAAGTTGGTTTCCCATGATACAAAGATACATTCGTTGCTCCAAGCATTATATCTGTAGTCATGAGCACATAATAGTCCATACAAATCCCTGCATGTGTGGCTCATCCTTACATATTTATTCTGTATTTATAGTGACCAGCATTTCCAGAGAATGTGAGCAGGGATTGTTTTCCTGGTAGGCTTGGGAGCGGATTCTTTTGTGGTTTACATCTCTATAATTCAATTAAGTGGCATTAGGATAGACTTACATTAGCTGGGTTCTCTGCCTGGAGTCAAAGTATAATTCTTAATAATGATGGTTTTACAAGTGATTTTTCTGTACAAAATTTTATTAGTGTTTTCTTCTGAGTGGTTTCTTTAGCTTTTCTTCCTTTGTAGCAAAGTCCATGTGTAAGAGACTTCAGACTAAGAATATTTTGTTTGAGAGTCAGAGACTCAGAATAATTTTTAGTCTACTGAAACTATCCTCAGTGTCCTATTTGCATGGTAGCTCTTGTATAAGGTTCCCAATTCAGTTGTAAAGGCACAAATCACTTGAATTCTATAATTTGTTTCCCATGCAATGGGAATAACACATTGCTTTCTCTTGGCAAATTGTTAATTTGTGTATCTGAGTTTGGAAATTATAAATTGCTGTCTGGTGCTAATTGCCAATAATAATAATAATAGCAACTGCTCAGGTAATCTTCCATATAATGAGAAATAAAAATTATTTCCTTAGATCGTTCCTGATATTCACAGTGGAGTGGTTATCTTGTTATGTGCCTTGGGGAAAGGAATAAAATTCTGCAGCTACCAAATATGTCAGTCATGTATCAGACAGGAAGACCCAGTTAGAAAAATCCTTTACTTTTCAATTCCTTCAAAGAATAGGCAGAACAAGTTGTATTTTGCCATTGTTTGATCTATTTTTCAAAACACTAATAATATCTGGCCCTCCCTTGTCTGAGATTCAACTGTTGACTTCCCAACAAGTCCAGCTATTTGCAAGCTGATGCCCAAACCACTGAGCTGTCATTGCAGCATAATTAATTCCTAACCTTTCACCATGATTAGGTTGGCTGAGCTTTTGGTTGCCGTACTGGGGTTATCCCATTGGTGATACCTATTGGGATGTCTGCTGTCTCTTCCTGCACTTATTCCCACAACAGACACTTGGGGTTAGGTTTTTTTGCCAGACTTTTCTTTCCTACAGGCATTTAAATCAGTAACTGTGAATGAGGGTGAATACTGAAGATGAGATGAGCCATAAAGACAAGTGGTGGGGAGCTGGATGACTCTTTTTTAGCCATATTTCAGGGCAATGTGTTATTGAGGCAGAGTTTCCAGCTCAGATTCTTAGGAAGGCTCATCTTCAGGTGCTAGTGCAAGTGCCAGCACAACCTTGGGTAATCCCAGAGTTCCTTGCTGGCTGTTGCCACTCAATTTGTATTTAAAATTGCTTAAACCAAAAAAACCTCAAAGTATTAGCTCTTAGAACTTTATCAATTCAGACGTGTTTCTATTTAGTATAATTATACATCTCATACTACTATAGTTTTAATTAGCAGTATTAGAGGCTGCATTTGGTGGAGACCTATTTTGGGTTTCAGTTGTCTGAATTCTGGGGGGTTTGTGTGTGTGCCTAAATTATAAACTATATGAGTGATGGTAGTGCTGTGCTCTCCTAGGAGACATTAAATTCCCATCTGGCTATTGGTTGGTAGGATATAATTTGTCTATGATAAACTGCTCAAGGCCAGGTTGGATGGATGGAGCTCTGGGCAACCTGGTCTAGTGGAAGGTGTCCCTGCCCATGGCAGGGCTTGGCCTGAGATGATTTTTAAGTTTCCTTCTAACCCAAACCATTCTGGGATTCTATGATTACTAATAATGCTTAGATCTCCTATGCTGTATGGCAAGTCTAGAAGGATTGGTTTCCTCTTCTCAATATGCCTTTGGATAAGAGGGCTTTTTCTAGTGCTGAGGGGTTTTTTCACTTTTAACATATTTCCTTGTGATAACTGACTGACTGTTAACTTGTATAATTTGTAAAAACTTCTGGAAAATATCCAAGATGATAATTCTCTCTTCACAATTTCATTTTTAAGATGGGACAGCATGCTGGGAGTCTAAAGTAATCCTGACCAGTCCTGTCCCCATCTTTTCTGGTTTTACAGCAGACATTGCAAAGTGCTCAGTGGATTTATGTCTCCCCAAATCCAGCTTTCCTTCTGATTTTCAGTAAATCTCACAGCCACTGGAGTCCCCTAAAGGTTGCTCAGACATGGACATGTATGGGAACATTCTCAAAAATAACAGAAAACTTGCAAGGTCCTGGAAATGCATTTGGATTTTGCCATAATTCAGTGAACCATTAGCTGCTTGCTTTTTGTTTACTAATACCACTCTATTTACATATACTTGTGTGGCTGTGCATTAAAATATATGTCTTTCCAAACAATGACAAACCAGGAAAATAATTGAGAGTTCGATTGTTTCATGATACTTTCAAGCTTGGGAGGCATGAGGACTTTTTCCAGCCACAGGCAGAATCATTTTAAGGCACTGGGGTAATTTAGATTAAGAGGTGATGCTTGGCCTCAATGAGTTCTGGATTTAAATAGGTAAGTGTGGGAATGAAAAAATAAGAACATGAAATGATTTCTTCAGGATCACTCTGTGGGCTATTAATACATGACCTAGGTTAAAAGCCAGGCTTTGTTTTTTAGTTCAGGGTTTTATCTACTCTTGGATCAAGCCTGAAGGTTTCTCAGGCAGAAGGAACAGAAAAGGAAAAAAAAAATCTCCTTTGCTAAGAGCATGACTGTGCAGTAGTGTGAAAAAGGCAAATGCAGTCTTGACTCAAGCAAGGCATTTCCACAGAGGCTGGGAACCATCAATGCCATTAGCAGATAGTCATCTGTAAAACTGCACTATTCTGGTCTCCCATATGCAAGAAAAATTAATTCAAATGGGAACAGGTGCTGAAAAGAACTTGCTGGGATGTGGGAGGGAATGAGGAGGCAGACTTAGAAGAGGAGGCTGAAAGAGCTTGGCTTGTGTGGCCTGGCAGGACAAAAGCTGGGTGTGAATCTGATTGCTCCATAAATATATCCAGGGGTAAGTACCAGGAGAGAAAAGACCTTGCTGTGGCTGGAGAGCAGTGTTGGAAAAAGAATGAGTGGACAGAAATTAGCTGTGTGTAAATTTAAGCTGGAAATGGGATGAAGGTTTCCAGTTACCATAAACTTTTTAGCGATTTCTGAAGCAGTGATCCCTTGTGTATCACATGGTTCCCTGTGCTCCAGGGGAAGCACAGCCCCATCCCCTTATTTAGCACTTTGTTCACCCTCTCTTTGTTCAGCCTCCACAGGAAGGTTGAGTAACCCACTTAAGTTTTACACCCAGTTGTTTAAAACAAAAAACTCCCATAGAAGCCTAGCCTGTTGTCTTGTCTTTTGATGAAATTACCAAAAAAGTATGAATGTTGTTTAATAGGTCCATTATTTGCCTGTTTATTCCTCTAATAATGACTCATTCCATTTGGAAATCTAGTTTTTGGGGATTTTTTCCCTATGAGTGGCCCTGGACTGAATTTAAAATGTGATATATTTGCATCATGCAGAGCAATAGCTATTCCAAATAGCTAAAACCTGTCATGTTTCTTCAGTCCAAGGAGCTGATGCACCTGCCTGGACCTGATAACTAGATAAAAACAGGGAGCTTAGGGAAGCTTCCCTTGCACCCCTTTCTTGTGCTTGAGGTTTTGGGGTTTGCATATCTTCCAGATCATCACAGCTGCTGTGTCTGAGGAACCCTGTTCCCTGGCAGAGCTCAGAGCTACCTTCTCGTCCATCCCCAGGGCACCCCTGGTGCCTCCTCCGCAGGCGCCGCGGCTGCTGCTTGCAGAGACCCGAGTGATTGATGGTGCCACCTAATTTTAAATTGCAATTGAAGCCTTATTAGTCTGTGATCGCTAATCAGAATGAAAGCTGATTTTTGTTGGCTTCTATTACTCATTCCACTTTGTCCATATTAGTTGCAGGCATAATGTGATTGCTGCTCTGCGTCGCCGATACATGGTATTCCCAAGGGATCCCCTTCACTAAAATCTAGATTTCTCTTTACAGCTTGACAGGTTGCTGTTACAGCCACAGAATGCTTTTTAATATTTTATGGTTCTCAATGCAAAAAAACTTTATGTTGTTTTTATAGGTGAGGGTGACATAAATGTTAAAGTGCCTCATGTTACTTGATATTTAATTATGAAAGCATCCGCTGGAAAAATAGTATGAGCCTGGTGTAATCAGCACTGGGGCAGACGTGCTAATCTTTTCATTTGGTCTAGACATCAAGGATGCTTTGTACTAGTCTGGCTGTAGCCTGATAATCTAAGGCCTTCTGGACTAAAAGTTTTGTGACTCTTTATGAAAGGAAAAACTCCTCCATAAAACCCATTAGGTTTGCGTATTTCTCTTTCAGCTGATAAATGCCTGTTTGATTAGTTAATGGAAAAGGTATTTGGATGAACCTGACAATGGAGGCAGCTTGGCTCTGTGTTAGTGCCTTGATGTCTGGGAGAGCAGCAGCCCCTGGGTGTCAGGACAAGGGTGCTGCTCCTGCTTCTGATGGCTCTTTGAACTCAGATGATTAAACAGCATTTCCATGTTACTTAGAAAATATTTTTGGAATTAGTTGTTTCTAAAGAGATCAGCAATTCAGGGCAGTCACTTGGAAGTAACAAATGGGTTTTCTTGCTCTTTTGTTCTCTTTCGGTTGTTAAATAGCAAGAATTCTGCTTGTTACCTATTTCAAACCAATTTGAGGAGTCTAAAGAAACACCAAAATAATTTCCAACAATCTGGATGGTTTGGGTTGGAATGGACCATAAAGCTCATCTCTTTCCAGCCCCCTGCCATGGGCAGGGACACCTTCCACTATCCCAGGTTGCTCCAAGCCCTGTCCAGCCTGGCCTTGGGCGCAGCTACAGTATCCCAGGTAAGCCTGCCCTCTGGCAGTGGGAAGCCATTCCCCGTGTCCTGTCACTCCGTGTCCTTAGAAGAAGTCCCTGTCTCTTTATGTATGTATTCTTACTTGCCTAAACAAAGGTTTTGATCCAGGATGAGATACTATAATGCACTTCCATTACCACAAAAAGACTTTTTGTGATTCTGGGTTTAGTTTCATGGAAAGTGAACACAATGTCCAAAACTCCCATGATGCAGTCTGGCTTTAACAAAGTGCCTCTGTCAAGTGTCCTGCTGAATGCAGATCTTTTTTTCCTCTTTTTTTTCTTGTAATTGAACAAAGCACTGGTCCCAACCATCCAGCTTTAGCAAGACTCATGTAGTCAAAGCTTCCACATCCATATGGTGGCACCAACAGGAAGGAATTGGAAATAGTCTCCCCAGAAGCTCTTGGATGGATGGATACTGGCACCCAGGGGAAATCAGGCCACTGAGGTGCAAGGTTGGTTATTTTTTTTCCCAATAGATACTGAGAAAACTTCATATTGGACTAACACTTAGCAAACAACAGTGACATTTGAGGCACATGGAAGACAAACCTGACAAGAGTGGCATTTCTGTGTCAATATTAAAAACTGCTGGGTGTTCACTGCTCTGGTAATATCCATGGCACGAGCTGCAGCAGCTTGAGCCCTTTGGCTGGGCAGGGAGTTCCTGCTTTAATAACTCTTTTCTTGTGTGCCATTTTGGACACTTGCTTTGATGTGGAGAAGTGCTGCTGTAACAGCACTCATGAGCAAGAAGCTGCAGCGGGGCTGAAGGGGACAAAAGCCACCCCAGGCTTCATGTGGAGAGCATCAATTTATTCCAACATATGGATGCTCATGCAGTGCTTAGAACAAGTCCTGCTTATATGTCACTATGTTTCTCATTATGCTTATATTTGAAGAATAGCCTGCTAAGATAGAGAGAATCATCAATTTCATCGTGGTCACTTTTGGCAAAAATCTTCCTGTTGCCAGAAGTCAGATTCAAATTAATGTTGTTTAAGCTTCTAAGGCTTTTGAAAGGATCACTGGGACAAAATAAATAAATTTCTGCAAGTGAATAGGTCAATATACCTTAAAAAGAAGAGAGGTAATTTGATTTGGTGTCTTAATTGGTTTCCAAGCTAAAATTAATAGTGTGTGGAATCCCTCTTAGTAACATGACTCAGAACTATTTATTTTTCAACTCCTCTTTTAACTCTAGCTGAGATTGATGGGTGTGTTATCTTAGCATTTGGGAGATGCAAGCAGCACTGGAATGACAAACATTTCTCGACAGCTTTAGAAAGATGGATGGTGTGATGCCCCTGCAACAGGTTTGGGTTTTCGTGCTTTCCAGTGGGTCTTTGTGAGATCTTGCTTCACTTTCATTCCTAATGAAGGGGAAGGAAAGGTGGGACATAATTATGGGTTTGAGATGTCTTCTGTAATGTGGCTTCTTAGTGTACAGGTTTGTCATCCAGCCCTCAACAGAAGAGCATAGTGATGGTCATCCCCAGTTCATGGTCCCACTTGTGCATTTTGCTTTTAGAAAAGAAGATGGTTACTGGATTTTACTGCAAAGCTGGTGCTAAGTGATTAGCTACACCTTGGATATTTGTTATTTTATTGTACCTTGTTACTTTATTTGGCAGCTCTACACATTCTGCATAAAATTGTGTTTTAATGAAGAAAAATTCATTACCAAAACTAACCTACTATGGGTAAAATCCTTAGGCTTGACCAGAATCTTTATACATAGATACTTGTGAACATCTCTTCTATGTCTTTTGATCTGCAGAGTTATGATAGCCTTAGGAGGAGAGAATGCCTTAAAAATACCACACATGTGGCCTGCCACATCAAAGATCTGTGAAATTAATAGGAGAAAAAATACATTATTAATATATTGATATCTTTCTGATAAGTTCTATACAGATGGAAGAGTGGTGCTGGGCACCACTTTTAATTTGCTTTATTGCCAAGGTTTAAAACTAAATGAAACCATTGTCGTACAAATGAAGTGACAACATTGCACTCATCAGTGTGCCTGTGATATTCTCCCCTGACAATTAAAACTCTTCAGTATATTAGAAACTGGGCTCCTTTTGGCTCTGGGAGCACACAGTGGAGGGGGAGAAATGAGGCTGTGCTGCCAGTGCAGTGTAAATCCTGAAATGCCTCACAGGGTTCCCTTGCTCTCTTTTTAGACATCAGAACAACAGGAGAAAGTTGGGTTTAAATTTTGTTGTAAACTCTCTCCTATAGACTTGATCAATTCCCTAAGTGTGCTGTATATAAAAATGTGACTTGAAGCTCTCCTTGATATCATCTCCTAATATTTAAAAGTAATAATTCCTGAGGAATGATTTTATTAGGAGGTTTGAGCTGTGGGTGAGTGGAGCAGGTCAGCTCTGTGACATTTGGACAGTGTTAGCATACTGCATTGCTCAGGCACATCAGTAAAGGCCTATGCCACTTCACACCCTGGTTCACATTTAAATTTTCTCACTGACCCTGTTACAGCATTCCTGTATTTCATCCATTGTGGGTTTTGGGGCTTTGAGGTTTTTAATATTTTGGCTAGAAGGAGCTGTCGGTTTTCATTTTGTCAAATATGGCCAGACCAAAGTGAATTCTCTTTCACAGATGCCAGGAACTTCAAGTATAAAAATTAATTTCTTTCTGAAGCTAAAAGATATTTTCAGCAAGCAGTTTATATGTTTGCACCTGCTGAAATAACCTCTGCCTCCCCAAAAGCAGGCAAGCCTGTTGCTCTATCTACAATGCTACTTTTATCTGTCTTGTAAGAAGAAAAGCCCCACTAATAGGACGTGTCAGCCATGAGCAGTTAAAATGAACACATCTCCATGTGATGTAAGAGAACAGTTTATGGATTAATATTTATGTTTCTGGCAGGAAGCACATTGCAGTGGATTAGTATTCTTATAGTCTGAGTGACAATTTATAAAAAACTGATTAAAATGACCTGGATCTGGGACACATGGGTTGGAGCCAGGAGACGTGTGGAACTGATTTAAATCTCACCTTCCTACTTCCCTGCTCCAATCTCCTGGGCAAGGGCAGAGCACAGCAAGGCTGCTTCATTTTGTAGCTCTCTAGTAGTCACAGGGGACTGAAAAGCAGCTGGTACTGATGGTCTGGAGGGCTCTTGTCTGACCTGCTCCTTCTACAACTGCCCTGGCTAAATCCAGGAGCTCAGGATCCTGCTGTAGTTACTAGGGAGGAATAAAGGCTTCACAGCTCCTGCCTCTTTTCTCACTCCTTTGGAGGAGATTTGTGTCTCCTGGTTAACTCGGGATCTCCTACTTGGCTTAAGCACTGCATTGAGCAGCAGAAATGCTTCCCAAAGAGTTCCTGAGTAACAACTTTATTCCACAGGAATTTTTCTAAGCCATCTTCAGTATCAGATTTTATCTGCAGTATTGCTCAAAGCAGCTGCACTGTGTCCAGAGGACCTGGCCTGGTGTATTTTAGGCCATATAGTAACTTAAACCAGATACTGACCTTGTGCAATTCCTGTCTTCAGCGGAGAGATTGTTATTTGAAGTTTTGTTTGTTTTTTAAATTGTATGTTGCACTCATGGCATGCTGGTGTCATGACAAATATGATTTAATGCAAAGGAATCTCTTGAAGAAAATGACTTTCCAATGTGATTCAGGGAGCATTTTGGTAAGGCATAAAAGTGATATTTTTCTTCAACCCTAATAATGTCAGATGCCTCTGACATCTATTTAATGATGATAATTCATCATTTAAAAACTTGCAGGGGTTGGGAACAGATGAGGGGTGATCAGAGCTCAGTTGTGGAGGTGTGTGTGGGGAGGTGATGTTTTCCTTTCTTATTGCAGGGCAGCACAACACAGATGAGTGCTGCTGCATTGCCTTGTCTCCATGACCCTGGAAAGAAAGAACCCTTTAACCACTCAGTGGGAGACACATCATTATGGTGCTGCTTCTCTCCTGGGGTACATGATGCACCAGCACAGCAGTGGGAGCTGCATAACAGCTGTAGCCTTTCCCTCTCTTCTTTTTGTGTCCAGGGTGAGCTGACCCAGTGACACAGATCAAAAATTTGAAAGATCCAGAGGGAAATAAGCTGATTTTTGGCCAGATCAGGTCATTCTGTGGGTGCAGTTGGTTGGGTGAGCACAAGGGTAGGGCATGAGTTTTTTATCTAACTGAAACACATTTTTTAGCAGTATTCATTTTAAGTTGAAAAAGAGGAGCCTGACAGCAACAAAATCTGAAATGATGGGAAGATATTCAGTGCAGTGTGTCCTGCACTTGGAAATTGCCTCCTTTGATTGAGGAGCCCAAAAGCATTGATGGGCAAGTGTCCTCCTGGAAGAGGGGCTCAGGAAAGGCTTGGAGTAAGAAGCTTTTTTTGTGGATGCATTAATTGTGTGCTAAATAAAAAGGGCTTGGTAGTGGTAAGTGTATAATATTATTAGAATTCTCTGGCAGCTGGCCAGAAAGCAGTATTCCTTCCTGTGGAGGTTATTTCTCCAGT
The DNA here is from genome assembly GCA_013400775.1 of Chaetops frenatus. NCBI lineage: Eukaryota > Metazoa > Chordata > Aves > Passeriformes > Picathartidae > Chaetops > Chaetops frenatus. The sequence goes on along the minus strand of VZTR01005719.1, from coordinate 47,504 downwards.
GTGGATCACATGAGGTGAAGCCTGCCTGTGGTATCCAGCTTTCATTTCCTCTGAAGCTGTGGCTGACCTCCCTGGGGCCTTGGGAATACACAGGATAGGTGGCTCATGAAGTCAGCAGTTTTCAAGATGGAAGAGCTTATAAGGGCCTACTTTTATTTTTATTATTTCATTTTTGTTATGCTATTTTCTTAGCAAAATACAGTTTTAGTGAGAAGAACCAGGCTTATCAGTGTTCACCTGACCTGTTTCTCATTTACTAAACCAGGAGATTCATGTCTTTTCTCCCATTTCAAGCTTTGGACATCAGATGCATTTTAAAAATGAGGTTAAATGAGCTAGTTTTTCGTGCGTTGGTACTAGAAAACTTGATTCAAAGATTGAGACAAGAAAAATTTTTTATCTGGCATAAAGTAGATAAAGAATTTTGGTACCAATGCCATATTATTTAACTTGTGAAGTTATTCATACACTGAAGATGACGTATACTCCTCAATTACTGTTAATACCTTGCTCTTTGTGGTAGGCTTGGACACAGCAGGCCCAGGGCCTTTCCTTCCACCCTCGCTGCTCTTTCTCAAGTGAGTGCTACAAACACATTCACACCTGCAGGGCCAGTGGTTTATCCAGCTGGGCTTCCCTAGTTACCAGCAGTGTATTTCAGGATGTGTCCATCATCCTCTCCTCTCTCCTGGCCCCTCATTGCTGTGACAAACCCCACAGATGCAGCAGCAGCATGAGGAATGCATTGCTGTGACACTCCACCTTATCACAGCCGTGAGCTTTTCAAGCTCCTTGTAATGGCACTTGTGGTATCAGCAAAGGTTTTTGTTTGGTCAAAGTGCTGAAGAAGAGGCCCAAGCTGCAACAGCTCAGTGACCACTTGTTTTTTTGGTCAGAGCCACTAAAGGGATTTGGATGAGCTGAAAGCAAACATGGACCACTGTGCCAGGCATGCTGGTGGTGGCAGCCGCTGCAGCCACTTAAAGATACTGACATACTAAATGCCATATAAAGCCTAAAAAATGCCCCATTCTGGGGACAGCGAGTGTCTCTGGGAATCCTTGGAAAGCCACACTTGTGAGTGGTTAAAAGAAAACAGCATCACCTCTTCAGAACTTAAAAGCAGAGCTGACATGGCAGGTTGTCAGTCCAGTGGTTCAGATGGGTACGTACCAGTGAGTCTGCCTTCTCCATCCTGAATATCTCTAAAGTCACAAGTATCAACATTTTCTTAGCAATTTCCTCCTGTTGTATTCCCTGTACAGAGCAATGGGCTCTTAAATGCTGGCTAATAATAGGAATGTGTCTTTTGTAGGGAAAAAAAACCAACACTTTGTCAAATACTTCACATGACAGACCTTTCGAGTTTCGTGGGACATGACAGTCTGGGGTTTAGCTGCCCTCCTCTGTCTGTAAGTAATATTGTTCAGGCTTGCATCAATCTCATTTTTAATTAAAATCCTCTTGGAGATGGAAAATATTAGAGCAGATCTACAGTAAGACTGGGAACTTCACAGCCAGAGGGTTTTCAGATACTGCTTTAAAAAAAAAAAAAGCTATTTTTGATCCTTAAAATATTTGCCTTGCTTTATTTTCATATCTTGAAGACAAGCAGGTGCTGTGTGCCCTTTATCATTCTCAAATATACAATCTCCAAGCCAGCAGTCTCCAAAGCCTTCCTTTGTTTGTACAATTAGGGTGGGATTTTCGGAATCACTCAGTGTTGGTCTGTCTCTGCTCTCATTGAAGTCAAACTGCCATTGACTTCAGCGAGAATCATGTTAGATCAGCACATGCATGCTGCTTTTGAAAATCCCTCCCTCCACTTTTTTTTGTCACATCTGTGTACAATTGAGTAAAAAGACTTTTGTGATATGCTCTAATTATTCTTTGTTGTTTTCATATAAAAGTGATTGAAAGGAAACCAGAAGGAAACCTATAATAATAATTTCGACTTTGATCTTATTTACCATGAATTATATGTTACGTTTTTCTTCTCCATTTATGTAATTATACGTTACTTTATGACAATGTAAGATAAATCACTGAAAACATGAGGAGTAGAAATAATTAGGTAACATGGAGAGGAAGAACAATCTCGGAGGAAAGTACTCGATGCTTCATAGTGGGTGGGTTTCCAGTGTTGCTTAAAGCAACTTTCCTTTGGCGACATGGGAAAAGCAGGGGACTTCATGTGAAAGGATAGTGCTGAAACTTGGTGAATTTGGAGGCTGCATGGCCAGCTGTGAGGAATGGCTTTCTGGATGTCACCTTCCCAGGAGACTGTAGGTTATTGCCGATGTATCCACAGTCTGCTCTGCCACTGTGCTTTCCTCACAGTTTTGGTCCATCTACTCCTCCCTGGTTCATGCACCGTTTTGGTTTCCAGCGTCTGTTTCAGTGGTGTTTTTGGTTAACTGTTTGCCCTTGGGCAATACCAAAGAAAACCAAAGAGAATCAGGGCTTTCTGTAGCTCAGGGGAATTGAGAGAACCCTGGAAAACCTAATTCAATAGGATCAATATTTGCAAGACTTGCCCTATACAGCTCAGCTTCACCTCTGGCTGTAGATATTCAGTGAAGTGCTCTAGTGGGGCATCCAGCTGTAGTGGTTTTTATTTGTATTGTATTAATGTTTGCTTGGGTCCACAGCAAGAGATTTTAGCTGAGGAGGAGCTTTGGCCATCATCTATAGCTCATCTTCACCTTCCCATGTGGTACAAAGCACAGGATTTTGGAGTCCTGCAGGAGGAGGTGACTGCTTCACTCATTAGTGCTGAAGATTTGGCTGAACTGCCCTTCTGGGAGACTTTGAAGAGAAATACATAGATCCAGAGGTCAATTCTGATGGCAAAGAGCACGTGGAAGCCTGCCTGGATTCAGGGGTAGTTTTGCAATGGCAGGACCTCACCGTTACCTTGAATTAAATTGTCTTCTAATGGCAGGGTTCCATTCCGTCTTGAGGCTCCTGGGATTATCGGTTCTGCTGTAAATATGTTTAGATTTAGAGTAATATGTTATATCAATACATGGCACACTGGTTGCCTGTTTCAGCTGCTGCTGTTTCCACCACGTGTCACTGATTAGAGCTGGGCCAGCGGCCAGGCTGGTCCTTGATAACACTCGAAATCCAAAGTGCTCTACGAGAGATGTTTATTGGCTGAAGTGTGACAGATCTGTTTGATAAACTCTATGGCATATTGTTCCTCTTAGTGCACTCTGTTGGTGTTTTCATGTGAGCAGGAGTAAAGGTGTTAAACTGTTGTAATTCAGTAGATGCAATCTCTCCTGCAGTACCATGGATGGCAAATGCAGCATGTGCTCAGGGCTCCTCTGGCCTAATTAACTGAAAATTGTCAGGCCACTGTCTTGGGAAACTTAGTAGGTTGTCTTGGTGTTCAACACCCAGAGGGTGCAGGGGCACTGAACAGGCTCCCTAGGGAATGGTCATGGCCCAAGGCTGCTGTAGCTCAAGAAGTGTTAGGACAACACTCTCAGGCACAGAAGGGGATTCTTGGGATGTCCGTGCAGAGGCAGCAGCTGGGCTTCATAATCATTGTGGGTCCCTTCCCACTCAGGAGGTTCTGTGATTCTATGAACTGAGGGAAGGAGTGGAAGTTGCCTGCAGAGGCACTGAACACGCTCTCCTTTCCCTATCAATAGTCCTCGAAGTGCTGGCACAGTGTGATCTGAGTCTGCAAGGTGATGTTATGGAAATCTTGGTGTAGTCTTAATGAAATTATTAGTCTGTGAGCCCTCCAGAACGTCTGAGTGCTCAGCTACCCTCTGCAGCACTTGTGGTTCCAAGAGGTAGCTTGAAATTACATGTTCTTTAACATTTCACTTATAGACAAAGTGGAAACCAATGTGAAGAAGCTGAAGGACAGAAAGCCCATGGGTGTAAACAGCTCTGAACAGTAATGTGACAGCTATGCAAGGAATTGTGAGATGTCTAAGATATAATTACTGTATATTAATGAGATGAGATCTGCACAAATAACACGATGAGCCTGCCAGAGAAATAAACCACAGAGTACTGGCTGGCCTGATTTTTTTTTTTTTCCTATCATCATGTTTTAACTGTTCATGCATACTGCTTAAAATTTAGGTTAGTTTCTTGAAGTTCTTGAGAACTGTTGCCAAGTTTTGTCACTCAGGGCTTTTTAGATGCTGTAGATTTAACCCTCAGTCTGCCCTTTTGGTGGCCAGTTTCCCAGATACTGAGGGCAGATAATATTCTGCCGTGTCCAGCTGAACTGATGAATTCAGACTTCCTGAGGAAAAAGCCTCTTGAGTGCTTCTAAAATATTTATTTATCTAGACTTCATCTCACTGAATTTACTGTTTGCTGAAACAGGCAGGACTCTGTTGGCCTGGCATGAGATAATGTTTGACTTCACTCTTTCATTCCTATGGAATGATATTTGAGATGCATGGCTTTTTTCATTTTTTCTAGAATATCAAGGGAAAATAATTTCAAATGGAGAGAGAATTTTGCTGAACATCTGGGAGCAAAATGGGGAAAGTTTGATAAATGACATCTTGCTGACATGGAATAGCAGCTAGCTCAGTGAAGGAATCTAGGGCATTGTAAGTAAAAGGATTTTTTTTAAGTTTAGTTCAGTTGGAAGTACAGTGCCATGCTGTATACATACACTTGACAGTAACAGGTTATTCCAACTGTCAGATTTAAAAACGTGAAAAAATTCAGTCTTAAGTCATGCAGTACAGGAGCAGCAGTGTCTGTATACAGTAGACACAGACACTTTCTGACTACTTAAGTCAGCAGAGGAGATTCTTGTCCAAAATTCATATTCTGTTTAGAGGTTGATTACTATATTAAATACATGGAAATATTTAATACACTAAGCATGGCATCATCAGCTTATATTGATAACCCAACTGTGTAAGTTTAAACTCTTTCAGGTGTTGATTATCCAGCTGTTCTTCTTTTTAGCCATTTTGTGTCTGAGACACATTTTATTTAAAGCTTGCACATTATTTTGATTTTATCCATCCCACGCAGATACCTTTATGCATCAGCTGAAATGCTATCAAATAAGCAAAAATCTCTTCACATGCACAAGTTTAAACTGCAAGTAACTCAAAGCAGTCAGACCTTTACAAGTAGAAGTAAAACTTGTGACTTACCAAAAAAAAGTAATTGTAGCCCACATATTTTCTGGAGAACAGACTTTAGCCCTATAGAGTTTTTTCCCTTGTATTGCTCTACCAGTCTGATGTCAAATGTCATTTTTTTTTCTCCATTTGCCATAATTGCCTTTGAAATATAACAGTGAACACTGAGCTGTCAGGAGCAACCACGAGTTTCAGTCCAAATGGGGTGCTTTCCCTGCTCCGAAGAAACTTGTGTCTGTATCCTAGAGAGGTTCTTTGTGAAACATCCAACACATCCAGGTTAGTGTTGGAGTTGAGAAGATCCGACCTGTCCCTCCAGCATAAGGTGGAAGCCGAGGACCCCTCAGTGCTTTTCTTCCAAACCAGTCTTCACCAGCTCCAGTGGTCGCTGGGGAGTGACCCTGACCACTGCACATCAGCCATAGCAAATAGTGGATGAGAAATTCCCTGTCAGCTGCCTAAAAATCATTGTAGGAGCTGCCCAGTGCTGTGCCACAGAGTTCAGGCAAGGCAGAAGATGTATGAACAGCCTTCCCAGCCTGCCTGTCTGCCTTTCCTCCCTCCCTCCCTCCTAACTCTTGGCTGAGCAGCCTGAGTTTGCTTCAGGAATATCTATAATAAAATTGAAAGGCAGAGATTTCCAGTTGTTGTGTAGTCATTATGTCAAGGTAATAGATGGGAAAGGTAGTTCCTGGAAATTCCATGTGCCTGGAAATGGAGCATCTTTCCTTTGATGTACATCAGGAGGGGTCTGACAAGTTCCTGCTTTCCCCATGGTCTGTCCACTGGTGTTCCCATGGGTGTGCTCAGTAAGTAGCAGGACCAGTAACATGGACTGTCAAAATGAAAATGTTTGTTAATTGAGTCTTTTGTAGCTTAAAATGTTAAATCGGCTTGCTGGAATAGATTTTATCATGTAGTCAGTTATTGAATGATCACCTAAAATCAGTCTGCAGTTTGGCTACACTGAGCTTACTGTGAGTCTGACTGTTTGGTATTATGATTTGTTATGGTACTTTTCCTGCATATCCACTATAATTGGGATCCTACCCCAAAACTTCAGGCGTAACATCAATAAAAAATACTCTTTCTGTAAGTCAATCTCTTCTTATTACTTGTATTATTGTTTTGCACACATAAAACTGAATGGCTTTGGATTTGTCTGGATGGGAAAGTGCATTCAGGTTTTCCAGTAATATTCTTATAAAACAGATCCTGCAGAAGCTGAAGGAATTCTGAAGAGGCAGATAGTGCTGTCTGAATTTTCCCATATGCCATGTTTAAAGTCAAATTGGGTTGTGACATTAAATAGCACCATATGGTGTGTTCACTCCTTCCTGCTCCAGCTGGAGGTTCAGAGCAGTTCCAGTAGCATTTCACAAGAGTTGATAGATTTTGGGGTGGGTTATAGGTTCTGGCAAGGTAGGTGATCTGGTGAAAAACCTTAGTGTTTGGCTTTTAAAGACCAGAAGTGCAACATTTGCAAGGACAATTTTTATTAATATAAAACTGGGGTCAGGGAGCTGGGGGGACTCAGCCTGGAGAAAAGGCTCAGGGGGAACCTTCTGGCTCTGCACAACTCCCTGCCAGGAGGGGGCAGCCAGGTAGGGGTTGGACTCTGCTCCCAGGGAACAGGGACAGGAGAGAGGGATCAGCCTCAGGCTGGGCCAGGGGAGGTTTCAGTTGGGCATTAGGGAAATCATTGAAAGGCTTGTCAGGCACTGGAAGGGGCTGCCCTGGGAAGGTGGTGGGGTCACCATACCTGGAGGGGTTCAGAAAACCTATGAATGTGACACTTCAGGATGTGTTTAAATGGTGAGCACAGTGCTGGTGCTGGTTGGACTTGATGATCCTAAAGATCTTTTCCAGCCATAATGATTACATGATTTCTGTGTGTGTATGCAAATGTAATTGTGGATGCCTAAAAACTGTGTCAGACCTGTTGAGAAAAGAACTTGAAATCAACCTGTACTTCAAATGATGAACTTGTTGGAGTCTTGTGTAAACTATTTTTGTCCTCTGGGTGATTTTCTTTCTAAGGGGATGCCAAAAGCGTTAATGCAGACTATCAAAGCTCCATAAAACCCATTTACCATTTTCGTTGTATCTGTGAACCTTCAAAAATAGAGATTAAAGCACCTGCAGATGCAGATAGCACATTCCATGGATGGCATGTTTTCCGGTATCCTTTCATTCTGATTCTTCCTTTTTTTTTTTTTTTAATTACAGTTCTTTGAGGTTCCATTTGACTCAAATATGAACAGGACTAAAAACAGACCACTGGTGCGAGGACAGATCAGGTAAGGCAATGCACACCTGCTCTGGCTAAGGAGGAATAAACCTTTTATCTATTTCCAAGTTTCTCTCCCTCTTCAGATGACGAAAAGTAGCACTTTGAGACAAAACACTTAAGAAGGAAATGCACCTCTCCGTTCCTTGCTATTTCTTCATGTTTGTAACTTTCATGTGAGGAGTTTGGGCACTCAGTTGTAAAATACTGAATTTCTCAATACAGTAGAATTTCCCCTCATATTACATATTTCTTCATGTGTGAGGACTCTGCATGGTGTAGCAGCATGTAGTTATGTTTCATGGAACTTTTGTTTTGTAATAATAAATCTTTAAAATTTCCCATCTAAGAACAAACACAAAAATGTGTGTTGCTTCTTACATGTTTAGCTGGTTGAAAACTCGCAATTGTGGCATCTTAGGAAATTAATTTAAAAATTTGTCATCATAAAGTTTATCATCATCTATAAGTAAATTCCTCCCCCCACCAAAAAAAAAAAGTACTGTATTAGCATAGGAATTTCCTTTAAAAAAACAAGTCCTCCATTCCCTCTCTTTTCTTGATTATGTATCAGTTCAGTTTCTCAAAAGCTGTGTGGCAGCTAAAAGAACAAAGTGAAAAAGAACATCAATAAAAATCCTCTAACTTATTTGCAAACTGAAACTGAAGGCCCAATTCATAAATGATTCAACAAACAATTTTAGTATTGCATTTCCATGATTTGTGCCAAAGAGTATTTATAACAAAATTATGTTTTCCCTTAGGCTTCTGTGAACAGTTGGTCCTATTTATTTCTGTTTTATCCATCACCTTTGGAGGACTGAAAAAAGCATGATAGATGAAATTACAAGAAAATTGAGACAAAATAGTCAAGTGAACCTTGGGGGTAAATTCACTCTCGTAGTAAATAGAGCGCTTCAATAAACTTGTTCTGATTTGTTCTCAAAGGTGGTGCTAATTGCAGATTCCCGACTTAATTTTATTTAAAAACATTTTAGGGACCACTGCAGTGAGGGCATCTGTTGGATATACAGTAAGTCAGGCTTAATTGTGCAGTTCAGAGGACCTGCACTTCTGCCTCCCTTGCATGTGGTCCTTATGCCCTGGGAGAAGGAACACTTATTAGGAAGAAAATTGATGGGAGGATTTTACTATTATTATTTTATTTTTATCCTAGTCTGCTAGCATGGCTTGCAGTGCTTCTGGAAGCAAAAATATAACTAGGAAACTTTCTGTCAACTATTGATTTAGAGAAAGCAATTTATTTTATGTTTCTAGTGTCCTTAAATGAACTTCACTGTCATCTGAATGCACCACAGATTGGCAAAACCGTATTTCATGGAATTTTCCCCCCTTTCATATTTGCTTTCACCACAGAATGGTAATGTTGGGGACATTGGGCAATCATTCATCAATCTATCTACCTGCCTGTCAACAGCTAATTTAAAATTCTGTAAAGTGTCACTTCCCTTGAATAATGCTGCTCTCGCTCCCTGCAGACCATGGAGTATGCAGACCTTGACTGGGATCATTTCTTCTGCGGTGTGCCAGAGGAGAATAATCCAGTGCAAGTGATCTAACCTTGTTGTATTTTGCCACATATTTCCCGGTGTTCCTTGAATTCTTTCCTTCCTGGCTGATTAAATAAAACCTGGAAATGGTTATGCTAAAACCAGTCAAAACCAGACGAGGCAGGGATGGATAAATAGTACATAAGAGACTGGTGTTTTGGCTCTGGGAAAGACTCCAGAGAGTTTGGGGAGTTCTTGCCCAAAATTTTTCTGACATTTGAGTTTTGATATTTTCTTCTCTTTAGCTGCTTCATTTAATGAAACATTTGCTGCTTTTTTAATTCTGCTGTGTTACAGCATCTGTGGTATCCAGTGCAAATGAGACATCATTTTCTAATCCATCTTCATTTGCACTCTTTGTAAATACGTTTTCTTTTTTTTCTTGCTTTCCTTGCTTTTTATTTATTTGGCATAGTCATTGTTACAGAACTGGACAATCTGGGTAGCAGTTTTTGTCCTGAGCTTGAGATCCCTTTTGAAGAGAGAAGGCTGTTAACTCTCCATCACGTTGGCTCTGCACCTCCTTGGAAAGGCTTTCAGTGGTGGCTTTGATGTGACTCCTGCCTGCTGAAAACTGCACTGAGGCCAGTGAGAGTTTTTCTAGAGGATGTGCCATCAGGAAGAATTCTTACACGCTTTGAATGTAGGCCAGAATCAAACTGGTAACCCCAGTGAGAAGTTCCTGGAGTTACTGAGTCATGCAGTCCCTGGATGAGCTGGTGTCTCCATTTTAAGTAAGATAATTCACAGAGCTGGCTCATTAGGAAAGGTTAAGCTTTTGTAGAGAAACCATTCCTGTGTGTTCTGCTTTGTGGCCTCTGTTTGCAGCTTCAGCCCCCAGTTTGCTTAGGGTTAAGAACAGCTGTCAGTTCTTAGTGGTCTTGCTTCCAACAACATTTCTCCCCTTCCTTTCTGCCTGAAGCCTTCACTTTGAGGAAACACCACAAGTCTGTCTCACAGGTTCATTTCCCTGCATACACCTTCATGTAGTTCCCAAACCCCACATGTCACCCTTTTCTGTGAGTTGCTGAGGACTTGCAGTTTCCTTTGGCATCGATAAGGAACCTCAGTAACTTACAAAGAAAGGCTCTGTGGCCAGGGCTGGACTTTGGAGTATGGAGGTCTGGCTGTATGGAGACAGTATTGTTCTCTTAGTGGTTACATTCAAAAAGTGTCTCAGTTGGGCAGCTTTGGCCAATCCATCATTCCCTATGATCCAGGAGCCAGTTTTGCAAAGACCTCTGGAAGGATAGGCTTTGGAAAAGTAATTTTCCTCCATCCTTTGTGAAGTTTCTGTATTGCATCATCTTGATGGCTGAGACAATTACTTAGGGGCTCAGTGTGCCCCTGCTTTATATTTTATATATTTGGGCTGGACAATCCATAAAAGCAATGACACAGAAGGATTCTGCAGAGCTGGGGCTGCTGAACCTAGGGACAAGAGCACATTTACCTTATTTGCCAGCTCCCAAATCCACCTCTGGTGCCCCCAGGGAATCTTCTGACACTGTTGGGAGATTTGTGACGAACAACACCAGATAGTTCATTGACTGCTTGCTTTACAATGTTCTATTTAATTTGTAAGGCTCTGAAAAAATGTTCTCTTTGAGCAATGAGATGTAACCATCCTTATTCTCTATTCAGAGAGTAATCAGAGACATCCTGTTGCAAAAACAACAAGGATGACCCAAACACAGCATGCCACTGAGTGCCATCCATCATCCTGCCTACCCACATGTCTTCCTCCCTCCTCTGACCCCTCAGGTCTTGTTTGGAAACACAAACAGCTTGAGATGTTCTTTATACTTGGGCTGCAGTGTTAAACTCATTGAGCATATTTGTGTTCTGCATTATAATAACAGCTGATACAGTTTTCTTCTATGAACTGGTTTTGTGTCATCGATGAGGAAAAATTTCATGTGCTCACACAATCTCAGATTCATCTGAAGTGGCAGCAGCTTTTCCTGATTTCCTATTGGGTGTGATTTATTCCCTTGCTTTTTAAGGTCATGGATTTAATTTTTCTGCAGATTAATTGAAATAAATCTCTGGTATGAGCTGCTGTAGCTGAGGGAGATCAACTTTAAGGGTGACAAATGTCCTGCTCTGTTATGTTGTGCAAAGTGACAGGTTTGATCACCCTTTACCTAAAAAGTGGCAGTTGTATGAACTTAGAGTACTCCTGGATCCACTGTGCTAATCACTCATAAAAGTCTTCATAGTTGTACAAGAACAGTTTCTCATCTTAAAATAAAGACCTTGAACACTATGTTCTAAATAACCAATTCACGGCCGTGTAGACGTTGTTCAGTTCTGATCCTGAGCTATTTGGCAGCTTACAGCTGTTTTCTGTACCCAATCCTTTGGCTTTGGCCTCAGCAGTGGCTGTCTGGAAGTGGGCCTGGGGCTTCTCCTTTGCTTACCTGGGCCATGAAGCATTGCACAGGTAGCTGTAGAGGGTGGCCAGGCTGCAAGGGGCCTCAGGAGAGATGGAGACCCATGTCCTGCTCACAGCAGTCTCAGCTCTGAAGTCAGACCTGGTTTCTCCAGGTATTGTCTCAAAATCCTTCAATATAATGGCTTCAAACTGCAAAAATATAGATTTAGATTAGATCTTCGGTATAAACTCTTCCCTGTGAGGGTGGGGAGGCCCAGGCCCACGTTGCTCAGAGGAGCTGTGGCTGCCCCAACCTTGGCAGTGTCCAAGGCCAGGTTGGATGGGACTTGGAGCACCCTGGGACAGTGGAAGGTGTCCCTGCCCATTGCAGGGGGCTGGAAAGAGATGAACTTTACCATCCCTTCCAATCCAAACCAGTCTGGGATTCTATGATAAAACTAACATGCTGTGGTATTTATTGATATTCTCCTTATGCAGATTATTTGTACTCAAGCTACTTTTCTATACACATTTAAGAAGTTTAGGTCTATTAAAATGGGAGAAAATGGCACAACACAGCAATAAATCTTTGTGTTGTTTGGTGAATATTTTTTCCAAGAATCCCATTAATGTCTTCCCTTAGCAATGCCCAAGGAGCTGTGTTCTGTCTGTGAGCTTTCCACTTCTCATGTTCACAGTTGATGGTTACTGCAGTTAATGGAGGCAGTAACACTTCTACTTACTGACATTTCGGAGTGGAGCGTTGACTTGGCTCAGTTTAAAGTATAAGCCAAGCTCTTGAAGAATCAGACTGAAAAGGGCTCTTGTGCTAGTACTGTTTCTCACCAATTGCTTGTATTTTTGAATTGTAGTTGCAATTGCAGATATGGAAGTTGGATGTTCATGAACTAATGGAATACTGCAACATGTGAAATTGTATTTATTCAGAAGCACATTGTGATTCTAGACTAGTTCTATGTAAAGCAGAGTTTTTACACTCTGTTACCTGTAGCAGACCTACTATTACAAGTGTAACAAAACCAGTCCACGCTGAAAAAATGTGTGCATTTTAAAACAAAATTCCTCCTGTAATCACTGTGGATAACTCAGGGTAATTAGCTTGATTCTTTGCTTAACACTAGTGTAAATCAGGAACATTCCACCTGATGTTAGTGGAGCTGCCGGGATGTAAGTGAAGGAAAATGTATGTCTTGGGCTTACACTGAGACCTGCTTTAAGTGTTTTGCGAGCTCTGGTTAAGCCAGAGGTTTAAAACCTCCCCAGGGGTCTTGGTACAACTTTGGGTCCCTTTTAGAGCTCAGCCCCTGCTTAGCTGGTGGCTCTGCTCCCTTGGGTGGTCATTTCAGACAGGTTTCATTCTACTTAAGTTAAAACAAATAAAACAAAAACTCCATAAATCTACAGTTCTTCAAGAATAATCATTTTTAGGAGATCATATGCTCATTCCCTGCGGGGGAACATTCTGATAGTTTGTTTAGAAAATGCCTCATTTTAAAGGGACTGCCCTGAGATCTTTTTGAATGATAAAAATGTAGGTTTTTTTCTGTGGGAGGCTTTCCTCTTGTTTAAACAGGGCACAATTCAAAGCAGACACCATCACGTCAGCCCTTTCAAGAATTTCTTATCCTGCTTGTATTCAGGCTTTATTATTTAAAAACAAGTAAATGCATTCCTTCCCCACCACCACCCTCCTGCCTTCATTTTTTTTTCCCACCCTGTGTTTTCCAGGAGCTGTCATTGACTGTGTTTGGTCAACAAGAAATTAAAAAGGCAGCTTTATATTTTTGATGTGTACAATTGCTTGTAAAAATGTATTTCTTGCCTTTTGAACAGCAGAGTATTTTTTTGTTTTTTTTTCTGGCATGGCCATGTCACAGAGAGATGTGGGGGAAGAAACCTTGGGGCTAAAACATAGTTTAATGAGAATAAAACCCACATCAAAGGATGGTCTGATGCAATGATATAATGCTTACTGTGTCTCTTTCCCGAAGGCAATATGGATGACAGTACTTATATTTCAATTATCTATTCACTGCCTGCATGGGATGTTGATTAAATAGTTCTAAGGTATTAGAGGTCTTTTGTAGAATGCACAGAAAAATGGTGATACTGCACGTTAATCTCAGATCAAAATGCATATTAGGAGGAAATTATATGGCTCTAGCTACAAATATATTTTGTTTCTTAGAGCAATAAAGAGGGTTGTTTTATTAACTTCACATTTAAATTTGTTTCAGTTGAAATGAAGCAATCACTGGTTCTCCAGCTCACTCCTATCCCAGCCTCATTCTCCCACAGCTCAACACAGACATTCCTTTGCAGGCAGCTCTGTTTGGTAAATATAAATCCTGCAGAAACACTTGACCCCTCATGCCTTGCTGCTTCTCAGCTCAGCCTATGGGTCTTTACCCCCAAATTATTTATCTAAATCTTTAACTGCACACGGGACAGTTGATAAATTGGAGTACATTGTGCCTTGCCCCACATTAGGAAACATCCCAGATGCTCATGTATAAAGCAGGAGTCACGGTGCATTTGGCTAAATAGCTGCTCCATCTGCTTGTGGAGAACACTGCAGAGAAGTGATAGGGGCTCCTAATGGAGTTGTCTTATCCTCTCATGTCAGCTCCTTGCTGGGGTCAGCAGGGGGGAGGGTGGGTAGAGCTGAGGAGCTGGAGGGACCTGAGCCATTGTGCACTAATCCTGCCATCTTTGTGTCTTAATGTGAGTGGGTCTCTTGGACATTGATGACCACCATTGCCTCTTTTCTTCTTTAATTGGCTAGTGATGAGTCATTTTCTCCAAAGGTGATGTTAAAGTGAGTTTTTACAAACAATATTCAAGCTCGAAGCTCAAGATCCTTTCTCCACCTTGGGGGCAGTGTTCTCCTGATGGCTCTTCTTCCCATGTCTGTCAAACATTTCAGGTTCGTGTTTGTAAATTCTCTCTTAATGCAGTCAAAACCCCAATACTTTTTTCCCTGTATTTGTATTGAACCTTATCTGGTTTAATTACAATAGCATCATCGTTCACCGTGTGCCAAGTGGTGTAGGAAATGTCACTGCTCAACAAGTCCGTTATGGAGCTGCCTCTGATTAGAAGCTGCTATACCCTGAGATCTGTTTACAGAGTCATGTTAGAAGTGCATTTCTCTCTGTGAAGGACAGAGTTTATCATGTCTCGTACAAGTTATAACTTACGTGTTATCAGCTTCACAAGTCAGATATAAAAGAGGTTTTTCTTGCACTTTAATTAGCTGTGCAAGTACAGATGCTTGTTCCCTGGTCTCTGTGACTAGTAAAGCTGCATTCCTGAAGTTGAGGTATGTGGAGAACTGCTTTGATATGTTTTATTTAGTTTTTTTTTTTCCTAAGGACGTAAAATCACAAGGAATATAAAATTATAAATCATTCTGGAAAGGAGCCACAGTGATTCCTATTGCTGCCTGTGTGACAATAATTATGTTTTATTCATGCAGTTTGATGGTATATGGAGGGTTTTTAGTTTTGTTTTTCCACTAAAAAACCCCCCTAACTCCAGATGGTAACTGTGGATAATCTACCTAGATAATACAGGAATCCCAAAATATAGCCATCCTCATCCTCTTCACCTCTGAGATGACACTTGGCAGCTAAGAGTTCTCTATGGAGTGTTCCCATGCTGTGGGTGTCAAAGACATGTTTGCAGTGGAGCAGGGGAATCTGCAGCTGGGCAGAAAGGATCTGGCTGAACTTGAAATTTGTCAGGCTCAATCTGCTCCATTGCTCTTCCATTGGCTGGTGTCCAGAGGCTGATCCTCTTCCCATGGCAGACCTTTGCTTATTGTCCTGCTCTCTTTTGCTGTAGGGAACAACTTAATTCTTTCATTTTCATTGCTCCTGGAAATGTATTTAGAAGCAGTGTTCTTGTTTGAGATGACTGGACTATCTTCTCTCTTTTGTTTTTTGAAGAGCAGGTTGATAAATACCCTAGAATGTCAGTTTTCTCTGTCTGAATGGGATTGAGATCTGGCCTGAGACTTCTTTATCCACTGCTTTCCAGATGTTGGCTGAGGGCTCAGCAGAAGCACATGTTAGATTTAATCATTCTAAATGAGAAAAATGTTTCTGGAGAGACCAAATTATCCATCCTATTGGTCAGGTGGTGTCTGGCTCTTAAACAAAGAGAGAACTGAGATTTTGAAGTAGAATGAATGAATCACTTAACTGCCATGCTGTAAGGTTAGGTTAAAGATGAGGATTTAGTTTAAACATTATGGGAGACATTTTTCAGATTTACTGTAGGTTTATCTTGTAAGCACTTAAAAAAAATATTTACATTTTCATGACTGCAGGGAAGCTGTGAATATTATTAGTTACCCTTTCACTCCTACCTAACAAAGCCATACACCACAAGCATGTTGATGCTCCACAGGGTTGCTCGGGGTTGTTATGATTAACATTTTGGTGTGGATGTCAAGTGTAATAAGAGCATAAACATTTTGTAAGTATAGGTCCTTTTCATTTGTAATTCTTCCAAGTGAAGTGATGAGGCCCAGTTGGAGTCTCTGCTTAATAACAAAGGGCAGCATAAAAGCTTTATTTCTATCAGAACTGCAAGTCTCCCCATGCTGCACTGAGCTTTCTCATCCCAGACCTGGGCTCAGACCTCAGGGCAGGCTCATGAAACCATGAGAAAACAGATCCTGGTATCATTTGCAGGGAGTTAAGGTGGTCAAAATGAGAGCAGGAGATGTGTAGGGGAAAGCTCGATGCTGAGGGTGGGACTCTTGATCTCTCCTTCCTTGGCTGAGTTGAAATTCTTACATCATCTTAGCATCCATGTAGTGTCTTTGTGGAAACCTTCAGCAAAATCAATCAAGCCAATTTTGATTTACTCAAGCATAAAAAAGTGAGATGTGTCCCTTTCAGGATGAAATGTTTCTTTTAAATCAGCCGTGTTTGTTTATGATAGTTTTAAAGCACCTCGCTCTGGCAGGGGAGACAGAGCATCTGCAGCTTGGGTTCTTGAGGAGTGAGGGCAGCAAAGTGCCCCCACTTTGTGTAAAATACAGTGTGGATTATGCTTTTATACCATGATACACAGCCATGGCAGGGCAGCCTGGGCTCCATGCTTGGTCTGTTTCTTCTTTGGGAGAGAAATGAATTGACACAGACAGGCAGTATTTTATCCTAGTCTGTGTTTATTTACACTAAATACACTTCTGAGCAAGTATATTTGATGGCAAAGCCAGAGCTGGTGGCAATTTAGAGGCAAAACTCAAAAAGGCAAGTCCATGATGAGAATTAGCCAGCGATACATGTTTATCCATCACTGAACTCCCTTTGTGCAAAGTTCTCACTGTATGACATTCCTTGGGAGATTCAGACATCACTCATTCAATCCTTCCCTGCTGTTTGCCTGTGGATGGTCCAGCTGTCATTCAAAGTCAGGTCCAGGTTGGTGCTGATGGGCCTGGCTGGGCCCTATGGATGATGGAAAGGTATTAGGGGTCATTCCTTTCAGAGGGATTTGAATTTTAAAGAGGTTTATTTGAGGATTGAGTCTGTAAACTCTTTTTCTGCAGACATAATTGTTGTGGTGTTTAAGTGTGCTTAAATGCTACCCATTAACCTAGCTCCTTAGATTTTTGGGAAGCACCAGTCTCATACTTCCTCTTAACACTTCCTCATACTAACTCTTAATACTTCCTCAGCTCACATTTTATGTTATGAGTTAGGTTTAGAACTTTTCCATTATTTTCCTCAGTTTGGTG